>CM057002.1:1207500-1675000 GCA_029891345.1 Dryococelus australis
TAAGATTTTGATGACACAACAATGTTCAATTCGTACTGAGAATGAAACACGTTTAGTAGCGCCTCATAATGTATTTAGATATTACATAGTACTATAGGCAATCCACGGTAAAGTGAGCACTTTTTAAGGCCCTGCTGAGTTTTTCTTTCCATTAGATTTCTATCTTCCTGTCACTTTTTAATATAAAAAATTGCCATCAGACTAATAAACACAGTGTATACATTACACCACTAACAAAAGTTAACGTCTGGAGCAGCAATAAAATATATTTATTAGTAGTTATTGCCCGTTGAAAGGGCCTTAAAACGTGCTCACTTTACTGTGAACAGCCTATAACAATTACACATCATACGGTAAGATACAAACAAATAAACCTATTTAGTTGAATTAATTAAAAACAAACTTTTTTTACAACTGCTTTATGGTCAGCAGGCATCGTATCATTCGATTGAATAAAAATGCATATTCACGATGCATAATTCAAAGGTTTTAACTAATACGAGGGCAGAGATAAAGATACGTAAAAAAAACGTGCATTCATATTCCAGCTATCAAACATTATTGTGTAGATTTAATTATATTTGCTATGGCCAAAGTTTCATGCACATGAAAATAAAGTATGATTTTATAAAGATCCTTTGACAAATGCTGTCATTCAAGATTGTCGGTTACACTGTCGTATTTATCATTAAATGTGTATACTTGGACAAATATAAAGCTATTTTATTTAAAAATACTACATTTCAACAAGATAATAATATAATACCATGTTTCGAGCCTGAAATAAGTTCTATCGGAGCTATAATATACCGAAATTAACGATATTTCAACAAATTTTCGAAAAGAGCCTATTTTAAGTAAAACTCAAGGGAAATAGCGGCCATTTTGGATTCGATTAATGTATAACACGAGAATACATTGATTTTTTTCTCAGTGTTAAGTCAACAGTCGTCGTAGTCACACTGTGTGCATGCGAGCGTGTGCACTGCAATATATGTCTGCAGTACCACAAGCTACGCTAGACATCCGCAGTAGATCTGAGAATGACGCCAAGCGTCCATAGCATCGAGAGCTACGCCAGGCGTCCACACCAACACCGAGAGTTCCTCAAGGCGTCAAGGCAGCACTGATTGCTGCACAGCAGAATTCACAGGGATTAATTCATCTGTGCCAGCATCATCTTGCAGCAGGTACAATGCACGAGGGGCCACTGCTGTGATAACTGCGATCAAGAGTGCACAGAAGTATTCACTGTGGTTTTGGCTCACGGACGGGCGAAAACGTTGTTGAGTCTAGACTACTACCTAAAGAGTTTCTTATCACCTTTGTGTTCCACGAAATACAATTAGTTTATCCATAACTCCCAGAATATTTAAGAGCAGGCGATGATATTGTGTCGTGTCTCCCTTGTGAAGATTGCCCATACGGCATGACCGCTTTCGTTAATGATGACAACCAACAACATATGTGGAGGGATTACATGTCGCGAAGGTTGCAACAGGATTATCCCCTATGTAGAGATGTCAAACTCCGGGGTTGACGAAGTAGATTCCGCGGCGACAACTGAGATATTGTAGAAATGCTTAGAAACACTCTGTACATACTATGATATTATGTATATTGAAGTTTATCGTGTAAACTCAAAAAAAAAAAAATGAAAGGGCATTCAAATGAGGAACTACGCGTAAAGATTTCAAAATCATCAAGACAAGTCTTTTGTTATTAAAGAACTTACTATATCATATGCTAATTATGATAATGGCACTAAAATATTAAGTTTTAAATCGCCTGAGCCTTGGTCTGCTTTAAATCCGGAAGTTAAAATGATGTTTCGGCATCAGACTTACGAAGTACATGATTTAAACTGGGACTCCAGTGTTACAGCTTACGTAATTGGAAAAATGAAGAAGGAAATTTTAAAAAGTTTGACTAATGCAGAAGTCGTAAACATCAGAATATATCACGACTGTTCAAGCATTAATTCGCTAGTAAAATGCTATAACATTAATTCGCTAGTAAAATGCTGTAACATTAATTCGCTAGTAAAATGCTATAACATTAATCACTGTGCGAAAAAAAAAAATTCTTCTCAGTGTAAAAGTGAAGCCTTAAGAGAGTTTATGTATCAACATCCTAGCTAAGTGTAAAGATAATATTATAATTAAAAATGGTTTGTTACAGATTCATACCTGCATAAGACATTGAAATGGAGACTTTCAATCCAGAGCAGGTGTACGGGAGTTTGGTATGCGGATACAAGAGAGTGTGGTTCAAGTCTAATGGTAATACATTCTACCAATTACAGCAGTGCAGCGGAGATGATAACTGGGACTTTTCACAAAGTCTTGCAGGAAATATCTATAAAGAACGAGTATTGTATGAACAAGAAGGCTGTTCGGTTTTCAACTCGCAATCCGACAGCTAACTACGATCTAGTTCAAACTATCTATGTTTTAAAACTAGAAGTGAAGAAATAACCAAGGAACCTGGACTCACACAAATAAAATATAAATTAAGTAGAGAGTTCTATGGCAGCCCTACAGTTTGGAAAGAAACATCCAATAATAAGCAATGCATGATGTGTGAGGGGATGAGTTTATGTAGTTGTAATCAGTTTTTAAGATATTCTGGGTGGGCTTGTATGAATTGTTTTGTGAAATTGATGGAACAAACTAAAATAAAATGGGAGAATTAAGCAACTTGTCCACAGCACTCTTGAAAGTGTAATACACTTGCTCCTAAAGTTTGTTCGAAATGATTTTGAATAGTGATGAATGAATGAATAATGAATGGAACTGATTGAATGTGACAAATGCATTTATGATGTGTGAGGTGGTGGATGGGGAATTTTGTAACTAGTTTGTATGTTATTTGCCCAAAGTATAAAAATATATTTTTTGTATATTTTTATATTCTTAAATTTAAATTCTTTTAAACTTAATTTTTATTTTAGTTATTACTTGAATGTAATAATTGCTAGTACTAAGTTTTTGTGTTAGAGTGTATAAATTGCTAGTATTAAATTAGAGTGCAGCATACTAATTCCCCTCGCTAAATCTTTTTGGACGAAATTGTTATTAAATGTGTTTTTGAAATTTAAAATGTTAAACTTTTATAAAAAAATTTTAACAGTATCGAGTAATTTACATCACTTTAGATATACATTATTTCTAAAATGGAGAAAAGTAAATTAATATTTCGATATTTAAAGTTTGTCTTAAATAAATCATTTTAGTATTCAACAACTTGCTTAAAATTCATTACATTGACGATAGGCAATAGTATTAAATGTGTTCAAAACACAGCTCGCCTGTTACGAAACGGGTAGGTCGTGCACTGGGAAAGACAGAGTGGACAGGTTGTGTGTCTCATGGCGCGCTATATTTGAGACTGGTAGCTGTATAGTGACGCATCCCACTTCGGTGACTGGTTGGCTGAGGGGAGGGGGAGGGGAGTAGCGGTCGTCTTTGCTGTCTACAGTGTGCATGCGCGGAGGGGAACAGTGGTGGAGTAGCATGGAGAGGAAGGGAGTGTCTTGCTCCCTCGCCCTCCGATAATTGTCACGTTTCCTGTAGCTCTGACTGCCCCGGTAACTGGCGCTCACAACAAGGATTTCTGTAAACACTTCCTGGGGTCTCACACGCATTGTTGAAAAAGACATGAGCCTGAAGCTTTTTAAACACCTCATTAATTTATATTTTTTTTATATCAATAAAGTGGTTCTCTTTATACACAATATTATTATTAAAACAAAGTCATTTAGATTAATGAAAAATAATTATTTCGATTTTCCCCTATTTTTAGGATGTTAATTATATATATATATATATATATATATATATATATATATATATATATATATATATATATATATATATATATATATATATATATATATTCTATTTCAGGTGCCTCAATATGCCATGGTAAGTGATTATAATGTTTCGTATTCTTTTTCCAGAAGGATGCAAGACTTTAATTTTGTTGTGGAATTGAAACCATTGTTGTGGAAAACAATACATTTAGTTAGGAGTAACAATGAGTGAATGCAAGCGACAAAATGTCGACAGTTTGTTGGAAGACCTTTTCGTTCGTGATACAGAAAGCGAGTCTGAATCGCAGATGAAAAGACCTTTACTTGAGTAATTCGGAAACTGAATCAGACACGGGAAGTTCGTCGACTGTAGCAGATCGAGGCACAACCACTTCTCCTAAACATGGTACAGTCGATCTCTTGTTAGACAATCTTTATATGTCTCACATGGAAAATTAGTGTTATTTGGTTAGTGATTCATTCATATCACAAACGAGTTCCGAGTCAGATAGAGAGAGAGAGAGTTTGTCTAGGGAAACGGAAAATAATTCGTTTTCCAATTCCTCAGCCTCAGTGGAACCTTTTCCAGATCTCAGATATGAACTACTAGCGACCGTGTTCGCCACCAGGCTAACTGACACATGGGTAGTTAATGACAGGGTTAACACTGAAGTGGATTTTGAAACATTTTTCTCGAGGTGCAGGGCCCTTCTAATAAATTTAGAATTGGCATCACTCCTGCCTATTAGGATTAGTGTCACCACAGTGTGTAAGTTTCTAAAATCTCTCACAGAGGAGGGAGCCACTACAGAGACTTTTTACATTCAGAGCAAATCCCTTACTCTACTACATTAGTCCAATGTTGGCATAATTTATGATGAATCAATTAAGCCTTACCTAACTAACAGGCTTGAGAAGTTTAGTGTGCATGGTTCTGGCTGGAGTTTGCAATTAATATCGTACATGGATGTTCATATCTCACAATATAGGGCATTCGCCATAGGTGCTACACATACTAATTTACCTAAGTTTATTGCTAATAGGAAGGCTTGTATCGATGTACACTCCCTGGAGGGAATGTGTTTCACTATGCCATTTTAGCATCTTTATTTCCTGCCACACAGAATACCCACAGAATTACTTCATATCCAAAAACTAACAAGGCTTTGAATACTGAAGCACTTGTAGTCATACAGGATATTCGTAAGTTCGAGGAGAACAATTCTATTTCTATCAATGTCTACTGTGTGGTGAACAAAGATAACAACATAATTGACGAAACTTTGTGATAAGGATGGGGTTATCATACCAATGCGTATTTCTCCTGTACGCTATGCTTGCCACATAAATATTCTGGCCATTCGCGCTAAAGGTAATGGTGGAGATTTGCATTTTGTTTGCATTAGGAATTTGTCAATGCTGGTTGGTAGTCAGCTTAGTAAGAGAGCCAAAAATAAATTTCTTTACGATCTTTGTCTTCAGTATTTCCAAACTGAGGAGAAAATTGCAAGCCACACTATTCTTTGCCAGCAACAAAAGGCTGTTCGCAGTACTTTCCCCACTGGGGATTATAAGTACTTGGAATTGAAGGATTACAGCAAACAACAGAGATTGGGTTTCGTCGCCTATTGCGATGTTTTAAGTTGCTTGAAAACCATGTCCACTTGCTTGCCTGATGATGAGACGAGTAATACAGCTATCATTAACCAACATGTTCCATATGCTTGTAGCATTTTGTTGGTGTGTTCATACAATCCGAGATTATCTAATTACTTTTAGTTTGTGGGTGAGGTCAGTATGTACCAATTAGTAGATAAATTAGTTGGACTAACAAATTAGGTTGTAGGAATTTACAACGCAATTGTTCCGATGAAGCCAAAAACCCCTGTTGATGAAGCTAGGTTGGCAGCTCAGAAATGTTGTCACATTTGTAAGGAAAAGCTCGGTACAGATGATTTTGTAGTCGATCATGACTATCTGAGAGGTGAAATCAGAGGTCGGGCTCATAACAAATGCAATTTGAACTTCAGAGTGCCCAAGAGACAACTTTTCGCTGTCTTTCATAACATGCAAAATTATGATTCTCATTTTCTCATAAAGTCTTTGGATGAACATCACATAACACAACCCGACAGAACCGTGGGAATAGAAAATCCAGGTATAATCCAGGTGATTGGAATTATCCTAGTAAAATATAAATGCATCACCAAACAAATTCCAAATGGGATTGATTTCAAAGGAGAGGCACAATATTTCTAATTCTGTTTTATTGATCCATTTCAGTTTATGAGTACCTCTCTGGAAACTTTGGTAGGTAATTTACAACCTGCGCAATTGAGTATCACCTGCTTGAGGTTTCCAGACAACACCCAATTTGAATTGCAAAATGGAAGGGAGTTTCTCTGTTAAGTTGCCAGCCAGTCTGATGTGCACATCACTCCCACCAAAGGACACATTTCATAATGTGATGAAAGGCAAAGACATTAGTAATGAGGATTATTCTTATGCTCAAGCCATATGGGATGCGGTCAACTGCAAAAAACTTGTTGCAGTACACCATCCATGCTAGTGTGTGAACACTTGTTTCCTGGCAGATGTTTTTGAGGATTTCAAGACCATATGTTTGGCTCATTACGGTCTGGACCCCGCCATGTACGTGACAGCTCCATCTCTTTCATGGGATGCTGTATTGTCAATGACACGTACACGGCTAGAGTTTGACTGACCCAGACATGTATCTTTTTGTAGATTGCGAGTTAGGGGCAGCATTACCTAGGTTCCCAGAAGGTATGCAGAAGCCAATAATATTGACATGGGTGAAGATTACGACCTCAGTGTGGCATCGAAATATATATTATATTTCGACGTAGACAGATTGTACAGTCACAAAATGCGATCCATGCTTCCGATTGGCAATTTTGGGTAGGTTCAGGCTGACCAAAGTGGTGTGGTCGGTTTTGGACGATAAGCACTACATTGAAGCAGATTGAGTATCGACCTTACCCTGGGGGCACTACAGAATCCCTTCCTAATCTTTTCCCCTGCAACATTACTTTCAGTAGCACAATAAATACAGCCCTGCAAACTACATCACAACTGCCAGCACCACACTGCCAATGATAACCATATGTCAACACCACAACCTGCTGCACAGGCTGCACCACAAGCAGCGTAGCAATTAACACCACAGCTGTCTGCAACATCTACAGCACCTGCTGCAAAAGCATCGAATCGACACCACCCTCTCCACTCGAGAGGACATTACTACTTGGAACAAGCAACTGTTTGTCTAAATGCAGACCATATTAACAGCTACCTGTTAACAACTACATCTATTCAGAAATGCATCGACCATGTCTTCGATCCAACACCCCTTGTGATCCTTTTTTTATCTATATTTTCTATACTACCCCTTGTGGTTCTCTTCACAGCATGGGATCACATAACATGATGTGAAATTTTTTTCAACTATGAATGCAAAGTGCTACATGTGTTATAGGGCATCGTTGGTGTGTAGATGCTTGCCAAAAAATATATTTCCCTCCTGGATGTGACATATGTGTATATCATAAAGGACACCCCATCTGATTTAAGAGACATCCACCACAACACTTATTTTTAATTTATAAGAACAAGATTGTAAATATGACATGTTTTAGTTTTAATGATTGTTTTGTTGTAAATATGTTTCACTAAAGTGAAAGATTGCTGTTGTATATATATATATATAATGTAAAGAAGAAGAATGCTGTGAATTGATTCTAGGAATGATCGTGTGAAGTGCTTGTAAACATATGTTGTTAATTTTTGTATCATCTGTTGGTTTTTGTATGTATCTGGTCTTGTGTAATAGATATAAACTTGTTATTAAGAAATGTTTATAAGAAGATTGTTTTTTGTTGTACATATGTTTTGGTAAAATATGAAATTGTTTAAATGTTGTGTATGCATGCTTGTGTATTTTAATTATGTAACACGTGTTGTATATAAGTATATTTTAATGGTTTTAAAATGGCAAATTTGTTTGTGAAATGTTGTAGAATATGTTTTTGTATACTTTTTTGTTTTGAATTCTATAATGATTTTTTTAAACGTATAAGAAGTTGTAATAAACTTTGTAAATATTTCTAAAACTTGTGTTTGTAAATATAGGTATAAGGATTCTTAGAAAAAATTATCATTAAATTCATTGGTGAAGGAAATAACGTGTCTTGTTATTTAATAGTTTTAGTTCCTTATGTAATTCTATCATAGTACAATTTATTTACACTATTTAACTTTGTATGAATGTGAATGACGAAGTATTTATGAACGATTAAGTGGTTGGTAAATTCTGTTTTACACAACACCAACATTACTTACACAATTTGAAAAAACCAACCAATATGCAAGAATTTTGAAAATTGAAGGACTGGGGAAATATAAGTGTTCGAGAAAACCCTGAGAATGAATACGAAAATTAAAGGATTGAGGGAGTTTGAAAAACCCGAGAAAACCCCATCGGCTCAGCTGAAGTTGAAACACTTTGTTGATACAATCTAAAATGATGTTACTGGACACGGTAAGCTTGTCAGAAGGCGAAAGTGGTTTGAAAGAGAAACATAGTTAAAGATCCAGGAATACGACCTCTTGTCGGCACAGTACGGCTAAAAACAACTGCTGCTCAAGGATGTGCTTCAACCTGCATCACTAAGTGCTGGCGTGCATCATCTTTGTCTTATTACAAACTAAAATACTCTCTAAGAAAAGGAAATACGTAATTATAAATCACTCGATAAATCGAGTGTACTTAAAAACTTTTAACATACAAAATTTACTACTGCTGTGAGTCAACACGAGGATGCCTGTTGCTACTTCTGGCCTAACACACATACTTTATACAAACTCCGAAATCTAAAGACATTTTACTTATACATACATCTATTATTTTTTAACTAATGCGTGAGATTTATACATGTGAATTTCCGAAACTAGTCTCGCGAGACTTTATTAATTTTTTTTGTCCTTGGTTAAAATGTTATTTGAAATGCTCAGTGTAATTGTGTTAACTGGAAGTGTTTAAGTGGTAGATCGTACCATATTACGTTATAAGCGATACGTTGTATGATACGTGTCTATTAATGTGATTAGCTTCCACTGGAAATATAAACGGTGGATTTCTGTGCAGGGATAAATAATTTTAATATCTCACCTTTGTTAATTAGTTCAGAATCCATCGTTCTTGTGTTTAGGACACCAGGATTGCTGGGATGGTCATCCACGTGGAAATAGACTCTGTTAGCTGTAATTCGTTTGTAATTTGCCTTTGCGATTCCTTAGTATTTGATTCGACCAGTCATTCGTGTAATGTAGTCTGTCGTAAATTATATTGGTAGGCAAACAGTTATTCATATTTTTAAACGTTTGTGTGGTCCATTTATTTGTTGTTTCATTCATCTAGTATATCGTAAACAGACTAAATAATATTTTATTATTTCGTAAAGTGTTTCTATATGTATTTTTCAAATGGTATCCTTTTGTGTTTGTCGAGGAATCATGTAATTGCGTTCTTTTTAAATGGATTAGTAAATTGTTTTTGTGTATTCAGGTCTTTTTCGTTTGATTGATTTTCAATAAAATACATATTCTTTCAATAGCTATTTCATAATCATTTTATTTCGCTGTAATGTTTCGGTATTTTCGTTTCCACTACTTTTATTCAATATCTTCTGTTTGTCGAGGAGTCAATATGTTGTGTGCGAGTCCCTCTTGTTTGTCATAAATTGTATTCCTTGTATAGAGGACGGGTTAGTACACTGACGTTTTGGATTTCAGACTCCCTCAGTCGCCTGCCAAATAGCAAAAGGGGAGGAAATCCAATGCCCCCTCCTCAATACCATAAAAAAATTAACATTACACAATACATACCCCTTCCTCAACACATCACACCTCCGTACAACACTAGAAGTCCAAGGATGAGGACCTACCCTGCCGCTCCCCCAAAAAATAAAAAAATAAATTAAGAAAGACCCTTAGTACACTCTTGCACCAAACTATACACTTACCAATTCACAAAAATTAAAACAAAATTTTTTGATTGATTAATTGAATTAAATTAATTGGATCAATCAATCAAATTTTATCGTATTAATATTAGTGGATTAACGACAAAAAAATTGATCGGATTAACTATAGATTACAGATTAATTCGACCAATAAATCTTATATCAAATGTATAATCCGTTTTATCAAAAGTGAAGTAGGGCCATCACGCATCTACTACTCATAAAGTTCTAAAAATATAAAACCCGACTGCTCAATTTTAAAATAAGTCTTCAGTTAAGTGCACAAGTATAATAATAATGCCCAAACCACGTCGTGCTTTAAGACACTTTACATTTTGGGAAGGTACAGGGGAAAACATCTAACTGAAGTAGGTATCTATGTAATAATGTCATGCATTTCAGTTCATTGCTGTAGAAACTACATCGCTGTGATATCCCAGGATGGACAAGCGGATGGACTTCTCATTTTTTTATTAGTTTATTGGGTCCCATTTCTGAGCAAAGGCCTCTACTTATCGCTTACATTTATCACGGTCTTGAGTCAGACCTAGTCAGATTTTAATAGTAACATAAAATTGCAAATTACTTTTTTCCCCTATACCTCTCCCATTTGTAAAGTGTCTTAAACTGCACGACGTGTGACTACGGCTTATGATTTTACTCGCCAGCATAATTGAATACTTGTATTTAACAATTGAGTAGTCGGGTACTATTTTTTCATGACTTTATTTTTTATTTACCATGTTTTCTACCTAAACAAATGTAGGTTGACAACTACCACGCTTAATCTACATATTATTAATCTTAAAGTACAGTTATCGTAAAATATGAATGACATATACTTCCAAAAGAAAATAAGCCGCAAATGAAATGCTTGCCCGATCTAACTATACCTGTAGCGCCATCTAGTTTGTCACGGCTGCCATTTTGAATTTTCTTAATTGTGTCATAGCCTATGGCACTCGGGTTACCAAAAGGAATTGATAGACACCTCATTTACCATAGTCGGTGCCATAAGTGCGTTGACACACTGGAACATCCGAAATGTACCATAAGTTACATAATCGAGTTACAATTCCCTTTGTTTCACCACAGTCAGGGGAAAATAGGTTTGAATTTAGCCACTAGTTATAATAACGGCTAGGCAAAAGCATACATATAAATAGGTCAAAATATGCAATTATATTTTTTGCTTTAATTGGCAGTTTGTTGGGTTATGATGTGACATAAAAACGTGTTCTGTAATGAACATTACGTTAAGTTTACACGATGATTTATTAATGTACCTGGAACTGAGCTTCTGGCATCTCTACACACTGTCAGGGCTCTGAGAGACGTCTCTATACTTTGACAATTAGGTTATATCATATGATAAGATACTATTTCGAGCTGCATAGGAATGCGCAGGGGGCGCAGAAGGTGTATCTGCACCCTCCATTGCAATACGTCATTAGAAATCTAAAAATAATAATCTTGCCAATTTTGTGTTTTCACTAGACAGTCTATGTGTTTGAAACGACCACTAAATTAAAAATAAGTTTAATGTAGTTTATATATATATTGTGATTAATCAATATGTTTAAATATAGTCCTGCTTTGTATTTTCAATCTAGAAAACGCGAAACTTAATTTTACGGGGCCACGGTGGCTGAGCGGTTAGCCTGCTCGCCTCCCACCGAGGCGACCAGGGTTCATCCCCGACCGGGTCACTCAGAATTTTCGCAAGTGGGAATCGTGCCGGACAAAGCCATTGGATGCCGGTTTTCTCGGGGACCTCCCTTCCCCTCCCCCTCTTCATTATGGCGCTGCTCCATACTCACTTCAATCCCTCTCATTGGCTCTCTAAGACCTCGATGTTAAGAACCGTCCAACTCTCTTTACTTCACTTCAGTTCATTTTACTGTTTGCAACCTCCCCCCCCCCCCCCCCAACAATTTCCTGTTTCTGCGCACGCGACTATGTCGAGTTTTCACCGCACGCCAATCGCCTTCAGCTGCCTACGTGACAGCGCTGAATCGTTCGCTGGTACAATTCCTTGAGGTTATGAAATTCTTAAAGCAATGTTGGAGACATTATATTTGTTAATTTTTTTAAATGTATTCCTATGAAGACATGACTGCTGTTTGTTTTAAAAGTATTTCGTAACTACTGCAAAGTCGTTTGAGCTCGAAGCACGCAAATCTCTTAGTGCGCTGGAAGCTGACGTTACACAATTTTAAGACGTTGTGCAAGCTTTATAGTTAAATACACGTCCTGTCAAATTTCAACAACTTTCCTATTACAAGTCACGACAGTATAATCTGATAGTATATTTTCACATTTTCGGCAGTAGATTTTAACCTAACGTAGCTCAGCACTCCGTCCAAAATAAATAGGTGGTTTAAATAATTTCAGCATTTTTCTGTTCGTTCCGAAAGTTATTTCACATTATTTGTAGGGTACGATATTTAGAACAATGTTTAATGCATATGGTATTTATTATTTTCTGTAAGTGTATGCACATTGTAACATTGTCAATACAAAACGGCAAGGAAAGAGAAAATTATAAAAATCTTCTCTAAACAGGTATATGTATTTTCCATGATGTTAATAATTTATCTTCAAAACATTAACCGTACTTTCAATTCCTACTACAAAGCCTAATTACTAAATCAAAATTGCCTTTTCCAAAAATATAAGCGAATACCTTGATGCAGTCACTACAAATTTAGCATTAAATTTTTTCGAAGATGTTATTTCAGAGCTGTGTCTATCCGTTCACTATAACCTTAGGTGTATAAGTATTCACAAAAAAAAACAGCCTTCTCTGATTTCTTGTGCTGGCTGCCATAAACCTGTAAATTTCTGTTATCGTGTTTGGCATTAATTTATGCCTTATAACCACTTGCATGGGCGTAGTCCCGGGGTGGCCAGCCCCACCCCCCTGGAATTAGAAAGCCCCCGTACTGGGGGGGGGAGGAGAGGGAGCTCGCTTTGGCCGGCCTTCGAATTCTGTAAATAGGGAAGACGAGTAAAGGTTTTAACAATCCGAATCCCTAAACTATTGAGGAAAAATTAAACAAATTTACTGATATTGTTGGTTATACCTAGGACGTATAAATACTGCAGATATGTAGGTAACGCATAACTTTTGCTGTGGTTATACCTCGTGGCTCGTGAAAAAACGTATAGACAAGAAGAACTCTTTTAGACCTGACTGTAAATTCCTGATTACTTCCCATCCTTTGTTTTGCTAACACGACACTCCACATCCGCGTCCCATCCTTTGTTTTGCTAACACGACACTCCACATCCACGTCCCATCCTTTGTTTTGCTAACACGACACTCCACATCCACGTCCCATCCTTTGTTTTGCTAACACGACACTCCACATCCACGTCCCATCCTTTGTTTTGCTAACACGGCACTCCACATCCACGTCCCATCCTTTGTTTTGCTAACACGGCACTCCACATCCACGTCCTCCTTCCAAGTTCCAAGAATTGAGTTGTAGAGCAGTAGGTGTGCACGTGCGTAGAGGTTTCCGCTTTTGTCACACAAGAAAAATTCTCTACCGATGAATTCTCAAATAAAAGTATAACAGAAAATTATGTGAACCCCTTCGTCCTAGGAAGGTGATAACTGATTATTTTATTGAGTTATTTGAATATACATAAAAAATTACCCACAATTTGTGAGAGTCAAGAAAAAGTACTATAAATAAAATAAGAAATAGAAACAAAAACTAACATTTTTGATTATTAGAACTTCTCGTATAATACAATACACAAAAAAACTCTTTAACATTTTAAACCACATATTTAAAAAAATAGTTATCCCGGGCTAGGTTTAGCCCTAATCGCAATCGTCATCAACCATAACTGTCCCGGCCCGGGCACCCCCTGAAAAAAATATACATTTACACTCCTGACCACTCGAGTACCTATTTATCAATTGAATAAGACGAATAGTTATGACTTGTATTGCCAACTAAATATTAATCAGTTATAATAAATGAAGGGTACAAAGAAAGAACGATCAGAGTCAGAAAAATCAAATTTTTCAGGAGAGCGTTTGAAAAGTTCAAAATATTATAGTCTCTAAACCACTTTACTAAACGTACTCATAATTTCATTTAATTAAGTGACACTAATTTGCTGTAAAATTCGATAAAAATAAAAGTTTGTACCCATTTAATGTGCACCAAATAATTGTTCTCCTTTGGGCATGCATGGACTCTGATAGTTCTTTCTGCATATATCTAGAAAAGGCTTGACGAAGACAAGTAAAGAAGCCACAAAGAATGCTCGTAGTAATGTTATTGAAATGTACATTATCAAAAGCAGCAACATAAAATTAGTAACACTAAGTCAGCATTTTAACTTAAAAAAAAAAAATTGTTAAATCAAAATGTTAAAGATCCATTATATTAGTCCATTACAAAAGGGAAAATATTACTATCTCTTTTGCATATTGTATTTTTTTTGACTGAATGGCCCGCCTTGCACCCGAAATAAAAAACCATTTATCACAGTTACTTTTTTTAAAAATTAATGTGACATGTTTTAAAGTCATAAAAACGTTTAAATTGCTATCATTAGATGTCATTGTCTCCTTCTTGTGTGTTGTCATCATTAAGGCCAAGAGCAGGAAGGGAATCGAAGTAATCCTGGGCCTCTTGTCTACAAAATCTCTTCAATGACTGCAGATCCTTAAACTTTTCCTAGGACTAAGGGATGAGTTCATGATAAGCTTGCTCCAGCTCAACTTCCCGAAGATAATGAGATTGTTGTCCTGGTTGTAGTTTCTTTATTTTACTAGGCCTAACCTTCTCCCTTTTTTTTTTTGCCTCTTAACAAGTAGTGTAGATCTGAAAGCACTGTTGTATGTTCCACGGTGTTGAACTGTTTGAGTGTTCTCTGCTTTAAAAATCAGTTGTTTGATTGGGCGAGTTTCAGTTGCAAATTTCTTACTGTAGTTTTGATTTAAAGCTTTTCCCCGAGCTTTGAACAGGTCAGTTTGGCACTTAACAACTTGAAACGGGCTAGGCTTGACTCTGGCACTATCGATTGCCTCTCGCCAGTCTCTTGGAGTTTCCGCAGGCGTCTTCTGACTTATTGGAGACACGTTTTTCTCGTATTCCATGTATGAGTGGCCTCTAATTGGGTAGGTAACTTGAACCTTGTCGAACCTCTTTAAAACGACCGCGACATATTGCAAAAACCTTATTACAGTCCAATTATTATTTTGGCCTCCACACGAGTCACAAAATATGTGGATTTCACGGACATTGCTTCTCAATACCCCAAAGAAAAAGTTGTACAACGTAGAGATCACTTCATCGCTTCCTTTCTTAGCTATTGTTTGATCATAAGTGTAAAAAGTTGAAGAACCATCTGAAAGTACATGAACATTAAAATGGTAGAAACTAAGCTGTCTTTGGTAGTAAACTTCTCCCATAGAAATATTAGGAATAGTCAGGTTTTTACCATAATCCATTGTGATTGCTTTAAATTCTTTAACCTTTCTAGCTTGCTTCCTTACCAATCGTTTATCCGCTGTAAAAATTGTCAGCCTGTATTTTTATGCAACTCCATTTCTATGTGTAATGATTTCAACTGATCTTCAAGCTGTTTCATCTCATTCAAATCTGTTGCGATTGTTTTTAAAGTTTCAATGTTTGCTTCCTGTGCTTTGTGAGCATCACATGTCCTGCATGTATCAGTGCGTGGGCAACCGAAGGATAAGTTATAGTTTTGTGCGCATACTCTAAACTTTTCGTACGAGATTTCAATGCCAATGTCTCTTTCGAGAAACATGACCAACGGTTTTTTGTAATTTAGATTTTCAGGGAGATATATATTTTATAAATCTTTCAACCTGTAATGGTCTTTGCGACCCTCAAGTGATTTGAAAAACTCTTCCATCGCCTAATATGTAGCATCAGGTAATTTGTTTCGTCCCCTCTTTTCATGTTTCCCTCGCTTGTCAACTGGTGCCACTCCAGCTGTGGCAAGAGAAGACTTAATTGTTTGAAGGAGGCGGTTAGTGACACAAATATGGATAAAAATACCTTAAAGCGACCAGGAATGTCGGCAAGACAATTTTCTCTATGCACACGCACTTTGTATGCATATGAAAACTCACCCAACCTTGCATTCTGCTCAGCCTGCCTTGGCCGCCTTTGTTTGATTGCATTTACACTAATCAAACCAGACAAGAAAGAATTTTGGGAGTTTATATTGCCTAGGTCATTAAAATGCCGAATCAGTGCGTCTCGTTCATTTTTCGGAACATCTGAAACGTATACGACGACAATCATCACCTGTTTCGTAAGATGTGTCCCTCAGTTTTTTCGATGCCTCAAACATACTGCCATACTCCCGCTTCTTTCTTGAACCAATCACAGTCACCTCCACATAATTACTTTCACCGACACTCATAATTAAGAGTAAAGAGAAACTGCACTTACGCACTTGGAAAAAGAGAGCATGGACAGAGCGCATCAACCCACTGCACAAACTGACAGCAGACTGAGGCAGGCAACGCTCCTGTTGACTGTTGAGAGACTGTTCGCCAAGCGGCGCTTCACCCTGCCCTATACTTCTGTGTTCATGTGTGACCCTGATCGACACTCCTGTGTATACAGGAGTTTTACAGCGACCCGATCGTTATTTTACTGTAGGGATAGCATGCGGCCGTACGTTCCTACCTGAAGTATCCGTTAGCACAGTAAATAGAAAATTACTTTTTTTTTTAATCCTGATCGTTGTTTGTTTGTACCCTTCAAATCGTAGACTGACGTAGGCAAGTTATACACCAAGTGACAGTAATAGGGGGAAGATATTCGCGACAGTAGTCTAGTGGTGCTCGCCGAAACTCCGGCAGACTTGAAAGTCACGTAAGTCCACGTCCAGCGATGTTCAACTTGCTGGTGTTTTCCTCGGCCGTGGGCGACGCGGCCAGGGCGGTGTGTTTTCCTAATAGTTTCAGTCGTGCGTGGGCGATAATTTAAAGAGCGTGAAAGACAACAGGCGGATGAGAGCCAAGGGGAGATCCCCTGAAACTCCCAGGGTGGTCGTCGAGTCGAGGCACTTATTGAACCTGGCCGATGTGTGGGCCCCTCTCGAGGAAAGAGGAAGGTGGGAAGACGGCCATTAAAGGCGCGGCGGCGCACCGGCTTTGATGTCTCCCACGGCTCGCCCCCCCCCCCCCCCATGTATATTGCACACTCCTGCTGTGAGGGCGCCAGTCCATTAGCAGGAGTTCGGTTAGCTCGGCATGACCCTGCAGACTTCAGTTCCCTGCCCTTCTTCCTCCTATGTACTGAATCATTTTCTCTGAAATCGTTGTTTGCGCGTTAACGCGTGTCTCGGTAAATAAATGTCCTGGAAATACGAAGTTTTGCCAGAAAGGATTTAAAAAAAAAAAAAAGCTGTTGTCTATGTCACTATATTTTTACTTCTATCATATCAAGTGTTTTAATGGAGAAACAAAATCTTGAAAGTGGTCAAATATAGCATTTTTAAAGCTTGCCTATGAAGTTTCGTTGAGCGGTAAGAGAAAAGTACGATTTTACGAAGGCAGTTTGATATGTGGACTTTCAGCGCTTGTAATAAAACCCCACAGTTACAGATCTAGTTTACACAGTAAAGCGTTGGACGGAAACACTGCACGCCTTGCGCGTAGGAGCGATGAGGCGCTAGGTTTGCGTGTTAGTGTCGCCCGTATCGCTCCCTCGCTTCTTGACTTTGGACGCCCAGCAACATAGACCCCTTAAGGCGCCCGTCTACCTGGCGCTTGAAGTGCGTTGCAGAGTGTTCGAAATACAAGTTTTTCTACGAAACTATTAAACGTGCGTCCAGTGTACTGACCGACGAAAAGAACACACATTTCAGACAAGGGCTGTTGAGCGTTTTCAAGACCTCACGTTAATTAGAAACACCATATCAGAGCACGACAAAATTTCTAAAAACTGCTTTTTCAAAGCGCTGTATGTAAAATGTATGTGTCAGATCCATGCAAAATTAGTCAAGGTGCATGCATTGAACCTTCCTACACACTTTCCACCAATAAAATAATAGGCTCGCCACTGAAAGTCCCATAAGTACACGCAGCATGACGAGAACTCTGCACGCCAGTTCAGAGCCTTGTGTTTAGCGGCGATGGCGGACTTGATGTGCGAGGCAACGCGGGAATAATCTTTCGGTAGACGGGCGTCTTAAGGTTCATCCCTCGCTGACCATACCACCGACAGACAACCGTATAGTACCCATATGCCTGCCAGCTGCACGGTAAGCACTCTTCATGTCCCAATATTGGACTGGTCTTTTGCCATCAGAGTAGGTAGTAAAAGCCGCTCCAGTATCACAGGCAGCAGGCCGAAGATTTAGGATTCGCCCGCCATCTTGAATGATGTCACAGCAGCAGGTTGCTGACCCCGCGCTCGCTTTTTACGTAATAATATTTGTTTTGTTGTCAAATTTTAGCATTAATTAAGTGTAGTGCCACAGGCACTCCGTTAGTTTCCAGTTCAGAGAGAGGACATTTTCATGAAGTATTTTTCGGAACTATAAAGCTCTGCGGTTTCTGCAGCATGAAGCTGTATCCGCTCTGATACTACCTGCGGTGATTTAAGCACCACATTATTGCGATTAAAACCACTTTTTGACGGGAAATAAGTCCTGTTTTTCATGATATTTCAATTCCAAGACTCCTGAATCATGCGCTGTATCACGTGCATATTTTCCCGTCACATGATTTCAATATCACACTTTGTGGCCGTGTGCAAAGTTTCAATTCATTGGTTGATGCCCTAACCTCGCTCTCTTATTGGCTGGTGACTTTCCACGCCCTGACTTCTCATTGGTGGGAGACTGCTCATGCGCTGACTTCTTGGTGGAGGGAGACTTCTCCCCACTACATTCACATTGCCTTATTATGCCATGCACGGCCTGAGGACGCCGGATTTCAGCAGAGGACGCCAGAGACTGCACATCACCGCCTGGGACGACTCGCCTGAGCTGCGCTGAGATTCCACCACCTTAATCATAATGACTACGTTGTTTTTGCTTCCAAGTTAAAATTTCGTATTTCTTTATAATAATATGTACCAAGTCAACTTTTCTACTTCGCCAAATAAGTAAATGCATAATTACAAGTGTAGAAGTTTCAGTGTTTTTTTTTATTAAAAGTGTTAAATTGACTTAGTTTATTTCGTATTGAGTGTTTGTCCTCATCCCTAGACCATTCGGGCATTACATAAGTCTCATTTGCATTCTAGTGAGTTCCAGATAAAACAATAAAAACCAGTTCTTACCATTATCATTAATTTTTATGCCAGTAAGTCCTCCTAGCACTTAACTTTTTCTGTTCTGATGTTCTAGAGCTTCATCAGCACCAAGAGCTCAAAGTGACACATATTTTGGGTCCACGAAAAAAATTCCTTCAATGAAATGCTTCCAAATATTTCTATCTGCTAACTCCGCGTTATCAATTTCCGAAAGGTAGAATGTAATTATGCTTATATAATTTTGTCTGTTGAATATAGAGAAGCATTTGATGGAATAATTAATAGTTCCAGGAGGCATAGGCTACATAGATAATATTTATACATAGAAAAATGTATAGTTTAAATATTCTCTGTACATAATTATAACTTTGTATATTCCTTGTAATATTGTTCAACGTTTATGCTTACATATATAAGTAACATTATTTGTATATTTAATAACTATCTGAGATCCCCTCCTTGTGCGAGCTGTGTGTCTTTTTAAAACTTTGTTTTAAAGTTTCTCATTGAAGTTTTGTTCTGAGGTTTCGTTTTAAGGTTTGTGTAGACGTTACTCCAATATAAAAACGGCACAGAAGAAAACCAGATGTCTCCAACATTCTGGCTTTTTCTTATAAATTGCAGCTTAAACCACGAAATTAGGTTATAATTAAAAATTAGAACCAAAAAATTGTTAATTAATTTTTGCAGAATATGTTCCTAACATTTGTGGTATCTGAAAAGAAAAAAATAATTATTGTACAATGTGTTATTTTATATGCAGAAAACTTAGAAAAATTTAAAAACGGCAAAATCACCTAAGTGTTATAGAGAGATCATCGACAAAGGAAGTACATAAAACTTCAAGATGCTATAATGCTGACATACTATGAAGCAGTTCCTGTACAAGAAATAAAGCCCAAGAACATGAAATACTTTAAAAAATGGGCTGTACTTCAATTTTTAATTGTAGTTATTTTCTGTATTTAATAATTACAGCCAGGGTTCGAACCCATGCACCGCCGATCCGGGATCGATATCATGTCGGGTCAAAACAATATTTTTTCTTTTGCTGAAAAGTTTATGATTAATTCTTTTTATATTTTCTTTTATTTATCTCGAGCAGATCCCTTTTCCCGTACTAGTGATTTACGCCACTTATATTTTTACTTTTCTGAATTGTTGTCGAACTTATGCCTCAGTTCTTACCTAGGGAAATACTTACAAAATTTTGAAACTGTTCTAGGATTTAGATTTAGACAAATATGAGTATATACGAGTGTACGCACGCATGGCAAATGTAAATTATTTAAATTTTTCTTCCTTAACTCTCTCTCTCTCTCTCTCTCTCTCTCTTTCTCTCTCTCTCTCTCTCTTTCTCTCTCTCTCTCTCTCCCTCTCTCTCTCTCTCTATATATATATATGTGTATGTGTGTGTGTGTGTGTGTGTGTGTGTGTGTTTAGGAAACACGTTTCACGAATAAAGTGCCCCCTCGAAAAGGGGAAGATTGATTGTGGGTGCTATGGGTTCCTGGACCAGGTGCCTAAATAGTTAAATTGATTGAAAGGGTTAATGGTTTAATTGAAAGAGTTAAATGTTTAAAAGGTTAAATAGATTGAAAGGGATATTTAATTGGAGGGTTAATTAAACGGGAAGTGTTAAATTGATGGAAGGGTTAATTCTTTAATAGTTTAATTAAGTGAAGGGTTAATAATAATTGGTGTTTAAAGCGTTGATTTTTTGTTAACTGTAATTGGTATTGAAAGGGGTAAGTGTCATAAGGGTGATATTGGAAGAGCAGAGTCTATGTTTACACTTGGACGTCTTGCAGTCGGATGAGGTGAGGGTGGTTGTGTGGTCAACATATATAATGACCTTGGTGCAAGAATGTCATAAGTGTCATTTTGGGGCAAAAGTGTAATAAGGCTTTTTTTTTTTTCCATTCGAAGACTGAGTTGAATGGTTGGACGAGGTAAAGGAGGGTGAGGGCAGGGAGGGTGTGTCGGGAGCAGCAAGACATGCCTGTCTTGGTTGCTGTTTGGAAGAAGACTGAGATGTTAAGGTGTGTGAGGGGGGCAGGGGGGAGGGCACCTTGTTCGCTGTCCTATGTAATGGTGGAGGGTGTAAATGCATTATTCGAAATTGTAATAAAATCATTGTTTTTTTAAATAATAAATATATAACTGAATGCATCCTTTGCAATCCAATCGTGTAAGAAATACGCAATGAATTATAAAAAAATATGTATTTAACGAGACACTTCACAGCCGAAATCAATTGAGTGCAAAGGGAATAGTATTTATGTATGACTCACGTGAAATAAGAAGAAATTTTCAGGCCCAAGCAAGAGATGACTGGAGCACATCGTAATTAGTAAATTTGTAACTATCTATACTCGAGGAATATTTTCGTCGGCTGCGCACATCTAGGAGACTAAAGTCTCTTAGATATAATTTATGGCATAACATTTAAATGAAAGTCTGGTGAAGAAATGAATACTTCTTGAAATTTTCGTATACATAAGGGAACGAAAAAACACCACTTTACACTTTCATTATGTAGAAAATACAACTAAGTGGGACAATTGAGAATCTGGTACTCGTAAACATACAGATAAAGATTTTAACATTATTTCATACGCTGGCATCATTCAGAACTACTCAACAGTTTGTAAGTGACAATAGACATCTTTCTGTAGTGAAGGCAGGACTAAGTTTTGGTGGCTGGGACGTTTATTGTAGCAGAGGCATCAGACAGGCAACCTACGTCTATTAATGAAATCTTCCCTAGCAAGTGTATAAATGTGGACGAACTGGTCAAATGTTCACAGGAGTGAAGTATCGGAAAACCAAACATACATAACGGACGTATGAGAAATATCTGGATTACTAAGGCTCATGCTGTAATTTCGATTTAAACGGAAAGAACCTGAGGGCCTAAAATAAAAAACATATAACTATTAATGAAAGTAACGACGCATGGCGTGTCCTGCGCATTGGACATACACACTCAACTTTTCGACTTCGCCCCATCTTAGAGTTGTTACTTTCATATGGGCAAGTCACACCGCGGCAATACAACTAATCACGTGCCTACAGGATGGCTTCCTGCCTAGTGAGCAATTACAGACACGTGGCGACAATTTAAAATTGTACTGTCTACCCAGAAGCCAACATGCGATCGCCGATTTCCCGCCTGAGAAATTGTACTGTTCGCCGAGTCAACGACACACACCGATACCAGAGAAGCGAGTTCCAAGGGATGCTGCAGGAGGGCAGCACTCAGCCTTCAAGGTCGCCGCAAGATTCCAGAGCCTTGTGGAGAGGCGATATATATGTCAACAGCCTCCAACAGGGGAGATAAGAAAGGGTGGCCTGGTCCACGAGCATGATTATATCAACTTCTGTGGAGGGGGTCTCGCAATCCCAGCACCCCTCTGACAACCGACAAGCCAGAATTTTTGTATATAAGGAGGTGAAAGTTCCAGGTCTCACATTCTGAAAGAGACTCGAACCAATCTTCCCCAAGATTCTGACCACTACGCCACTCGCGCTGCAGTGAACGGGCACCATCGCCAGAAGAACTCAGGTCTCTGAAGACACCTCCAGAGTCGACGTCAGCCGTCTCAACTTCCACAGCCAAACGTTATCTCGTCGTCCTTACCTGACTCCCTACCTATAGGAAGGTCCAAATGTCTTGTCATCCCCATAATTACCCTTAAGGTCGTGTATGACATTTCATTCTCTATGTCAGATGGCCGACACGAGCTCCTACAGTGTGTGTTGAAGAGTGGCTTGTTGGTAGTGTTAGGGCATATGAATATCCACATACTGGAAAGAGCATAGGATATGTGCGATGAGACTTCACGAGAGAGTTCCACAAAGAAGACCCTCCTAAAATGTCAATACTGCTTTGCGAACACAAGCTGTTTCTGACGGGATCAATTAAAGACAAACAGAAGACAGGACTACCAATCTCACGACAGGACACGTGCGATGGTGGAGGCGTCTGTGCTCCGATCGCCCAAGAAGTCACTGCGGGAACGAGTATCCGAGCTTGCAATCCCTAAAAATACAGTGTTAAGACACACGAAAAAAGGGTCTTGGAATGAAATCCTTTAGGCCAACAGCTGTCAGTTAGCTAAGTATAACTGACATAAACAAACGACATTCAGCATGTGCAAGATTGCTTGAGGTGTTTTCGACATTCCGACAGCGTGGTTAACTATTTTTCTCCTATGAATGTGCAATTTACCGGAGTGTACGTGCAAGGAATGTTTATTTCAGGAGCTAGAACAATCCCCTTATTACCAGGAGCTCGAACATAACCCCCAAAACATGATGGTCTGGGCCGCTATGTCCGCTAAGCACTTGATAGATCCCTATTTCTTTGATGTCCCCGTCATCCTAACTCATCATGTTAAGAGAGTGGTTTGTTATAGAGCTCCTGAGATTGGATGTGCTTGCAGATTGCTGGTTTCAACAGGACGGAGTACCACTCCACTATGCCATCACTGTCCGGGAAGTGTTTCGTGTCACGTGGTGAGGACAAGGATCAGCACATCTTCCAGCGCCTCTGGATTAGCCTCCCAGAAACCCCGATCTCTCGTCATGATATAATGCTCAGACAGTCATAGCGCCGCATCATTCTGTGCCACGAAAATGTTGGTGCTCATACTGACCTTCTGAACGCATAAACATCCATCCTGGTGACAGTGAATCGATAAAATCTTTCTTATTATTGGAATACCATGTGATTAATTTGATTATATTGCTTTATTAATGGTTATATACGGGTGACAAGATATTTCCAGTTGGTGACAAGATATGTGGGCCAACCTGTAGAAAGCCATTCCTTTCTAACCCGCGGTAGCAGGTCGTACGGGCGTCCCTTCTGTACTGTACTACGTAAATTCAACCCCCCTCCCCCTAAGGGTCTGAAATTATACATTTTATGCAGGACACCTTCACCTGCCAATTAATTCGTAATTACTTAGCTGTATTAAATGTAAGAGCTACGCATCCCACTGCTTTCTTAAACGTATTAATAAATACGCCATTTTGATCTAGTATTTGTGCGTTGGTTGCACATTCCCAGTAAGGGTGGCTCATGCGTGATTACACAAATATAAATACACCCATGCCTTGCCCGGGACTCGAACCCTGGAACCCCCGCGCCGCAAGTAGGTGCGTAACCAACTGTGTCGCGGATGACGGCTGATTAAAGGGCGGTGGCCGGTTATACTGAGTACTTCGTAACACTTCGACATTAAATATTTCTTAATTCTGATATCACTCTGAAATTAAAGCTATCTCCAGACAATATGAAGTTTGTGCTGAACATATCCCTATGCCTATAACGAGAAGGATATTTCTTTATGTATGTGTGTACATTTATTGAAAACCACACGCAATACTAAGATACTGGGATATATTAGTATGTAATATGTTGTGACAAGGAAAATATTATCTTTTCGTGTTTCAGGCCTTTAAAAAATACGATATCATGTCTTAGAGACTTAGTAAAGGCACATATTTCAAAATTTAATTTTAAGAAATAAGCAAGAGGAAAAATGAGCAACATCATGAACACAATTCCTGATGTTAGCATTTTTTATGTGGCCGTACTGCGCCATGCCGTTTATTATTCAGGATGGCGTGGGCGTGGCAATGTTATTATGTGGGATGATGGTAATAAACTTTACTAGCCTGCGTTAACATGGAAATACTTTAATCCACACAATTTTGTTACATATATTCCAGCAAAGTGTGCACATATATAGGTGCAAGATTAAGCTGGATGTCAATATGTAAGTATAAATTCAGTGACGTAACATATCTGTGCCAACAATCGTTTAGACATTAGTTACTATGTAATAAAATATAATTCAAGGGTGAATATAGATATATATGCATAATAATTGGTTTTTGGAATGAGCTAAATCCATATTCTCTCTCGCCCAAGGCCACAGCACGGCCGGCTCTCTCTCATGCTGGAGCTGGAATATCGTCTCTCATGCTGGAGCTGGAATATCCGGAGATGACTAGGAGCAGCGGCCACAATCTCAGTCCCTCTTTCCTCACCAAGTAGGACACACGGCGATAATTTATTTCTCTTCAATTCCAAATATTTGATAACAATGTTCGTACGCTGCAGCCATCTGTTAGACGCCACTATACGGAATGTTACCACCACTATTGCCCCACTGAGCGACGGCAACAAAGTATTACATTATATAATTATTTTAGAACTACAAAAAAGGAAGAGATTGCCGTAGTTGACCGGGTAAAGGCGTGGAACCACCCACATAATAACCGGAGATAGGGACTACCTCAAGCTACAGCTATACACATGAAAAGCGCACACTTAGACCCAAATAGATGAAAACCAGGGGACCTAACGGTGACCTCCATTTTTTAGTTTAATTTAGTTATTCGTTCGTCTTCTAATGTACGATTGGGATTCCAACCCATATTACGTCGGTACCTGGTTCGATACCAGTCGGTCAAGTACGATTTTTTTATCTTCTTGATCATTTTGTGTTTATTTAATTTCGTGGCTTGATTGTTATCTAGATTTATTCCCGTTTCTCTAACTAATAGTTTTCAAGTTTATTCTGGTTTACTTTCGAGGGTAATTGCATTATAAATTGTCCAACCCATTCGTTAAAAAATTTAAAGAAAAGGAAATAATTTTAAAATTCACATCCGAGAGAATAAGATAAAAGAAACTTTTACGAATACAAGCAAACATACAAAATTCATGAAAGTATTAAATTATTAGTTTCTTTTGCAAAAGTAAACTCCATGATATGGGTGTATAGTTATTGCAAGTTATCAGGAGTTGAAGTTGGAGAGATTTTATTGTTTTGTATTTCCTGAAGCAACAAATGAAGACCTGAAATTCTTGGTAGCACCTAAAATTATATTAATTAGGTCTTTTATAACTTTTCACAGACATATAAGTTTAAACTGCTAAAACGCTGTTCGTAGTAAAATGAGTGAGTAACAGTAAATCTTTGCATGAAACGAAAAAATCTAAAGTGCAGTTACCATAATTGTCCTACCCCTCCATATTAGAATTAAGGACACTTACTAATGCTTTATTCGAGGTAATTTGATCACGCCATGCTTTATTCGAGGTAATTTGATCACGCCATGCTTTATTCGAGGTAATTTGATCACGCCATGCTTTATTCGAGGTAATTTGATCACGCCATGCTTTATTCGAGGTAATTTGATCACGCCATGCTTTATTCGAGGTAATTTGATCACGCCATGCTTTATTCGAGGTAATTTGATCACGCCATGCTTTATTCGAGGTAATTTGATCACGCCATGCTTTATTCGAGGTAATTTGATCACGCCATGCTTTATTCGAGGTAATTTGATCACGCCATGCTTTATTCGAGGTAATTTGATCACGCCATGCTTTATTCGAGGTAATTTGATCACGCCATCTGTAGTCTCGTAATTGTCATGCCAAGGTTTCTCGCATGCTTATTTTATTTTTCGTAATTTCTTTGTGAATGCTGAATATTGTTGTCGTATATATTACATCATTAATCTTTATTTTGAATGAGACTTAAATAGGGATTAAATAAATAATATTTTTGTTACAATTATAATAAACATCAACTAAATTGCAGACAAATATTGCACAGCACTTTCTAGGACACATTTCACAAATGCACACAATATTTAGAAACAGAACGAAGAATTTGCTTTGGTTATAAAGATATTAAATCTTCTCTTCGAGTCAAGATCGTTTTTTAAAAAAGAAAATTATTTCGAGGATAAAGTGGTTCGTGATAAGCATAGTGAATGAAGTTTTAAAGTGTAGTAAGCGTGTCATGTGTGGTGTTTAACAATAGGGAGGTAGTAGGGTAGGCGAGAATGCATGTGTGGTGGAGTAAAAGTGAGAAAATAATCTTTGCCCAGCTTTCAGAGAAGGATGGTAGGGGAGGCAGTGTAGGGGAGATATCTCCTGAGCGCGTGCCGCTGGAGGGAGGGAAATCACGAGAGACTGCCGACTCGATGCACTGTTAAAATTTTCCGTATATTTACGGAAGTTTTTACGAAAATTCACAGTAAATATACGGAAACGCAATCCATAATGACGGAAAACGGAGCTACGTGCGTAAATATAAAATACGGAAAATCTCCGTATTTCCTATAACTTCGGGTTTCGGACACGATCAATGCCGAGTCTACACGAAACTTTCCTCGCCATTGTAACTAGAGAATTATCGTTTCTGCTGCAGTTAAGGTTATCCATGTCACTAAGACCTGTTCTTTCAAACATTAAAAAGTACTTGCTTAAGTATAAAAAATCCTAACTTTTTAAAATATCGTTTTTATAAATAGTAGAACACCCACGCAATAAAAAAAAATATGGATAATATAATTTATTTAAACTAAAAGTAAAGGAAACTAACTAGGGAATTAACCGAGAGATTCCGTGAATTTTACGGAAAGTCCGTTTTTTTTAATCAATGTGTCCATAACTTTACGACGAGTTTAGGAACACATATGGCTATATTTTCACCAGCACTGTTCCGTAAAATTAAGGATTTTTTTTTAAACAGTGTACATACCGAAATGATAACATCGGTCTCTACTACCACGCTGTTTGATACCGAGCTGCGCGACTTACGGTTTTGCAATAGATAATATGCACGCACGGAGCAGCTCTCGCCCAACCACTCTCGGCCGCTGTCTCTATTGAACTGAACAACCCCACTCCTCCGCGCAGCGGTAATGGACTCTCCTGACTCACCCGACACGTTTTTGGCTCTGCGCATTATTTTCTGGATTGGAATCCGCTATAGCATTGTGCAGAGGGCAAAGTTCTGTAAAACTGGAAGCGGCTATAAGGCACAGGGCAGTCTTGTAAAAGTTGTTCACGATAAAGTGAGCTCTTCTGAAACCAACCTTAGAAAAAGTCACTGCTCCTGCCTGCGTATATTTTAACACGCGCGCGGAGGGACATGCGCCCAGTTAAGTTGGTAACGATGGATCGAAAGTAGTTCCTTATCTTAACATTGAAATAAAAAGTGTAGTGTAACCATTTGTGATAACTTAGATTATTTATTTTACTTTCTGATTTGTTTTAATGCATCGAAGTGTAAAAATGACTGATGAGGCCCGTGGCAAAGTGCGTACAAATAGATCTTAAGCAGGGCTTTCGAATGTGCTCATTTTACCGTGAACCGCCTATATACGTGTTATCGGAGAATCACCATAGGCGCTTGCAGGATATTATAACGGAGCGGTGGCTGGTCTCCATCGCTCGGAGGCTGAGGGTGGCACCGCGGGCAGATGACCTCCAAGGCGCAGGCAAGGTCGCTCCCAGCCTCAGCTCACTTACCTCATGATGAAGAACCCCGCCCAGCCGTGGTGAGTGCCCAACCAGCCTCCACCCCCCGGGCACCACAGCACTGTTATTAGGGGAGGTCTGCCGCAGATCAGGAGTGTAGCGTCGAGGGTTGGGTATACGAGGGTGGATATTAATACGCCATCAATTTATAACCAAAATAGAGTCTGAGTTGTTATCGCCATCATTACATCCCCCTATCCCAACGAGCCCTTCAACGAGGCAGCGGTGATTAGGAGGGAATATGTTCAAACATGCAAAGCGAAAGAAAAATATCTCTTTCCGCCTCCTGACTTCGGGATGTTATGACTGGAGTTTCACTTCGCTTGCATATCCAAGGGTGCCAAAACGAGAAAATACTCACCGTAGAATCAATATACGACAACCATTGCAGTTGCGAATAGCAAATATTTTTCTGATACCAAAGTTTAGTGAAGATCATAATGAGGAATTAAACGAGGCTCAACTTCTTTGGTGCACACTCACAATGAATGTTTAGAAAGGCTTTGCAGGTGATAGTTAATCATAGTTAAGTTTTTGTCGTACTGTGTTTGGGTGACATCTATAAAGAGGATTGTATCGGTCTTGTAACAGTTCCAATGTATCAATAATGTCATAACCTCACACATTTTCCATCTCTTTGGTTTGATAAATCTACAATGCTATAGCATAAAAACGAATATTTAGATAACAAAAAAAGTTTGAAAATAGCAAGAGATAATTGGTTATCCTTTAAAAAGCAATTGCTCTCATGGAAAAGATTAATACCTGTTTGTAAAATTCTTGTATATTCATATCCTTAACTATTTGCATTAAGAATTGAGGCATCGCTATAAATATATTACGTTCGCAGCTATAACGCCGAAAATTTATTCGAAGGATGCAATGAACTACTTGATCACCCAATCTCAATGTCACAAATGGAGGCAAGCTCAAAGCTTACATCCGGATGACCGAAATGCAGTTTTTAAATATCTTTAATACGCGACATTTGTCAGACGGTTTTCGCGACACTGCAGCTGATACGGTCCGATGATAGACAGGCCAGTTATTCGGCATCCAGTTGCAGGCACAGTAGTTGACAAGACATCCGCCTGGTAGATAGTGTCGGGCAGACGGATGACAGATCGCGAACTGTAATCACCATAGAAATATAAGTCAGAAACAGGCTTTTCATTATTGAGCCAATGACAGACACCATGAAAGGATACCCCCACTGACCTAGCCTTATGTGTAGACAGCACAAACGCCAGGGCCGAGTTGAAGTCTAAACATTGAAGCCAAAATTTGCAGTGACGGAACCTCGAAAACAACTGGATTCTATCAAAATGATTTGCATCAGAAAATATTCTCCGGTGGGTACAGTACTGTCCGAGCACTTGCAACATCGTCTTTGAAGAAAGATAGAAACAGAGAATAATTTCCGCTCTTCGTACAGTTGATCATTCATATTAAATCATTGCATAGAGCTCATAAACTTGAAGAAGGCAAGTAATACTAAACCTACATCAATACAACTACTTTTAATTATTTTTTCATAAAGTATAATTGATTAGATACTAAGGCATATCTAATGTTAATTTTTTTTCACGTCTGTCTGTCTGTCCGACCGGATTTAACTCAAAAACCACTGAACGTATTGTCATTAAATTTACACATTATAGGCCTTATATAATAACCCCAGGACCAACTTAGCCTTTGTTTCATCGAGATATCTCAAACGGTTCCGAAAATATGATGATCAGGGATGTACATAGGTACTGGATTAAACTTTTCTTAGAATTATTGCATTAAAAAAAGGACTGTTAAAAAAAAGTTTCGTCATTTCTCCTTTCTTTTTTGTCTTTGGGCTGTCCTTCTTTCCTTCCCAAGAGCGGTTCCAAATCCTAAATGGCATGCTTACGAAGTAGCACAGGAAAGCTAGTTATGAAATAAACGTTCAGATACGTATTCCAGTGTTTAAAAACAAAGACCCAAAGTCTCACATCTGCACAACTGCTGCATCGCATCGTGCAGTTAAAGTATATGAACGAAGGAAGTCCTGTATTGAGAACCAAATTAATTGTGGTGGTTTAACCAGGCCTTCCATTTGAGACGCGTTGCCACATGTTGTGTTCTTTCAAGCATCGTACGGACGCAATAATCCTTGATAAATAACTGTCATTTTTATATGTGCTTACACTTAACATCCTGTGATTGCATAGTTATTAAATATACAACATGTTGCCTTGTGTATATTAACCGCTATTCTCAACTTTACTAATCATATGTATATTTAATCTAGTATTTTTTTTAATGTACGAAAATTATCTACTATTTTAAAGTCATGTTGCAAAATAGGATTTTTTATTTTTTTTACTGTTTCTGCGATTATAACACCAATTTTATGGGTTACGTACAGAATTAAGCTGGACGACTACGGCTCATGTGTGCTAGGTGTTGAAGTTTGATTGACATCCAGAGCGTAAGCAGAGCCACACATCAGGCAGCGCTGATGAAGTAAACACCAAGAGATCTGGGACCGCCGTGTGGTAGTGGTTAGACTACTCGCCTCCCACCAAGGCGAACCGGGTTCGATTCCCGGCGGGGTCGCCCCCGGAATTGTGCATGTGGGACTCGCGCCGGACGATGCCGCTCGTCGGCGGGTTTTCTCGGGGATATCCCGTTTCCGCCGCCCTTCAATCTGGCGATGCTCGTCGGCTCTCAAGACCTCGACGTTAAGAGCTACCCAAAACTCTTCACTCAATCACTCAGCAAGAGATCTAAGCAACTGTAGGTCACTAACACACACACACACACACACAATATATATATATATATATATATATATATATATATATATATATATATATATATATATGCCTTAGTAAAGGCAGGCCCTCAGCGCAGCCCGCATGCGGTATGATTTGTTTGCGCCCAGGCCTAGTGGGATATGGATTCTGTGCCCGAATTACGGCTAAGCAAGTTTGAGTTCGTGTGAATAATCGATCACTAATTATTACCTGGTCTGGTCTCTCATGAGTCATATTCTGCAAGGTACGAAGTTATTAAATGTGTATCTAAACCATACGTCGTCATCGCCAAAACTCAATCCTCATGTTGCCAACCAGAAACTATTTGAAGGAAAAAAAAACATCCCTGGGCACTGCAAAAATATTCTGGAGTAGAAATGGGTTAACAAGTGGTTCGGAGATCAATATACTAGCAGTCTTGAGACTTGGCGCTTAATCTTACGGCGCAAAAAAGAAACAGAAAAATTTTGATACAATCGTTGGCTTATTTATATTCGTGTTCATTGATTAATAAGTTCAATTTATACGTATGCCTTGCCCATGCACTGAGGAATTCCTAATTGTGGCTACATACAATCAGGATAAAGATATACTAAAGTTACTGCCGCAGAATCAGTGTGGTGGCTCTTGTGATAGATCTAAATAAATAAATAAATATATATGGCGGTCATATACACTTTCAGTTTTCTCGTGCCAGCAAGTATTAACAGCCAAATCTTTCCTTGCCGTTAGCAGCCAGACGCCTCATGATCACAGTGTGCAGCGTGTAAAAGCAAGGTAGGCCATGTTGCCTGTACACTAGGCGTACAATATAACAACATCATGCTCTCTGTGTGCCGCACAATGCCAACATGAATCGTTATGGAGCTCACATCTAACCTCGCGGTACACAAAAACCACCATTTTGAATTTTTCGTTCATTAGTTATTTTTGATTGTGTCTACCTCCGGACACAGTACACGGAATCAGCGACAGTGACGTCACTACTATTCTTAATCTGTGTGAGTATTTCCAAGCCATGCAAGTTTTCTACTTATCTGGCAATGAAGCTAAGTATGGGCGTGTCGGGGTTTAAACTCGCTGCCAGTCTGGAATTCTTCAGGAACTAGATAATTTCCTACTTAGGTCGAGTGTTGGCTGTTGTTATGCTGTAACACCGTCATACCTCGGAAGTCCAGGCTGTAAATTATCTCACACTTTACAACACGCCTTCATATTTAAGATGGTTTGTTGTTTGAAGGTCATATTGCCATACAGGTAGTCAGAATACTATTTTTGTATTGGCACAGAACTCTGTACATTGTTTCTAATTAAAGGTTGTGCGTCAGTGGCTAGCCCATAATTAACTGAACGCTGTTAATACCACACGCTTGAGGGGAAAAAAACGACTTCCTTACTGCATATATTTTAACGTAACCTGTGAATGGTGTTTATACAGTTAGGGTGGCAACGGTCTGTAAGGAAACACTACACATTAAAAATAAAGAAAATTTTCAGAAAAATTAAGTTGATTTGCTTACTATGCTCTCTAGGCAAAGGAACGGGTACGACAGAATCATATTTATGCTCCTAACAACACTTGAATGGTTTTTGTGAGATGCTCAGATGTGGATTTAGCCTGCTGCGAATTTCAATAATGCAACACCCCTTTTTCAGCTATAAGAAAGAATAATTATTAATGCGTAATTATATGTTTAACAGGCTCAATAATATTATTTTTCATGATTTATTTTGTTTTGTCGCAGCAGAGATCTATTTGTTTTGAAACAGAGTCTAGAATATATATTTTGTCTTGCAACAGTATTTTTTATTTAGTCGCATATTTATATTTCTTTCTTTTTTCACATTGTGTACATGTACTCACAGTGCTATGTGACACTTTGCATATTTGATCGTTGGATCAGTTTTAAGTGACAGTACAAATTATTTTGATTCGTAACCCTCGTGATTGGCCAGTTTCCAAAGAATGTTCTTCAATTAAGTTTTCGAGATGGAAGACATATATCTTGTTACGTGACGTCAGGCAGCCAGCCCGGGTGGGCTGTGCACTAGATTTTTGCCGTCTAAAAGACACGAAGACACGAGGTGTTTTAAGTCAGAAGTAGGCCTGGATCGCCTCCCTTCGAGCAGCTTTCAGACGGGGTTAGTTAGAACTCGTACTATGTCCGTTAGGGTGCCATAGGACTTTATGCTAGCACCTCAAGCCGTGCGCTTACATATAGGGATGACGTCACCCAGGGCAGATGCGCATTCGAAGAAATTCGTCGGCTTCGACCTTGATCCTCGGGAACTTCCAAGACCATCAAAATTCTACGTTTTGAATACTAATTTCAGTCAATAAATCCCAAGTGAAGTTTTTCACATTACACCGATAATCCAAACTTCTAGAACATTTTTTTCACGCCGCCGTGATATTTTCTTACGTACACGCCTTTTTCTGACATTTTACTACGGCAAACCTATACCGAATCGTTGCCCTACCTTTAGCTAATTGCTCAAGTTTTTTTAATTCAAACTAAATATTTTTTTCGAAGGGTTATTAAAAATGTTTGGCATGATTGGAACGTTTCAAGTATTTTTATAATTATTAATCATTAAAGTGTCAATGTTTTCCGAGGCACCAATACTTTGCGAATTTGTAATTCCATCTGGAATAATATTTGGTTGTCATTCAAGAGTCGCAACAAGTGTTCTCCTAGTGTTCCTATTTGTGTTTGTGTGTGTGTGTGTGTGTGTGTGGTTTTCTTGTCCACAAATACTTTGTTTCCAGACTGCAGTGTTTCTGTGTGTACAAATGGTACACGTTACTTCAGATTGGTAAGATAAAGTGTGTATGTGTATTCCTATCTACAGTCTGGACGAGACCGTGCTAAGTAACTCGCCAGACTTCTTTCATGCTTCCATACAGTGAATTTTATTTCCAATTTTCACACTGCTGTTTGTTTTTCCAAGTGGATTGTGGTATTCAATAAACACGCTAATCTCGTACTCGATTTGGAAAATCGGGATTGAGCAGCTAGGGTTGACACTCTACTCAGAAAAACCGTTACACGTACTACAGATGTTTCAACGTCACTCTCCATATACGCAGAAGTATACTGATCCCATTTCTCTCTCGCATTACTCAGTCTATCAATTGTTTTTGCGCTACATCGTTGTTGTTCCACACCTCACATTGTGTTGTTTCGAGTGCGTTACAATGTTATCATGTTTTTTATAGTCTTTGATAAGACGTATTACTAGGGCCAGTGATTTTTCGCTTAAAAATCGGAGCACAGTATACTTTAATATTATACATACAGCCCAGCTGTTGTCGTGCTTCCGTTGGCTGCTGGTGTATCCGCATTTGAGAAAGCCACTCAGGATTCTGTAACTCCGACATTGAACCTTCGTGATTCGTGCGCAAACAGTTAACACGGACCGAAACATTCTTCAGCCAATCAAAAAACCTGGGCTATCCTACAGTGCTTTGAACTGTAGCTTATCTTAAAATTTTTCATGAAATATCACTGCCCCTTCGTATAACTTACTATTTCTTTTTGCGTGACATTTTAAACAGCACTTCCACGGCGTCAGAAGTAAACTTGTTGATATTCGTTGTAAAAACTGAAAAAATGGTTTTCTGCCATGTTAATGTTATACTTTTACGTCTCGAATTACACATTAATGTGATCGTCATGCATGTGTTTTGTACGCAACCAGGTACCACACATGCTTTTAGGGCTTTCAAATGTGTTTCGTTAATCACATACGAAAAATAATTCCTTGTAAAGTGAAAGTAATAGGTTATATGTATCACTGTCAAACGGGAAAACGGAGATGCCTTTATGACATTCATTTTATCTGTACGAGCTTTAGTTTACCGAAAGTAGTGGCATAATAAATCATCTTTATAATAAGTTACCCTAGAGTTATAAAGCGTGAGAGGTTTTTTTTTTTTTTCAGCACTCAGTAAACATGCGGGATTAAAGCTTCAGTGCAAAGCGCATCTAGAAATTATGCCCAACAGCTTACTGAAAGGATAATTTTCTTGTTGTTCCACTTAAAATAAACTATAACCATAAGTTTCTCTAAAATAGCTTACGTTGGCTGCAACAGGGAGTAACCGGACCTTGTCTATCATTCCTTGTCTATCATTGAACACACTATTTGGCGAAATAATCAGGCTGTGTTCTAAATCTCTCTCACCTCTTCCTTATTTCACTAATGTTTCTATAAATAATCGCTTCGGAAGAAGTAAGAACCGTTGTAAAAATACATGTTATCTGTAATGTTAAGGCTGGTCTGGACCTAACCGCAACACGATGTCTATAGTGCATTCACGGCTACCTACATCTTTTCTGAAGCCCAAGTTATATTTTCATGATATTCCTCCGCCTCATACAAACAAAGTGTAACCGAGTCTAGAGAATTGTAACAACGCTCCCCATTAGTCCGCATTACGTGTAATAATACTTTGCATAATAACCATTTCTTACTAGGCATTACAAACAAGCCTAATTTATCGCTGTTTTAATCCTCTTAACGATATAGGAAATATGATAATTTATAAACTAAATAAAAGTTAAATTTCAATTAAACCAAAAATGAGACATGAAATATTGCAGACCGTGTTGTCTGCTTCCCGAATACACGTGGGGAAAGAGTGGTGATTGTAACTGCGAGAGCGTGCTGGGAAACCTGTTCGGAGTTTCTAGGACTGGTTTCAGTTTCGAACAGAAGCTAGAAACAATTTATTCAGTCGATAAGGTGCCAATGCCCTATTGGAGTTCTTCGAAACGAGCCATAATGTTACAGCGGACTGGAACTTTGTGGTTATCTCAGTCCCGTCGCTTAGGGTATGGGGAAACCCAGCTTCTTGTCGCTTGTGGAACGTACATGAAACTCCCCCAAGTGTCCACGCCGCGCTCAGCGTGCAGAATGTCTTGGCGAGGACCTGAAACGCTACCACCGCGACTGCTGCGAGCTTCTCAGCTGAATTATATGTCGCGACACTGTGCCGTAGTTAACTACACTCTGCTCAACTGTTTAAGGCAAAGACGAGGCATACTGCCGTCTGGCGAGGAAGCTCGGGCAGGCGAAACATGCAGATTGACCTTTCTGTATCATAAAATTGTGTGTCCAGACGTTGTGGTGCAAAGCCGGGGCTAGACCAGCTTCTCGAATGCATTTTAAAGAGAATAATTTTTATATTAAAGTATTCAAAAAAAGGCAGAAACTTTTGAAGTGGCATAGCATTAAATAAATTCAAGAGAAATACACTGTAAAAATTATCAAATTATCTGAATGGAATACTAAAAAATACAAGGATACTAAATGGACTTCAAGAAAGTAAATATTAGAGAAGCGTGGAAAATTTTTTAATACAGACCATTAGATAAAATTATGAAATATTGCAAGTAATAATGATTTATGGGATATTCAAAATATTATAAAATGAAATACAGCTAAATTTATTTGCATTATTTACACCGAAAGAAATAAACAACATAAGAGACTCAACCGATCGAATAATTAACGACTTAAAAGGAAATACATTTTTTAATTTAAATAATTGACTATGATAATCATAATATAAAAATGAAAAAATAACTGAAATTTTAATTAAATTAAGAAATAAAATTAAGGTTTGAAACCAAATAGTTGGTACCAAGGGAAGTAAATTTAAAGGTGCATGGCAACTAGGTAACATATATTTAAAGGTGCATGGCAACTAGGCAACATATATTTAAAGGTGCATGGCAACTAGGTAACATATATTTAAAGGTGCATGGCAACTAGGCAACATATATTTAAAGGTGCATGGCAACTAGGTAACATATATTTAAAGGTGCATGGCAACTAGGCAACATATATTTAAAGGTGCATGGCAACTAGGTAACATATATTTAAAGGTGCATGGCAACTAGGTAACATATATTTAAAGGTGCATGGCAACTAGGCAACATATATTTAAAGGTGCATGGCAACTAGGTAACATATATTTAAAGGTGCATGGCAACTAGGCAACATATATTTAAAGGTGCATGGCAACTAGGCAACATATATTTAAAGGTGTATGGCAACTAGGTAACATATATTTAAAGGTGCATGGCAACTAGGTAACATATATTTAAGCATGTTTAAAGTTATATTCCAGTTAGTTAATAGAGATGAAATAATTATTTCTGATTACGATGAGAAATATTATTATTCACCTCTTTCATAATTAAGTTACCAATGCGTAAAGAAAAGATATCAAAGCGGAAAAAAATACTGGAAAGTGGTACATATTTTTAGTTAGAACTACATCTTAAATTATTACTGATGAAAGAGCTCTAAAATAAATTCAGATCATTCTCCTAATGATGGCTGTTATAAACATTTAACCGCGAGAGAGGTATTTGAAGATAAAGGACGTAATTGGCATTCAATCTGACAAATTGACGTGAGCTGTGCATTAAAATGTTAATCATTTATTGCACCGCCAAAGGAAATTAGAGATAAAAATCGTGTTCTTAAGTATAAATATTTCCAAAAACGTTTTATGTGGTTTTTTAAAAAATTTAATGAACTATATACTGCAGATAAAGATTCTCAAAGAATAGTAAAGTATAAATATAATTTATTATTGATCAAATATCATACATTTTGAAATACCGATAGTAAAACCAGAAATAAAATAATTTTGCAAATGAAGTAGATAATTCTATTAATATTGACTTAATACGAAGAATATAACATTGCATATAAGTGTTCACAAAACGCTTTAAAATTACTGTATTTTACTAATAAAAACGTATTCATAACTGTTAGACTAAAGAATTATTATTAGGATAAATTTCAACTCAGCACAATAAAGTTAGTCAGTAAATATTTTAATGTGAAGGACATTAGAAATTAACTCGCTCAAGAGAATATTTAAATAAACATAACAAATATTCATCAAATTTAATTGCCAAAAACAGCGGGAAAACTATTCTTAAACCTATAAATATATTATACGTGTTCCTTTTGTTGTTTAGCTGACATTAAAAGTTTCTTGAAAAATTAACCTAAACTAATATGAAGAGTGTACTGTAAAAAAAAATAACAAGAGCACGAAGACTTTACATATTACATTAAATTTAATAATGATAATTATAAAATGCCTATAAATTATAGAAGTAAGGAGGCTTCAGAAGTATCTGAAAAGAAAGCATCATCGGTGATTAATAATTATAAGACAAATGACCGAATAAAAAGTACAAAATTGAGTATCATAAAGCACTCCACATAGAAAAGAATAATTTAAAAGTTTAGCTATAATACTTAATATACAATATTATGAAAATATCAGGAAAAAGACACACCACAGAACGTCTAGGGCTCGCAGGAATAGCAGATTAGTGTTTTAATTTTAGGTACGTTAATACTGTCAATTTTTGTGTAGAATTTCATGGCTCCATTTAAAAAAAAAAGGCTCTGAGGAGATATGCCCCTGCCTTAGTGCGGGAAACCAACGGTGAGTGGAGTCCGCCCAAGGTTAGAGAACTTCGAGAGTCGACCTGAAGGCCAGTTAAGTATTGCTACGATGTTACGTTTATAAAAAATCAGTGCTAGCTCAGGAGACGGACTTAGAATTTTCTCAATTGCCTAGATTATGGACTTAGTTTATTTGACGAGTGCTCACGAGAGGGTCTTAGGATTTTGACGAGTGCCCAGATAATGGACTTAGTTTATTTTGCGTGTGTTTAGGAGAGAGACTTAGGATTTTCGTGAGTGCTCAGATAATAGACTTTTTGCATGTATTCAAAAATGAGGGACTTCGAATTTTCGCGAGTGCCCATGGTGATGGACTTAGAATTCTTACGAGTTTTCAGACGATGGACTTGGAATTCTTGCGAGTTTTCAGACGATGGACTTGGAATTTTTTCTGTGATTGTACTGAGGGTGTTGTAACTAAAGGACATATGCGGAAGGAGGATTTAGCCCGGAGGAATTTTGTTTGTTTTCCTCGGGAAAATTTGGTACTCGGCAAGAGTTGTACCCATGTGTGGGGGTAGTGAAAAGGAACTGAGCAGTGATTTTGACTTTGATTATTTTGTTTGGCAAAAGGCTGGTTGGAGAAGTAGGAGCAAGAGATTTTTCGAGCATGTTTTGGATAAAGTGTTTTGAGTGCAGCAAGCTCGAAGACCGGGGGTTTCCTGCGGTACTGGGACAGATGATAGCACTGAGTAAATGGGTGCAGGTAGAGGCTAAAAAACTATGTAAGAAAAAGTCATGCAGATTTGGTATGGGCGACCAGAACCTTCAGCGGTAAACATACAGTACATATAACGACATGCACATTCATCTCACTCCTATTTGGATAAGTATTGTGCCCCCCAGGAAGGGTGAAAAAACAGAGTTCCCTGGATCAGAGACCCAACATAGACGACATATCCCTGGGTAGATATTGTGTGTGCAAAATGCAGATGAGTATAACCAAATAATATGAGATGTAAAATAATGAGAGTGGTTGTAACAAAGAACAGTACATGTACATACTTAGCAGTAGATATATAAGCATATATATATGGAAGCCATAGTGAGTGAATGTGAAACAGTACATATATTGCATGTGCTAGTACCATGTACTCAACAAGGGATGGCTGTGACGCCCCCTGCAGTAGGAGCCGACATGCTACTAGCACCATCTTCATAAAACACCAGCAACACATGTGATATCATCATTATGCAGCTACTATACGTCCTCGAGTTTGCATCCAATTGCTAAATGTGCACCAGAACACTGGTTGTATATCTGTGCAGGACTTGGACTGCTTTTGCATGTTCTCCAGCACATGATCAGCCTGCATACATGACAGGGCAGATCAGGCCTTCCATACATGCTCCAGTATGCCGGAACCAAGCCATAAAGTATACAGGATGCGCTGAAGATGACTTGTGTGTGGTATACTTGGTGGAGAATGATCTTTTGTTGAGGGGGGAGGGGGGACCAGAGTGTGAGAAAAATAAGAACCGATTGTATGCAAGGTGCTATAGCGTACAACAGACCACATGCCTGGCCAGATATAGTATGTTCTCCAATGTGCTGTAAATGATCACAGCACATACACAAAACACACACTTGCGACACACTTGAAAAGAACATTATGCAACTCCTGTATGTACTAGAGCATGCTGTCCAGGCAAGTTAACACACCTGGTAGGATAGATAGGGCTCCTGCATATGCTACAGTGTGTTGGTACTGGAGTAGGAGAATACCGGTATACCTGGCAGGATTCCTACACAGCTCCTACTTGAAGCTCCAGTATGCCAGGGCAAATCCACATGCACACACAGGTAGTTCATTGTGGAGAGGGGAGCAGAAGGACTTCAGCTTCGACGGTCCCAGGGCGCGGAACTGCGTCCTACAATGCATCACGACCTGTTTGCCTTCCTGAGGGCCAACATACATATATATGATGATATGCGCCTGCCAAGGAGTGTGTACACTGTGATTTACCCAACATAGCCGTAGGGGACTGTGTGTATTCAATCGTCCAAAATGTGATGCTTGTTGTCCATCCACTGCAGTGCTAGCTTATTGCTGCATTCTGTGTAGATGTGGTGGTGGTGCGAATGCTAGGGACCTGCAACCTCATGAGTTGATGGTCCAGAAGAACGTACCTGTAGTCCTCGATGGTACTGACACATTGAACAACACTCTTCTGGGTCCCCCTGGCACGCTTCTCGACCTTGTCCCTGCATGCACAAGCATACAATTTGGTCCTCAGCAGAACAAACTCCATCATGTAATTCCCCCCGCTCTTGTCCTTAAACTTGCAGATGACCTTCGCAGTTGTGTTGGAGTAGAAAGGGTAACTGGGAGGGTAGCCGCTAAGGTTGAACTCGGCCATGAACTCTGGGTCTGAGGCCAGGTCACAGTATAAATCTCAGCATGATGTGATCATGGCAAAGGAATCGGTATCCATGTTTGTATCCCCACATCAGGGCCATGCCATGCCTTCATTACATCGTTATGGAAGTGGTACATGAGGGTCTTCGACAGGTCCAGTACAGCAAAGCCAGCATACACAAGTTTGCCTAACAATGTATGATCGTAAGCGATCTTGACAAGAGATAACATTTCGCTATATATTGTCCAACAAAGGAACACCGGCTTGGAGATGAGCTTCCTAGCACGAACCTCAGTGCCGCAGAGCTCCATCTGCTGACGGTTGTACTTGTTCTCAATCATCTTGCTGTATGTAGCATTGTTCATCAGTTTGAAGAAGTCCTGCTCGAAGGTGTTTGCAGAAGCCTGATGTTTGGTGGTGTTCATCTCTATGTATGGCAACAGTCATACTTCCTGGCGGAACTTCAAGAGCTGGTGGACAAACTTTAGTAAAAGCCCATAAGCCCATGCCTGCTTGAGGGTGACATAGTGAACGATGTAGTGCATCTTCCCCTCAAGAGTGGTTATCAGCTTGGGCTGTCTTGACCTGGGAAGACACTCATTGATGGGCAGGCGTGGCAGATCGCGATCGTCCTCATGTAGTGTAACAGGGTAATCTATGTCCACCTCCACTATCTATCCAATTGGTCCATTATCCGGCACCAACACCACATAAATATTGGTGCTGGTCCATTCACATACTCTATAGGGCAGGGGCAAGGACATCGCCTATCCATAAAGGTTATTATCATCGACATACTGGAGGTAGGTAAATGGCCGAGTGGCATTGTATGTGGCAAGGCAGGTCCTTGTTGATCACCACTACATGATGTGTGATACACTGGGCCACCCCTCCCGGGATACCAGCTTCGATGAACAGTTGGGCATCATAGTCGATGAGGAGTTCCAACTCCATCCCATCTTGCATAACATTGCATCAAAGGAGAACACCAGGTCGCTCACATGCCAGATGCAGTCCAGTCCATACATCACCATAAAGAGCACATTGAAGTTCTCAAAAATGTCGCAGAAGAGGATGATGTAGGTCATGAGGTACAGTTCTGCATACAACTTCAACAATGTGCAACCAAAAGTTGCCCAGACCATCTGTGCATGGTGGTACTCTTCCTTCCTGATGATGGTGCTGGTGAGCCAGTTGGCAAAGCATGCAATGCCCGGCAGCTGCAGATATGCAAGCATCCCCAAGGACATGATGTAGTCGTGGGAGAAAACTCCCTTCTGCATTATCTACTCGAAGTGCTGGGAATTGGTGAAGACTGCTGCTGTGGTCCGAAAGTCTGCAGGCTGTAGCTTCTGGTCGAGTATCGCAAGGCTGGCCGACATGAACCTGTAGGTGTCAACGAACTGTATGGTAAAATTGTTACTAAGATATTTTCTAAAGGTTATTAGTTTTTCCTCTGTGTTTGGGATTATGAAAATCACCTCTGGGTCTTATCCAAGCTGTGTGGTGATGAAATTTGCATTCTATGCTAGGTTGTGGAAGAGTATTGGCAGGGGTTTGGGGTGGCATTGGAGCTTGTTGCAGTTGTTACATGCCACTCCGATGAACGTCCCTCATAAAGTGGCCATGGTCATGAACCTTCCAGTTGTTGGCTCTGGTGAAGGGGCCTGAACAGAGATAACAGGTGGTGACCCCTTTATAGCCAGCCCATTCGCCAGACATCAGTGGCCATATCGGCTTCGACTGGCAATATATCTCCTTCACCAGAGTGCCGATCCTCGTGACTTCCACTATAAAGTGTTCGCCAGTACTCTCTCCCTGGTGTAGAACTTCATGTTGGTGGGGAGGCTGGAAGTCTTGGCTGGTGGTATGATGTCGTTGTCCACCTTGATGTACACCCCATAGCTGTAGGTTACATGCTGTGGTACCTATAGCTGTATGAGGTTGTTGAGTCCTATTGACACATCTGGACAGGCTGCAGGTATGCCTCGAAATCCATGTACACAGCTATAGGTACCTTGTCGATGTGATGGAAGTTCTGAAACCTGAGCACAGGAGGTTGGTCGTTCTCCATGGCAGGCATGTTGGCACAGATAATGGCATGGTCTTCACAGTACCTGCTGTGCTCGGCCAGAATCTAGGCACCGGTAAGGCCTGCCACCCATGGCTGGTCATTGTGCACCAACATACACCTCTTTTAGACATGGATATCATGTTCATCGTTAGTCACCAACGAGCTTACAAGGAAGGAGAAACAGCTATGAGGCAGTAATTTGCATTGCCATCTTCCATCATCATGAGGAAGAGATCGAAGTGGGTGTCCCATTCCTCCTTCGATACTCATATCGGGACAATGGTGTTGTCCTCCTCATGTGCATAGATATTGATGCTCACCCCTGGGTTCTTCAGCTCGTACAGGGACACCTGATGCAGAGGGGTGGGGAAGCACAGTTCAGTGAAGTAGAACCTGGTCTCCAAGTCGATGTAGCACTGGTTATTGTGCTCATGGTCCCTCCTCTCTATGTAGTATGCCAGGATCGCCCATTTTAGCACTGATTGTTGTGGTTCTTGGGATTGATGACTGCCTTTTTCCCAGTTATTGCAGCAGGCAGGGTATTGCAGGAGGAAACCCAAAGAGGGTCAAGCTTATTGATGCACAGCTGGAGCCTTGTAACCATGGTAAGCATCCAGCCACTGCCCTTCCTCATGTAGTCCACCTCCTCCTGGCATATATTAGCGATGGCAATAGAAATAATGTCTTCCAGATCATCTATGTTGTGGAATGGAACGTTCTTTATCTTGAAGGCACATTGATCAGACTCATCCTCATGTGGCTTGGGCTTGCCATCCTCCAGGAAGATGTTAAATATAATGGTGCCCTGAACAAATATCTCCTTCTCCTGTTGGCCGATTATGCCAGTCATCATACTCTTGAGGTAGCCACAAATATCAACGGCATTGCTCGAGGTATTATCCATGATGTATGCCTGCACCACACCCCTAAATGCACTCTCCTCCTTCACAAAGCTGTATTTGTTTGCTGCACAGGCCCTGGCGAAGACGGGGGTGCAGCATGGGCATTGTCCTTTTCTTGGTGATCTTGCATGCAGGCATGAAGAGCGATGGCTGTATAGTAATCGATAGTCCCAGCTGGGGTGAGGTGGAAGGCTCTGGCCAACCAGTGGTGGTGGAAGGTCGATCAATGATCTTGCATGAGCAAGGGTGGGTGGTGGTGCAAGTCCCATACACTTCGCACTGTGAGAATGCAGGTTATATTGCCTGGTAAACTGCCTACCACAGCTCCCATACTCCAGGGACTCGGTGTTGGGATTGGCCCAACAACAACATTGGTGCCTCCTAGCATCACCAGTATGTTTCAAACATTCATTGCAGTACTTGCAATGGACTGTGGCAGCTTGCCTTGATAGCCCTGTGCATGTGGCACAATGTCTGCCTTTGTTGTCAGCACACGTATAGGAATTCCCACACCTATCCCAGATGATGAGGGTGTTCCTCCCTGAAGGGGTTGAGTGCACAGTTCCTCTCGTGCCGAAGACGGTTCGCGCGATCTGTGAAGGCGAGATCACGAAAGCCACACTGAAGGGCCGGCCACCATATCGGAGCTGCGAGAGTAGGTGATGGAGAATTCTGAGCGGGGGTGAGTGATGACAATGTTGTCGAATAGCAGGTGATGCTGGGCATTGCTGTTGTGATGCAGGCCAGGAGGAGGTGGATCCCTATGGACCATAGTATAGGCCTGAGGAGCCTGCGACGGGAATGTGACAAGGACTTAAGAGTAACATGAAATGTTCCATGCGACCAGGCACTATAGTAGGAATAAAACAACTGGACACTATTGGGAAAGTATATTCATCAGTAGGTGTGAGGGAACAAGGACTAAAATAGGTTATTGTGGACCAATAATATTATAATGCCTCCCACTAGAAATGCGCAGAATCCAAACACAAATTCTTTATTTTAATATTTTTTTACCCAAGCAAATTACCTCGCAATGCTCCCAGGCATCATTGCATGTTGCATTCTGCTTGCGCACTATATGGGATGCATGATATGGGTGGGACTCACATGTTCCGATGAGAATTTAATTTTAAAAATTATTTTTACCTGAGTGGATTACCTCAGAATGACCCAAGGCATCATTGCGTGTTGTATTCTGCTTCGCACGATACGGGATGCATGACGTGGGAAGGACTCACATGTTCTGTTGGTTATTTTATTTTTAAAAATTGTATTTACCTGAGTGGTTAAATCAGACTGCTCCCACGCACCACTGCGCAGGGCATTCTGATTGTGCACTATACAAGATGCATGACATGGGCGGGATTCACACTTTCTGTTGGTTTTTTTTTTTTTTTTTTTTTTTTTTTTTATACACAAAAATTGCATTTGCCCGAGCAGTTACCTCGACCTGCTCCCATGCGCCATTGCGCAGGGCATTCTGCCATGGTGTGGGTGAGCCACATGTGACCAGTGCTGTTCACTAATATTAAATTACAAATTTATTTTTGGGCAGCTCTTAAAGCAGAGGTCTTGAGAACCGATGAGGGTGTCGTGACGTGTGTGCGAAGAGTACTCCGAATAAAGGGGCAGGAGTTCCCGTGAAAGCTCGCCGACCTACAGCATTGCCTGAGATGTTATTTATTTATTTAAAAATTAGTTTATGAAGCATTTTGGCCAGTTCTTACAGCCAATGAGGGTGAGGTTCGTGTGTGTATGACCAGAATGAACAGGCAGTGTACGGCACGTGGATGCATTGTTGGACGGAAACAGGTCAGAGAAGTAGATGTGGTGGTCTGGTCGATGGTTTCATGGAAAAAGGGGGGGGGGGGGGGGGGGGGGGGAGTGGCTGTGTTGGGGACCAGGCAGTTTGTTTTGCGTGAATACGTCTACGTTGATGCTCTCGGACGCCTTGATGTTTACGTTTCCGGCACTGCTTCACTCAATCATATCGGATTTCACAGGTATCACTCAATTTTTTTTTTTTTTTTTTTTTTTCCGATGCTCTTTCCAGCCGTACACGACTTCTGTATTTCGACTTGGTTTCTTGACGAGTAAAGACGGACATTGTGTTAAGTTTTCCAAATTTTTTATATTCAACTCATACGATATCACTATAATCACGCCACAAAAATATTTTTATACACGCAATCGATTTACCTTGACGAGAGCTGTCGATTGAAACTGAAACGAGTGTCGTAGCTTCTTCTGGTCAAAAGTCATACTACACGGAATTTATGAGACGCCTCAAAACGAACTCAAAATTGCGACCCCCCCCCCCCCCCCTTTTCCCTTCCTGGTCAAACAAGCAAACACGGTTTCAACCAACTAGCGATGCTTCGCAGTCATCACTCAATGTCACATATTCTTTGAAACATTGGCAATCGAGTGGTGTATTTGAATTTTGAATGTAGATGATAGATTCGGAGCTGCCATACCAAACACTATACCTCGATTTTGATATCGTCAGATTTTGTGAATTGCCTCCCACTATGGCTGCAAATATAAAGGCCGATACACCAATCCCTGACAGCTGCCCAGTGTCTGGACGTTATTGGAGAAAGTTCATCCACTCCTGTACGAAGTAAACCTTGCTGGCAACGGCCCCCTCCAACAGGTCAATGCACCATGCCCTTGCCAGGAAAATGTCAAGGTTTGATTCAAGGAACATGACAGTTTATTTGTATTAATTCCCTGGCCTCCGATCAGCACGGATATGGACCAAATAGAATATTCGTGTTTCGAATTGAAGAAACGCTTAAGTGCTACATCACTACTTCCACGCACCGTACACCAACTGGAGGATTTTATGTTGAGCTTGTAGTATCGGACACCCTGGGATACCTTCAGGCGACTCATTGTATCGATGGCTCGCCTATGGCCGTAGTTATGCTGGCTAGTTGCTGTTCTACACTGTGCTACGTGTGTGGTAGTAAGGTAGTAACATATCTGTATGTATATACCAAAAATTACAAGACGTTTACTTAAAATTGACATACTATCACCTCAAGGTACGTCAATGTCAAGACGTATGTAATTACTACATGTTTGTAAACAATGAAAAAGTCAGTTCAACTCCTTTTTTTACTGGCGTAAATGTATTCACCATAAAGTTCAGAACTCACCACAATATAAGAAAACAATATTGGTTTAATAAAATATACGAGATTTACTATACGTATTCAATATAAAGTAGAATAACGGTCCTACTGATTAACACATTAACATAATAAAATAATATTAATTCTTCTTCAATCTTCAGAGCATTAGCTACAAATTACTCTATTTAAATATATTCATAAAATGCAGCATGAGTCGAAACACAATGGTATAAAAACAAAACACAGGAAAATATTTAATCTGCAGTATGTAATTTAGAAAGTCACATGTTTACGAAAGCAAACAATGTATCGATTTATACCGAACACGATATGTATACAACATGAAGGATTGGGCAGGGTTTGTTTGCTTTTTCAATACCTAACACAGGACAGAATAATTTTGCAGTATCGTAAAACCACTTATACAATTCTTGTAAATAATATTAGTCGCAGTAACACAAGCCTCGAATGGTCTTAGATGACTATGAACAACATACACGAACAATGACATACACGAATAACGTACAGAAATAAAAATAGCCACAGAGACTTGGAAAAGTTATGTGATCCTAGACTTAAATGGACATTCTGCAACTTTAGCCTCTCTCGTGAAAGTATCTCTTTCAGATTCCAGTGAAATTATTACCTGTTAATTTTCTTAAAATCTTTCAAAATGAAAACAATCAAACTGCATCATCTCAAACTAGTTTCGGCAAACATGAGAAACTATACACGGCTTCGTAGGTAAATGTCAAGCAAAACAGATAGTTAATTCAAAATGGTATTTCTGATGCTCCAAATATTTTTCTGACAGTTAATTAAATAAATTACAAAGTTGCCTCTGCGACTTAAAATCTAAAATTACTTATGTGTAAATATTATTTCATCGCAGGATCTTGCAGAATATACGTAGACTGGGCTCGCTAGGCATCCTACTTAATGCCTCAACGTCTGCGACATATTCCCTTTATATGGTACACCATATAAATTTTATTCGTTATAGACTTTTCAGATCCCTGCTTGGGATCTACTTGTATACACGTTGTGTATTCTTCTACCTTATGTAAAATGAACATTGCAATGGACCTCATCACTTTATCCATGCGTCGGTCAAATGAAACGGTAAAATTGCTAGAAAGAAAATTGACTGGGCGAACGTCACTCAGTGTGCCCGTTGAAATATATGTACACAGGGGCAGTGACATTTTCCTAAGGTTCATTTCTAATGCACTCACTTTATCGTGAACAGCCTTTACCAAAATTCACATTATGTGGTCGTTCAAACTTAAATTTAAATGAACAAACTGGTAGGAGTGCGTACAGACTTTCTTTTTATATTAAACGGACGCAAGTCTTAGCTCCCATCGGGCAGTCTATATAAATCTGACGTACTCGTCAGGAAATTAACAATACCCGGCCGAAACACACAGGGTCAGCGCCATGCCTGGGAGAAAAAAACATGATGGCTAAATTCCTCCTCAACTACATACTCGAAATGTAAATTCAACCTCGCGCCAATCACGAGAGAGCTGTAACATATATTACGCATTACGTCATGCGTTACCATGACAACCAAAATAACACATTTATCCAATCTCATGACCTTCTTTCATAAACCTCATTTTAGAATTTTGAAAGACTTCCAGATATAATTAAATACCTTCAAACATAGTATTTTGAGTTTACACATATAAACAAACCATAGCCAATTAAATATTACGTGTGTCCAAATAGCGGAAATTACTCTTAATAGTATCAAAATATTATTATAAACTTTCTAAGGCTTTCAAATATTTAGGAAAGCAAACCGCGTATCAAATAATAAAAATTTAATATTTTAGATTAAGATCCATTGCATATTGTAACCTAGAGTAATCTACCGAAATTAAACATTTGGGAATTTCACATATACAAAAGTTTGACATGAACATTTGTCTCCTTTGACAAAGATTTATTAATAATTTACAAAAACAACTTCGTGCATATAATTTTACATGAAAAATAATCACATAAAATGTCCACATAACCAATTAGTTCTATAAACACTCTAGTAGATTTATATCATAGGCAAGACAGAATCCGACGATACGCGTTACTTTATAGTATCTCAGAAGTGCCTGTTAAGAAGCGAGAACCCAGACATATAACTTAATATACAGATTTTGATTCAATTGCTTATGTCATCTGAATTATCGCATCAATCGAACTTTGAGTTTTAGCAAAGTTAGAGTAGGTGGGTCCCCACACTCTGTAGCCAAATTGTGTTTTATATATCGAAACCACAAACGTAGACTGATCATGAAATGGATATTAAACATGTTTCTCAAAATGTCCTATTTGTCACATTAGAGGTGATGCACTATCCACCAGCATACCACACTAAGTGTATCTTACACTATTAAGAAAATGGCATAGAAAGTTTAAATTGCCAATGCCAATCACTCGGATTTTCCATACGGGCTATTTATATCACATTTAAAACACTGAAGCGAACAACAAATTTACGATGTCATGGAATAATCTGAGATATGTGTTCATCATGCGACGAGATTACTAACATGCAATTATAATATAGCAAATATGCAATTATAATAATATCCCAACTAGACGTAGAATATTAAACATATTAAGAATGTATTCATACATATTCAAAAACTAAAAGTGCAATATATTCACTTCAGTCGCTAAATATTATATTCCTACTGATAATTTAAGAACTCTCTGCATATTAAACCAAGAAAATATTTGAAAAATAACAGTATTGACAAATATCAAATAACTTTTAAATATATACATTGCTCAATTATAACATTCACAATATTTTACATAGACAGAAACTATATAAAATTGAACATGAAATTATTGTGACATAACTAAATTCAAATCGCATCTACATTACTAAACGTTAGCACTTTAGAAATGAACCTTAGAAAAAAATTCACTATCCTTGCATGCATATATTTTAACGGGCACTGTGTGACATTCGCCCAGTAAAATTGGTAACGATGGAAAGGAAGTAGTTTCATATCTTAACTTCGAACAAAAAGTATAAGGTAACCATTTGTGATTACTTAAAAATTATTTTTTTCGGATTCTGTTTTTTTTTTGTGCATCGAAGTGCAATAATGAGCAGATTGGTAAAGTATTTACTTTCTTAATAATTTGACAGTTTTATTTGACGGACACATAAATAAAGTTATGAGGCCCATGGTAATGTTAATTTTACATAAGTCGGAATAATAGACACAGTGTATACAAGTAGATATTAAGCAGGACTTTCAAATATGCTCATTATACTGTTAACAATATATACCTACTGGTTAGTCTCACGTTCATGTTTTAGGACCTGTGTTCAATATCATCTATGTGACTGTACACAAACTCGTGCTGGCAGAATAAAACTATTACAATCCTGTCAGTACATCCACTAGACTGAGCGTGTTCCGTTCGTCATTAAAATAAGCGGTTTTAAAATATAATTATACTGACTTTTCAAAGAAACTTTCTTCAACTTATATATGAGGATTTTCATGATAGCGATTTCAAGCATAATTGTTATAGAGCAGGGGTCATAAATGACAATATTCTCATATATCTCTTTTTTTTCAGTTGCAATGATACTTGACAATGATATGTACAATATAGATCCAAAATAGAGCACTTAATATTTTAGGAAGGCCCAGCAGAATAGTGCAATAACTTGGAATTTGTTTGTCTAAATATTAGTAGCGTAAAATACAAGTAAATTATTCCCATACTGGCGAGACGACAATACCAAAAGTAAACTAAGAAAACATTTCAACAAGCCGGTTAGGAATCGATGATGAACTGAATTAGCTGTTAGGGTTAACCAGTCTCCTTGATATACGGAGACGTGCCGACGAAAATAGTATATCAAGTATATACCTTGTTGAGCGATATCGTATGCTCTAATGAATTGATACTACACACACTTAATCCCGTCTTTTCATATACAGAGAAAATTATGACATTTACCAAACTGGTATTATGAAAGTAGGCCACTAATATAAAGAAAGCATGAGAAGTAATTTCCATCACGTTTTATAAATTCTAGTAAATATGATACACTGTAACGGAAAATACAAACTTTTAATTGCTGTTTTAAAAAAAAATTATGATACTATGACTAAAAATGTTATAATTGTATTAAAGGACTTTTCTACATTTAATGTAATTAACTCCTGTTACAAAATAAATCTCATGTTTTATCTTCCAAACTGGACAACTGCTGTTCTCATTGTGGATGAGAGAGTGTGAAAAATTAAGATCACAACCACTATCATACTCACCCTACAAGTAGATTGAAAGAGCAAAGTAAATAACACATTGAATTTTATATTTTTTGGAAATTGGGCAGCGCTGTTTCATAATGCCCTAATTGTCAAATACATTTGAGAGATCCCAGCAATAAAAATCTTTCTATATGGCTACATCTATGTAAATGTCATGGCAGAGCCAGATATTTTAAAAATTGTTTCACCATCATAACCCAGAACATGAAAATTGAAATGTTAGTGATAAAAGCCGATATGACATATTTCACCATTTCTTCTAGTACTTGACTAAATATTTTCTCCCATTCAAAATTATAAAGGCAAAACCACTTCAAAATTGCACCATATTACTCGTTTTTGATTGTTAATACGATTTGGAATATTTTTTAATGTAGATAAATTTCAGGGTAGAAAAACTATATTAATTCGTGATGTCGAGAATCTTTTGTGTGAAATGCATAATAATATCAATGGAAATTTCCACATATTTATACACGGAAACAATGTTTTCTAAATTCGATAGTGAAATTTTTTTTTCAATTGACATTGCTATCTGCTAGATATACGAAACCTGAAAATGTTTCTGGAGTGGGTAGTAACGTACAGTCAGATTTTAAACACAAAAGAACTCTGTGAACTCAACTGTGACAATTGTAATTTTCTCGAATAGGTATTTCACTTAAAAAATATATATATATATATAATGCAGGTATCAATATAATAGCCTACAGATAATGTTTCCCTTTTGTAATTAAAAAAAATTGAATTTCGCCTAACAAACCCTTTGTAATAAGAAAATATAAGAAATTTATTTTCAACCAAAACAATTTTCCATATAAATTGTACAAATTAAAATGTCAAAAATTAACAGACATGCATGACTATGAAGAGCTTTTATTTAAAAATTGTTAACACATATGTTATAACATACAATTTTCAGGCAATATCCAGTACAGTAGTTATTCATAACAATATATAGCTTAAATTTGCATACATTTTTTTCATAAATTACATTTTAGGCATGTTTGGGATTACAAAAATAACATATCTTATTATTTCCATGCACCGATCATGAAATATACAAAGATTAATTATTTCACGTCTAATAAAATATGGCCATTTTCCTCGAAATTGAGAATGTAACTCATGAGATCAAAAGCATGAAAGAATGAATTCACAAACAAATTTTAAATTTTATTTCTATTAAGACTGCAAAGTAATTTTAAAAAAGGTGACAGGTTCACATTGACCATTTTACATATACCCACATAAATGGATTTTTATTGACATTTGTCACTAGATAAGTTATTTTAAATGTAACAATAACTATCGACGTGAATGTTTCCCATCATCTTACAGTAACACCAATTACATGTGCGTGTGAATAATGACAATCGCCCATTAGATGAGAAATACAAAGTTTCGCCTTCGGATGTCGTGTCATGTTTATGAATGTCATCGTCAAACTGAAATTAATGGACATGAATTCTGATCTGCTTATTTAAACCAGTCGTTACAGAGAATTTATGATGACTAATTTTTTTAAGAGAGATTATCTTTGGAGCCACGTATCTGCAATTTTTTTTTCTTTTTTTCCCCAGATTTTAAGAAACCAGCCATAATTTTAGTTTTATGAAATAGTTACAGGTTCCATAATGTGCTTTTCATGAAAAAGCTAAGTCTTTCATGTTCGTCACAAACACCTGTTTTATTGGTACAGATATTATATAAATGGGTGGAGATTAACCTAAGGCTTCGAAGCCCGTCAGAAAACATGAATTTACACTTACATACAGTAGAATTACTTACGATTAAAGATTCCCAACATTTATACACTCTCACAATCACATTGCAATACTTAAATTCTTCGACTTTAAGTCTTAAAACCCTGCAACAATTATTACTCTTAATAATATCATTTTGGGAAATTTTATTTTCATATTGGAGTTTGAACTGATATAAGTTAACGTATATTCCCGAAATGCCCTAGTCATTCTCAATGTTTCCTTATTTATCTCCATGAGTTTAAGGATTCCCATAAACGATATCAAAACAAAATGAGTTGGCCATAATAATTGTTAAACCACAGATAAATTAACATGGAAATTAAAAATCGGAACAGAAGCGTCACATAAGTTTACCAACTGAAACAAAAGGGGTAGATAGACTTGATAGCCGATATATTTTTGACTACTGGGATCCAAGCGGATCAAGCTGCAGCAGGACGAGGACATAGGACATGATAGCCCCCGCAATGGAGGGGATGATTGGCAGGTCCAGAGAGAAGAAGTCAGATGCTGTGAACACCAGCTCCTTACTAGATATCTGGTCTGAGAACTCCTTCAACTGCACTCGTGCCACCTCGTCTATTCCTGGCCTGAGGAGCAGGTCCTTTACTACGTCTGCTGTGTTCCTTGCAGCCCTCATAGTAGCGCTGCTCAAGCAGATGATCAACACTAACTCGCTCATGTAGATCGCCGTCCACAAGAGGAGAGCTACTATCATGCCTTTGTTGAGAAAATTATTGTTCTCTTCGGATTGCCTGAATAAGGCAATGAGGGCAAGGAATGTGGAGAAAATAGAATGTGTGAAACCAGACATTACTATGAACAAAACTATTATCCCATATGATGAGTTAATCAGAGATACAATGTGACTGAGGCCATTATAAACTCTTCTCAGTGCCAATGTGTTTTCTAAGTAAGGAAAGTTTGTCATTAAATTGTTCAACCTTTCAGAATTAGGCATTGAAGCATTACTTCGAATCTGAAATGTTCCTCTGTGAGCTTCCAAATTACATTCTTGGTTCTTTTGCAAAGAACCATAGAGATAAATGTTCACCAAAATAAACCGCTGTCTTACAAGAAGTACCACATTTGCGTAGGTGATTATTATAGTAAGTGTAATAAAATGACGTATACATCCAAAGTAAATAACAGGGTTAAATTCGAATTGAGTGAATACTGACTGATGAATGCCTGCAATAAATGTCATTATTACATAAACAAACATCATAACCAATTTTGCGTGTTTAGCCCATTTTGTGTAGCATTCGTCTGCCTTTCCCACTAGAATTTCATCCACAATCACAAATCTCTGTAATACCTCCAGGCGAGGTGTGTTATTTAAGTTCATGCGTATCAATGCAACTAAAATAGAGAGGGTTAAGTTAGTGTTGATAGCAATGTGCGACAAATCGATCATTGACCCAGATGTGTGAGATCTGTTGGTCAGAAATCTGTGCACGAGTATTATAAAATGCATTATTGTTACTATGACAACAATGACAGCGTAGACAGTTGCTCTAATGGACCTCTTAAGAACTGGCCTAGTGCTGCCATCTTCTTGAACCTCTGTGATTACTCTAAATGTTTCAAGACCTAGCAGTCTTGAGGCAGTTGAAGCTATCTGTATGCATGTGGTGATATTTGCTTTCTCTGCTGATACTGCTGATTCTGGAACACACGGAGAAACAACTTTCTAAAAGTATATTATTCTGAATTTTTTGCATTAACTAAAGACTCTAAATTAATAATTATAACTACATGTTCTGCTGAAATCTTCTGTTTTCTATGCACTGGGATAATTGTGGATTTCTTCTTTCTTATTGGTCTCATCACAGTAATTCTAGTGTCTGATTGGACTCACGAGCTCCTCCTCTCGAAGAATGAAATATTTGCCCTGCTCGAATTACTGTTATGTGTAACATAAAATTAAAGGTTTCTTTCAAGCAATACATGACAATTCATTTTTCATCTCGTATAATTTTTAATACATCACGTGATTATGAATACATGGATAAAAATAAACTTTTAGTTACTCTGCAAAAAGGGCTGTAATTAAGTAAATGTATAATACAATGTAATGGAGTTCAAATTATGGGATTATTCTCACTGAAGTTCGTCTGTTTACTTACATATTCAACCTGTGGAATGAAGCCAAAAAACCTAGTCATTACCACAACATATATTGTCATCCCACAAATATTCAGGACACTGCAAAAACAATTTACTTTAACATTGTCTACAAATCCGCTTTTAGTACATATAACTGTTTGTTGATCCTTTACATTGCGCAATTTTGTAAACAGTGTTTCACATCTAATTACGCATTCAGTTTATAACTACCACAACCAAAATTTAAATATCCTAATATTTTCATGCACACAATAACTTTTTAATATGTGGATCAAGTGTAATCGATACATTGTCAGGGATATATACTCTTACACCAAGTAAATGAAGAAAATGAAATATACCAGTGTTACAAATATAAACATGTACAATTAATAAAGTTCGTTATGAGAGCGAACTACATTCAGCTCAACTCTCCTAACTTTACCGAACTCATGATGTATGCGTTTAAATTTGTGAATATAGCGTCAATATTTTAGGTGATTATATAATCTCGAAAGTGCTTAAATAACTTTTAACCATATACTAATAGGCATTTGCATTGCACTGAAGCTGAATCATGTATATTCATAGGAAAAAAATTGTATAACACAAGCAGTCATCTTGATTATGTCTATTTGAAGGTAAATTTTCTGTTGTCTACCAGAGAAACAGAATGTTATATTATGTTCAAGTGTTGTTGGTAAAATGCATATGCGTGAGAGTGAATATAATAATTTACCTTGAGACCTCTCTAATAACACACGTGGACGATGATGATGAGGATGAGGACGCCCTTGTTCACTCCATACATGACTCCGCATAGAGGATATTCTTCCTGGGCTATCTACAGCTACGACAAACCTGCAAAATTCACACATCCATAGCAGTTTGTCTGTCTAATGTAACACTGCACGTACGTATTAACATGTTATGATATAGAAATTGTTGTCATAGTTGGTAGAAATATTTCTGAACACAGTCTTGCCGGCGGTTTTTTAAAATAAATTTTAGACAAGATAGGACACAGGATATACCCGTAGCATTTGCACTTATGCCAGCATATCAGTTTGTTATATGCACATATGGCAGCACACGTTATGTTTATTAATAAATAGTGTAGCTTAAAAAATTTGGACGATAACCACCGAACTCAATGATAGTATATAACTAGTGTAATTCCCCACACTCCCCTCGGTGCCTTGCATGGGGGGCATCAAACACTCAGTTTTCATTCACATACCACAAAGAAAAAGCCCTTTCAAAGAATGGTTTTATACTATTATAAGCTAGTAGATTGTCAGAAAAACGAACAAATTAAAATAGTAAAGTTCTCAAAGGGAAAAACAGCCCATTGAATTTACCTCATCTTTTGATGATAGCCACAATTTCAGGAAAATTTTAACTACATTCAATTGCATGGTTAATACATTGCAATGTTTTTCATTGATATGATCAAACAAAAGGCGGCAAAGTTTTTTTTAAGTCCTGAAGGTTATCGAATGTACATTTTTTTGTTATAGTTACAATTCCGAAGATCTTAGGTTTTAGAAATTTTAAATGAATTAAAGTTTTCTTCGTAGACGCAGTAGCACGAGAGTTGCCGAAAGCAGAGGAGTCCGGGAGAATCTACGAGGCAACGGAAATTTGTCGAAAAGATGAGGTCATTATAAGCTGGGATCAGTGTCTTAATGCGGTGACCAATCACAGGACTTGAGTCTCATTAACAACACAAAGTGAACACACGGAAACCATTAATATCATAAATTAAACTGTATACATATTTGAAACATTTGAGGGGAGAAAGGATGTGTGAAAGTCGAGAAATATCTGAACGGAGAGATCGAGCTGATATCATTGATGAATTTCATGTTTAACGAAATGTGGATGTCTTCAAAACACACTACCACACTACGTCGATCTTAGATATATTTAGATATATTTATCTTTTCTTCTCATGATTACATGCTGCTGTTGCAGTATGTGCACGGTCTTTGCAGAATAATTACGACGTTCCTGCACCCGTTACATGGACAAAATGCAAATAGCAAAGACATGCACCAGTAAGTTATACTCTTTGCACTGAGAGTCACATAGGGACGGGGAACAAATAGTATTTAGTAATGGAGAAGGCCACTTGATAGCGCTAGGGAATCTGTAAGGCATGACCGGGAAGAAATATAACATCAATTGTCACCACTAGATAGGACATAGGACTCAAAGGTCGAAGTGTGAAGGCTGCTAAGGAGGAAGGGGATGAAAACTGCATACTTCACAGGGAAAATAAGGGATTTACAAATATGCAAGCAGTGCTAGAGATATGAGAAAAAACACCGCATTGCGGGTTTTATACAATGCACACCGAGTAGAGATCAGTGTGAGAACAATATGGCATGCATAATCGTTTAATATGTGCCGATCTCCCGTGACGCAGTCGGTTGGTGCAACACCGATATGGTTGCGGGAGGCTCTGGGTTTGAATCCCATGAAAGACATGTGAAATAATCTAAGTTAGGTTATAAGTTAGTTTGTAAGCTATCCCGTGCTAAGCTTCCAAGCATAAAACCGTGGGACGTTAAAAAAAAAAGGCCCTTTACAATTTACAATTTTAATATGCAAGCGGACACATTGTTTGGATTACGCATCTGCCAAAACTATGACAACAGTGGAAAAGAAAACTGTTGGAGAGCAACTGTCCTGCAGAGATTATTGTGGAACCCAGAGCAATAAAATGCAAATAAAATCTTTGTTGAAAGTTCAAGTTCCCAAAAGTATAATGTTACCTGACATAAATTAAATTCCAAATAAATTTGCAATTTTATGGACAATATTGTATACCGACACCTATAAATTAACCCTTTCCGAAAACGTGGCACGCACACAAGCACAATAACAAAAAAAAATTGATGCTCAAAATAAGATACCCAATATCTGAATTTACAAAGCATAAGAAATTTAATTCTATTATCAATTCTTCCCTCGAAATACTGACCGTTATGGAGTAACGGATTATTGTAATTACAATAATGTTAAGTACAAATTATACATTCCCATAAAGATAAGTCTTTGTGAGTCGACAAGTGGTATTACTAAAAAAAATGCATAATGCTCTTGGAAAGAGATGTGTGTGCTTTCTCAGTGTGCTCGATAAATCAGTGCTTGACTATGTCACTTGTAGCCGGGTTTGCTAGGACATCTCCCGTTTTCCCCGTCCTTGAATTCCGGCGCTGCTCCGTAGTCAACTCGCTTCACCCTGCTCGTCTTTTAAGTCATCGATGTTAAGACCCGCCCAAATATCTTCACTCACTCAGATTATGAACATGTATTTAAATTTTCTAAAATTTTGGTAGAACGGATTTACCAACCTCAAATATTAACAGGGATATCCGTTGAATAATTATCTGTGTTCGGGCGCAACTGGATCTGGCATAGGAGACAGGAGCCTCTATGTTGTGACCTCACCCAACCACCATATTGGGTCCAGGTGTCCTTGAATTTGACCTGTGATCTAGACACCTTGTCCATAACCTTGGATGACCTAGAACCCAGAAAAATTCGAAAAAATCCTACAAAAAATAAATAAAAATGTCTAAATAATTGAAGATCTAAATAACAGAGATGTACATGTAGTAGGAACACAGTTCGATGACAGGTGGATTGACTACCTGAAAGCCCAGCGAAACAACCGTTTCTTACCAGGTCGGGTGGTGTACACCTCGTCAGCCATGCTAGATGTCTATGAACTTGTACCATGACATTGGTCCAATTACCGTGAACTTAAATGACCTTGAACACAAAAACCCCAAAAAAATTCCAACAAAATTTCCAAAAAAAAAACCTATACAGTTGACTCATGTCTCAAGATGATAAAATCAAGACCCAAGACCCAAGTCCCGAGTCTCGATACCCTAGACTCGAAACCCAAAACCCAAGACTTAAAAATTCAATGCAGTTCACCCAAGACTCAAAACCCAAGACTTAAGATGCAAAAACCAAGACTCAAGACTCAAGATCCTTAACAAGAACCTTGGCCCAGGTCCCAAGAATCAAGTCCCTTGACACAATATTCAAGACCCCTGGGTCCAATACTCATTAATCTTCAACATTGACCTAAGATGCTTGAACAAAGACTCGAGACTCTTGACTCAAGGCTCCAAACCCTTGACTCACGACTCAATACCCTTAACGGAATACTCAATACTTAAGACCCATGATCCTTGACCCAAGACCCAAGATTTTGACCCGAGAACCAAAACTCTTGACCTTGATCCATTGCCTTGACACTGTGACCGTAACCTTGGATGACCTTAAACCCCAAAATATATAAGAATCCGGAAATTATAAAAAAACCCGAATAAATTCTAAAAAATATATAAAACATTATAAAGATTTATTAACTTAATATTTATTTGTGAATAAAGGATGTAACCATACCTTACGGCTCATTTCACTCTGCTTGCTCTCAAACTTTATCGCATACCTACATGTATTAACCATGCTCATAGCTAGACTTTTATGCAGGTATAAGTATGCTTTTTTAAAATACATGTATATGTAACCAATTCAAGATCCTCATACGAGTAGCAACCACTTGCCCTAGTCATGCTATGATCATGGTATGGATCAGAATCTAAAAACACTTTTATAGACATACTTGGCATTAACTGAAATACCAATAGTGCCATTCCCTTGAGGCTTGGATGTAAGATGGTGACGAAATACTTTAAAAAGTTACTTCTCTTCATAGAGAAGAAATCAATTAAAATGTGAATTCTGATTTTTTATGTTTAGGGGGCTGAAAATACTATAATTTGTATTCACGGACTCCTTTATAGCTCTAAAACTCAATATGAAATAACGGTTAATTTAAATTCGAAATACTATGTTTACTAATGTTTACAGGATAATTTCAAGCTTTTTTTAAATCCAAGTCTCAGTTTCTTCAAAAGCTTCAATAAGTTTTAACGGGAAACTAATATACCTTAACTTGTTCAGGCATGGAGTTCTTTATATTGAACGTTCCTCACATAGTGAAATTAATATACTGCAATTCACACAGAAGAAGACAGATTTCATTATGTAAATTTATTAATGTGTAGGTTTGTATGTTATTAAATATACTTTCTCTTTATGATAATTATTTCTGTAAATTGTTAGGAATTTTGATAGCAAATTACATTTTTTTTTAATTATAAATATAATATTGTTTTTCTTAAATGATAACATAAGTTTTAATTACAATACAAAAATTAATTAAACAATCTCCGAATAACGCGCATTAACACTGGTGATGTTATAAGCATCTGCTTTGGTGTAAAACGCATTCACGCCACACTATCACACAACAACAAAACTATGTTGTAAATTACCCTCGACATCTTTGTATGTACGTATTTAATAATAATCCATGTCAATGTACAACTATATGCTGTACTATAATTGATCCTACAACTGGTAGAGAGGGAACAGTAACGTAATAACTACCTAGGCATATGAAGAAATTCCAGTTCTCTCCTTGATTTATTCTGTGTATTAAGGCGGGCTCTCAGAATTCTATAAATTATAACAACATCAATTTAAAAATCAAACTTGATAGCTTACACAACAATTTCATTAACATTCTGGGATATTTTTATGTCTGGTATGTATAAGAATTTCCGCATGTATTCTAGAAGGTCAAGTATTTGAATACCATTAAATAAACTTTAATAAACAATGTTTAAATTTTAATAACAATAATGTTAATATAGCTGTATCTGTTGTCACCTTTACTGGTGCTTGAACAAGGTATAAAAATGCTGTTAGAGTTGTGTAAAATACGATTAGTTTTGGAAGTGCTTGAGTTCCGTGTGTAAAAACTAAGAACACCAAACATATCGTGTGGAGGAAGGCAGATCATTGCCGAGATTTTGCAAATATTGCCAAGCGTTTATTTACTGTGGGTTATCATGCTTTGGACGTCGGCATTTTTCTTTGATTCTTTCTCTCCACATAGTAACTTAAATTTTATACTATGATGTATGCTGAGACCGCCATTAACATAAATTAAGTAGCATATTTTCAAAACGCTCTGTTTACTAAATATTTTATATCCAATTAATAATATTTAATTTTGTTACGCCGACCTCCCTTGGCTCAGCCAGTTGGTGCGCCACAAATCTTGGTTGCGGGATGCCCTAGGCGCGAATCCCGGGCAAGGCATGGGTGTTAAATTAAGTTACATTATATGTTAGTCTGTAATCCGTCCCCTGTTAAGCTTACAAGCATAAAACTGAGGGACGATAAAAAGTCCTTTACAATACAATACAATATAATTAATTGTATCACTTAGATTTTTTAAAACTATGTACTGGGATCAACTAGAAAAAATAGTGCGTAGCTTCACTTGTTTAAACACAACTTTAAAATACGTATTTCTTAAAAGTAATATACATTTAAAAAATGGGAATAATAAATATTTTTAATGTTAATAGTATTTTTTTAAATTGCGTCTCCCTCGGCGCAATAGAGGACGGAAAAAATATGTTTAGTTATTTACAAAAATGTGTTACTTCACAAGTCCTGAAATATACGAATAAATGTAAAATCTGTATCACTTTTACATTCAGAGTGTTTAACACCCTTTGGGATTACCTGTTAAAATGTGCATGGATTGTAGAATCACATCAAATTTAAATAAATGAATGCATTAATTATCATTTTCACTTTCCTGTTATTTGTCAAAGAGTCACATACATCTAACGGGTGTACCACATTTTCATCTTTGCCGCAGGATATTCTTAATTTCGATTCACAGTAATCAGGTAAACATTTCAAGTTAAAGTGGCCTAACTCTTTATGTCCAGAGATACAAATTCCAACAAACTCTATAACTACCTAACTACGAATTAATTAAGAATTTGAATTCACTTGGAAATACACATACGGCATACTCATCAGCACCGTCTTGTTTATTTAACGTTATCTCCCTGAAAGTGCCAAGTCTTCTGAAACGCTGTGAAGTTGGAGCGTATACAGCCAGCACGTTGAGACCACTCCTTGTTCATTTGCGCCAAGGCAATTTTCCTTAGGTACAATCGATTCCACCGCCCTTAATATGACCAGTAACGGCCGACGGAAAATTACGGCTGAAATGTCACACACATTGACAATATAAATAAACGCTTTGCCAGTCCATACAAGACACGCCCCCAAGAAACTACCGTAGTGAACGTGTAATCGATTATTTTCCCGCTCAATCCTACTGTGTATAATTGGAAATTCTCTTAATCTCTCCCCCGCCCCTCCTTTCCAACAACAGGTTTAAGAGGGAGTGATTGTGTCTTGTGTGGGGACACGAACTTTCTGCAGTCATCGATGAGTCATTAGCTGTCCACATGCCATATTATTAACGGGTACTCATTTTTTTAAAGTGTATGGAATACCAAAAATTTAACGAAAATCGCGATTTCAAAATAAAAGACATGTCGCTCTCTCTCTCTCTCTCTCTCTCTCTCTCTCTCTCTCTCTCTCTCTCTCTCTCACACACACACACACACACATACACACACACACACACTCATACGCACGCACAGTCTGGCATTTTAAAAGGCCTTTATAAATTTTTCTGAACGTTGACAATATAACTGTACCAACATTTATTAATGATACTCGTTTAAAATTTGTCAAACATTTTCCTTTTCAAAACAAGTAACCAGGCAATAATGGCCCACACTATGTTTATTTTTAAATTTAAAAACAATAAGTTACTGATATAACCAATTAGCTTATTTCCCTCTTCATTGGTGCATATTATTTTTAATGAAGTTATGTGCCGTATTGTTTTAGACACGTGGACGCAGCCTCGTGTAACCTTCCTCCAGTTGAATATTAACTACACTAAGCAGATACATACAAGAGTGAGTGAGTGAGTGTAGAGATTTGGGTGGCCCTTAACAGCGAGTTCTTGAGAACCGATGAGGGTTATTAATGTGAGTTTGTAGCAGCGTCGGAATACAAGGGCAGGGGAAACTGAAGATCCTCATGAAAACTCGCCGAACAGCAGCTTCGACCGGCACAATTCCAACTTACGAAAATCCGAGAGTGACCCGGCCGGGCTTGAACTGGTTCGCCTTTGTGGGAGGCGATCAGGCTAACCGCTCAGCCACCGCGGCACTAAAGTAACAAGAAATTATTGATGTAGTTAATGAGCATAGTTTCCTTTGCATGGGTGCCAATAATTTTTTATGCATGTCGCCATGCATTCACGTAAGAAGATGAAGATGGAACTTGGTGATCTGATTTGGTTATATTGGACAATAGATGGGACTTCAGGCGACATTAATATTTTTGACTATGTGGAATTGCTTTTTAATCTGTGAATATGTGTCATGTATTTTTTATTTTGTTATTTTGTGTATTCCATTTTATGATGGCAATGCAGACAATACTGCAGTAATTAGTGTTTTTGGAAATGCGCCTATGTATTCACGTAAGAAGATGAAGATTGTACATGGTGATCAGATTTGGATGTATCGGAAACTAGTTGGTACTGCTAGCAACATGTGACAGGTAAACTGTAAAAAATAATGGAAAAATTACCTGACAAGTTTAAGGTGATATTCGAGGACTTGTGGAGAAAAACATACTTTTCCTTACGTGCAAGTAAAAATTACCGCACTCTGGAGTAAATTTCATGTTCATGGTTGGGAAAACTACCTTACGAGTCGTGAATCTCTACAGCATTCTCAAAAGCTAAGTGAGGTGACGAGTGGAATAAACAATTCTTTAACACGCTTATATTCACTAGTACTGTCACGCTGTCGTGGTGTAATGGATAGCCCATCGGCCTGTTGTTCGCGTCCAACCGCTAGCAAGTGTCGAGGATTATAGTGTTGTGGTTTCGGTTACTATTCTTAGGATGATATCGATATTAAAATAATTGAAGACACTAATACTCTGTGATAATTTTAAGTAGATTTTTATTAAGATTATAGTTAATTTTCCCTTACTAGTATAGGGACCCCCCCCCCCCACTCCCCCACCCGCACCATCTGCAGCACTTTTAACTTTTTTTGGTTACTTTTCCAGTACAATAAATGTAATTTTACCGTACATGTAGAGATTATTAGCTTCCCTTGCATGTAAGCGAATCTTATATCAATTTTTTTTACAGTGTACGCAATTACAAATGAAACCAGAAACTTCTGCTGCAGTACCGAGACAAAAAAAAAACTTCCTTACCGTACCCAGGAATCGAACACAGAGAACCTCGTAGAAATAAGGTAATTTGCAAACAACCGCGGTACGGGGGTTGGTTTCGGAGCATCGAGATCCATGTAATCAGTATACTGTATTGAATGACACTGTTTACTATAGGCTATTCACAGTAACATGAGCACTTTTCAAAGCTCTGCTTAAGATCTACTAGCATGCACGTTGTATATTATTCCGTGTTATGTATGATTAACATTGCTGTGGGCATCATTACGTTAATTATGCTTCGGCCAAGTGAAACTATGAAATAATTTAAAAAATTGTTTTTAACATATCTGCTCATTGTCACACATCGATGCGTTAAAAATAATAATAAAAGCTAAAGAAATGATTTAACTTCTAAGTAAATGGTTAGCTTACACTTTTTATTCGAAGGAAAAGTACTGCACTGCTTCTCATCCATCGTTACCAACTTGACTGGGCGCATGCTACCCAGTGTGTTCGTTGAAATATATGCCGGTAGGAGAAGAGAATTTTTTCTAATGTTGATTTTAAAGTGCTCACTTTATCCTGAACAGCCTTTAACGTTAAATATTTACATATCCATAAATTAGAAAATAAATGTCTGTGCCACTTGAAACACCTCAGATTGCATGACCTACCGTAGTGCTACATGTGTGAATAATTTGGTGGCAATCGGTTGATTCTTCCCAGTGATATGGCATAAAAACAGAATTTACCTTAAACGGTACTATATTAATAATATTTCCAGTTTTGAAAAGGTTGTGTATAGGACGATTCTAAATGATAATATCACATAAAATGTTTGGCAGAATTTCGTTAAATTGTGAAATAGATATTCCAAACTATCATAATGTTTTTCTATATAACCGCCATTTGGAATATCAAAGATTGGCCCACTCTTTAATCATTGTTTCGTAGAAATGCAAAAATATCCTAATTTTTCATACAACAATTCGCGAAAGACAGGAAAATAAATGCCTCTGTATTCATAATTGATGTTTCTAATGAGTACTGTTAGCATACATATTTGAATTGTCTTTTTTTTTAATTATTTCATAGACATGACATATTTGACTAAATAATTTATATTAACAGCATAAAAATGGCCTGCTGTACGTTAGGCATGTTAGTTTATTATCCCTACTGTAGCATTACTTGTACGAACATTTTGGTCGAAATATGTTGATTGAAAAATAAAGGTATTAAATTATATCTTCTAAACTAATAAACAGATTTCAACAAAATAATGGTACGTGGTTAGAAAATATTTTAATGAACTGGCACAGGGGATTGGGAATGAGAAACCGCGGTGCCAGGCGGCTATCTTGGATGGCATCGTGCGGAACTTCCTGCTCTGTCACTCCGCTTATACGGTGGTCATCTTGGAAAACAGTACACCGGAATTTAACTTTTTTCTCCACAGAATTTCCCGTTTTCCCCTCGGAATGCCCCTTTTCCCCTAGAAATCTGCACTTTTCTTCGTAATTTCTCTTATTTCCCCTCATGTTGACGTAAGCCATTTTGCATTCCCAACTCCACGCTCTTGCATTACATCCTTGGCCACTCCATCCACATTTTGCTCATTTCAGATGGTTGCTCAGGAAATTGTGATAACTCCGTCCGGATTATGCAATCATACCTGGTGCTAACCTTAGTAGAACACCGGCGGCCAACTTTTCAGCTATTGCCTCTTCCTGATCTTGTATGTCATATGGAACATACCTGATAGGTCATTCGTCTCTGATGGTGTCCATTTTGGATTTCACGTCACGTCATCGGAGGTATTCTCACATAACTCCCAAGTTTCCTATCTTTCACATGCCAATTTATTTCTCAGTGTCCGTCTCATCCTTTCGTTATTTCTCTCTTACTCTCCAACGTTCTCATCCTTCGTTCTTTCTCTCATTATCGGAGGGTTTTTCTCAAATTCCCTTCACTCCTCCATCGTCATTTGCTGCTGCAGACAACCATTTTTGTCTTCTGGCATCCAACTTGTTTGGTGTCCTCCGCTGGTGATGGCCATTTTGTTTGCCATCGTCTGCTGGAGGCTACCATCTTATTTGTCGTCCATATTTAATTCCCACATCAGCCGCCAGAGTGTGCTGATTCCCGTGGCCATCTTTGATTCTCGCACTCGCCACCAGAGTGTGTTGTAAAGTTCTACTGGTGGTGGCTAGTAATACTCGAGCCATCTTGTGTTCACTCGTTGCCCACCAGAAGCGCTGGTCATTTATTATAGGTGCGAATTCAAAAAAATGCTGGAGTCGAGTGCGTCACATCTGACAGTAAACTTTAACCATGAAAAAAGATTAGCATTGTAAATATAAGCAAAGTTGTCTACAATTTTCTAACAGATTAAGTTAGAGGTACCAAATTCATAATAATGGCATTACTCCAGATGACGAGAGGGGTCATAAGGCCAAGTTGACCTATATATACATATAGGCATAGTTGGCTGTTATTTCCGAACCGTTTAAGATATAAATATCAATTTCATAACGTAGACATCACCCGAGATGGCGAGAGTGGTATTTATTTGGACATTCTCAGCTCAAGTCCCAAGAATGAAATAGTCGTATGTTTTGATATCAAAAATCTTCTCTCTTGAGAACGAAACTCTCGGTAATTACCACTCGGTGGATGTAATGAGTAAATTAAAATGAAGCACTTCAATCATACGGGATGGTTGCTAACGATTGCAAAGTTCAAGATTGCCTCTTTTTCGGTTGCACCATCGTAGTTCGAAACTTGATCCCAACTCGGATCTATGATCGCCCCAGAAAATTGTTCCACAATTTGAGTTCAGACCCGGTCTGGAGATCGAGATGAAATTAATTACGAAACGCCGAAATTGGTGGTTTGAAATCACGATCTGATTTCAGCAGCCATCGTCGGCAAATGTAGTTTGAAAATACACAAAGAGATAGAACAACGTTCGATTTTTTTCGTGAGAAGTGAAAGCAGCATTATATGCACTTTAATATTATTCAGTAAATTTCTTACACCAATAATTTTCTTAGTACAAATAAAACATCACACATTTATTTCTATCCATAGAGAAAAATACATCTACTTACTTTATGTCATATATTATGTACCAATAGCAACATTTGTCTCATACTTAATCTCGATCTCTCAATTTGGAAACAAAATCAACGAAACGAAGATACAGAATCATGAAATTTCGTTGCAGCAACACTTATGCATTGGAACCAAGATTAAACTGGATCATGGTTCGAAACTCGGATCGGGAGAAATGTTGGTACAACCGGTCATCAGTCTGTTATAGTCGGTACACGAGCCGAGCAATTTGATGTTCGGCAATGTAGCGATGTTACCTCAGCCGGCCAATTTGACCCATCATATAGCTGAGTTGCGTAGGAAAGGCCCCTTTTTCAAACGTCCGTAGCAATTCAGTGACGTCAGAGCTATGGCGTCTGTAATAAATTGGTAGAAGGTTTTTTCAGGTAGGCAGGCATTGCATTGAGTGTTTTTGAGGATTAAGACGAGACGATTGTCTGAAAGTTCATTTGGAAAAACTGTACACTATTTTCCACAAATCACAAATTCCTAAATATTTATACATGGAAATGCGTTTTTCCTAACTGGACAGTCAAATAATACTTCGGTGCTACGAGTTTATTTCAAGTGCATTTGTTCAGCGGTACAATTTTCATTGTGTAATACATACAAATTTGAGTTTTGTAGAGTATTAACATTCCAATACAACCAATTTTCAGAGAATTTGACTATACTAACATTTATTTCAAGTGACGCGCTGGCAGCGTGGCAAGTAAGTATAGAGCGGGTTCACAGGCTCACTGATAATATCTGCGGAATCAGAATAGGAAAAGCTGCTGATCTATCCGAGTTAGAGAGAGGTGAGGTAGAGATAGCTCGGTATCTTTGTACCAACATATATCTGAAATGGCCCATCTTGTTGTTTGCTCTCCTGACGCTGTCATGTGCACTTATCAGAAACGTTGTAAAAATGGCGACACAGCGGCACGTGTTCCATCCTTGTGTTGGCACTGAAAGGCACGATAATGGTGAGCAGGCCAATATTTCACAGCACACAGTTAATCAACACCGCGGCGGATATCACTATGGAGTGACTGAGCGAAGAGATTTGGGCGGCTCCTGACATTGATGTTTTGAGAGCCGATGAGGGTGAAGCGAAGCGAGTATGGGGTGGCACCGGAATGAAGGACGGGGAGAAAATGGGAAATCCCGATAAAATCTGCCGACCAGCGGCATCGTCCGGCACGATTCCCACATGTGAAAATCTGGAGTGATACGGCCGGGGGTTCAACACGATTTTCCTTGGATGGAGGAAAGCATGCTAACCGCTCAGACACTTCGGCCCCTAACCACGGAGTCGAAGACCCACTTGTACCCCAATACTGACTGAACGTCATTGACAGCAGCGCATTTAATGAGCACAAAATCATCGACAGATGACTGTGGATGATTGGAAAATGGTCGCCTGTTCCGATGAATCCCGAATTCTGGTTCATCACATCGAAGGCCTAACAGATATATGCCGATTTCTATGGGAGTGAATGCACTGTTGGACGGAAACAGGCCAGAGAAGAAGCTGTGATGGCCTGGTCGATGGTTTCATGGAAAAATGGGATATGGCTGTGTTGGGAACCCGGCAGTTTGTTTTGCGTGAATACGTGAACGTTGACGCGCTCGGACGCCTTGATTTTTACGTTCCCGGCAACGCTTCACTCGATCATATGGGGTTTCATGGGTATCACCGGATTGTTTTCAAGATGCTCTTTCCAGCCGTACACGACTTCTGGATTTCGACTTGGTATTTTGACGAGTAAAGACGGACATTGTGTTAACAATTCTTAATTTTTAACATTCAAATCATACACTATCACCACAAACACGCCACAAAATACTGTTATACACGCAATCGATTTATTTTGACGAGAGCATTCGAATGAAACCTAAACGAGCGTCATAGCTTCTCCGAGTCAAAAGATATACTATGCGGAATTTATGTACGCGTCGAAACGAACTCAGAATTGCGGCGCCCCCTCCACCACCCCGCCGCAGCACCTTCGCAAACTAGCGATGCATCACAGTCATCACTCAACGTCACATATTCTTTTAAACATTGGCAATCGAATAGTGTAATTGAATTTTGGATGTAGACGATAAATTCGGAGCTGCAATGCCAAAACCCTATCACCCGATGTTGTTATCGTCGGATTTTCTGGATTGCCTCCCACTATGGCTGCAAATTTAAAGGCGTATTCACGTCAAAACAGTGGAGCCTTATATTCCGATAGACCAAACCCTGACGGCTGCCCAGTGTCTGTACGGTATTGGAGAAAGTTCATCCACTCCTGTACGAAGTAAACCTTGATGGCAACGGCCCCCTCCAACAGGTCGATGCGCCATGCCCTTGCCAGGAAAATGTCAAGGTTTGATTCAAGGAACATGACAGTTTATTTGTATTAATGCCCTGGCCTCCGAACAGCACGGATATAAACAAATAGACCAACTGGAAGACTTCATATTTAGCTTGTGGTATCATACACACGGAGATAACTTCTGGGCCCTCGTTGAGCCGATGGCTCAACACCACAATTAGCACCAAAATTAGCACAGTAGCACCACAATCAGCACCACAATCAACACTGCAATTAGCACCGCAGCACCACAATTTGGGGTTATTATGGGTCAATGGTTAAATGGGTCATGGGTCAATGAGCCATGGGGTCAATGTGTCATGGAGTCAATGGGTCATTTGTCAATAGGGTCATGTGGTCAATGGGTCGTGGGTCAATGGGGTTATGGAGTCATAGGGTCAATATGTCAGTGGGGTCAATGGGTTATGGGATCATGTGGTCATGGGGTCAGTGGATAATGGGATAATGGGGTAAATAGATCAGTCTTGTGAGGGGATCGGTCCGACAACAGGAGTCAGTTGTCTACATTAAGTGTGGCCATGATTTATAGTGAGCGAATAACTTGTCTGGAAGAAACTGTTGAAGATAAAACTTCATGCTAATGTGATCAAGGAACTAGCATCTAAAGCCTGCCTACCTCCCTGAGTATGTGTGATGTCTGAATGCCTGCATGTGATTAGTCAGCTGCAATCATGAGGTAACTTGGTGATTGGCTGGTCGGTGTCCGTATATTGTATAAATGGTGTAGTACAATTCGTTCAAAGTCAATATGGCTCAATGGGGCTTGCACACTTGTATGTTATAACCAGTAGGGAGGTAAGCTGAGAGGTTTAGTGTGACAGCAGCTGTGTGGAAAGTGGATCGTCTCGGCTAGCTTCTGTATATTTGCATAGATTATTTTCTCTCGTATTCTCAAGATCATGGAGTCAAGGTCAAAGTAGTCTGCTTATAACATGATGGTAGGAGTCTGTGATGTATTATACTTGCTGACTTTTATGAATTTTTTCTCGAGTTCTTTGTTTTCAAGGTCATTAAAGGTTATGGGGTCAAGGTTTACGTAGTCTGTGTGTAATATGGCGGTGGTCCGTAATGTCATGTGCATGATGACTTTAAAAGCATTTATTCTCGGGTTTTTGTTTTCAAGGTCATTCTAGGTCATGGGGTCAAGATTGAGTTGTCTGCATCTAATATGGTGGTAGCAGTCTGCAATGTGTTATGCTTGTTGTCTGTTATGTTTTTTTTCTAAAGTTTTTATTTTCAAAGCCATTTAAGGACATTGGGTCAAGGTCGAGATTGTCTGCATCTTATATGGCGATGGTAGTCTGTAATGTATTAGGCTGGCTGACATTTATGTATTTTTCTCAAGTTTTTGTTTTCAACATCATTCAAGGTCATGGGGTCAATATCATTGTCATTGGCTTCCAATATGGCGGATGGGAGATTCCTACCAAGATGGTGGTCGCCTACCAAAATGACGGCCTCCCGTAATGTATAAACAAATGAACGAAGAACAAATATGACGGCCTTCAGTAACATATAAACAAAGATAGCTGCCTCCAGTAGAATGTAAACAAAGATGGCTGCCTCCAGTAGCATGTAGACAAATGAATGAAAAAATCAAGATGGCAGATTTAGTATAGGTGACGGGAGCGGGTGCGAGGGAGTCTGTCGTCTGCTGGATTTGGACAGATATGAGCAATTGGATGTGTGTGGGGGGGGGGGGGGAGAGCTCAGGAAATGTAAGTTATTTAATTAAATTTTTTATAAATTTTTAGGGGAAAAGAGAAATTTCGAGGGAAAAAAGGAAAAAACGGCTGTTGTGGTTAAAAACTTTTTAATTAAGAAATTGTTTTAAGTGAAATTTTATAAAAATAAATTTTTTACGATTTGTTTTAAATTTTTTAAACGATTTTTAATTAAAAAATGTCATATTTTTTTAGAATTTTTTTATTTATTATTAATTTTGTGAATTTATCCTGATTTCTTTGATTTTTGCATTTTCAAGGTCAAAGGTCCAAGGTCATAGTATTGATCCCAGTCACCTGGCTCCGAGTCATTGATCCCAGTCACAGGAGATGCTGATTCCTGTCAGCATTTATGGAAAAAAATATGTCATTTCTGAGGATCCTGTTAATAATTTTTAAATAAATTTTAAGAAATTTTTATAATACTTTTTTCGAATTTTTTAAAAAAAATTTTAGGGTTTTTTAGGAATTTTTGAAATTTTTAAAGTTTTTTAAATTGATTTTTGGGGTCATAGGTCCTCGGGGTCAAGGTCAGAGGTCACACAGGTCGGGGGTGAAAGGTCAATGACATACAATATGGCAGTCGGGTGACATAACAACATGGTGGCTCCCCCAGCTCCGGCTCCGACGCCCCACACGCTTGCCCGTGAACCTACATTTCCCTACTACTTTCATAACATAGTCATCACCCGAGATGGCAAGAATGGTTGTAGGGTCAAGTATGTCCCATGTTTACTTATAAGCCTAGTTGGCTGTAGCTTCCGAACCGTTTAAGCTATAGACACCAAATTCATAACATAGATATCGCTCGAGATGGCAATAAGGGTTGTAGGGTCAAATATGTCCTATTCCGACTTATTAGCATAGTTGTCTGTAATTTCCGATTAGATTAAGATATAGTTGACGAATTCATAACATAGGCATCACCCGAGATGGCGAGAAAAGTCGTAGGGTCATGTATGCCCTATGTCTACTTACAAGCACAGCTGGCTGAAATTTCCGAACTGTTTAAGATATAGACACCAAATTCATAACACAGACATCACTCGAGATGGCAAGAAGGGTTGTAGGGTCAAGTATGACCTATGTCTACTTATAAGCATAGTTGGGTGTAACATCTGAACTGTTTAATATATTGACATCAAATTCATAACAAACATCGCCTGAGATAGTGAGAAGGTCCGTATGGTCAAGTATGTCCTAAGTGCACTTATAAGCATAGGAATACGTAATTTCCGAACCATTTAAGATATAGTTGCCAAATTCATAACATAGGCATCGCCCCAGACGACGAGAAGGGTCGCAGGACCAAGTATGTCCTGCATATACATATAAGCATAGTTGACTGCAATTTATGAACCATTTAAGATATAGTTGCCAAATTCTACCATTTCCAAACCATTTAAGATAAAGTCGACAAACTCATATCATAGGTACCATTCCAGACAACAAACAGGTTTGTGAGCTCAAGTATGTTCTAAGCGCACTTAATTTCCGTACCATTGAAGATAAAGCCGAATAATTCATAACATATACATCATCCCTGACAACGAAAAGAGTCGTGGGGTCAAGCACCTAAGTAATTTTTGTAGAGAATTTAATTAGCTACTAAATTATACTTTTGCCATGCCGGTATTAGTTTAACAAGAATTGTTAAATTTTTCACTTAATTTTAAATGTAAATTTGAAAGTTTGTAATAAAAATATATTTTCAAAATAATAAATAGGTGCCCAGCGAATGGTTTTGTTAATGAATTTGCGATTATTTAGAGTTTATTTTATAAACAAGAGACCTTCTATTGTTTGTTTGAGCATTCGCTTAACAATTGTTTGTTATTAAGACATACAAAATAATATTGGATATCGTTTTTTTCAATACTAACTGAAAAAGGTAATTGAATTTGCAAACAATTTTTTTTTCAATTTGTCTTGATTACAAATTAATTAATTAACTTTTTATTTGATTATTTACCATAGATAATACCAATGTTGATTTAGTTAAATAGCCAATTAAAAAAGATAGTTACCACTAACAGCTACCACTAACAGTATCTTTGGAGAAAAATTAAGTATGTTCCATAAGTAAAAATGGACCTCTTAGAAAAATTGTTACAAGATGCTACCTTAATTATGGGGCAGTGGCTAGGGCACTCGCTTACCACCACGGCGATCCGAGTTCGATACTCGGATTTTCGCATGTGAGAATCGTGCTGGACGATGCCGCTTGCCGGCGGATTTTCTCGGTGTACTCCCATTTTCCACACCCTTGCATTCCCGCACCACTCCATACTAGCGTCTCATTTCATGTCTTGTCCGGGGATGATGGGCACCTACGGATCCCAGCTGGAAAGCCCATCATACGGTGAGTGTTGCCTCGCCCTGGGTTCACTCCTCACTCGAGTTTTCTTTTTATGTGGGGCGAATGTATTATGAGCCATAGAGCTCATGTTGAAGCAGTAAACCGGACGCTCCAAAATCTCAGAAACTCAAATGTACTCATGGTTGGTGTCATTTTTGTTTTTGCTGGTGATTTTCACCAAACACTTCCTGTCATAGCAAAAGGAACACGTGCAGACAATGTAAAATCATGTCTAAAATTATTTCTGTTATGGGGTTCTGTTCAAACACTTAACTTGCCCATTTAAGCGAAAACAATGATAACGATTTTCCACAACAATTGCTAAAGCTTGGAGAAGGATAATTCCATTTTCGAAGCGCAAATTTTGGTATCGCTGAAATAAAACTTGATGCTGGATTGGGCCGCATAGTCCATAAGTTAGAACATCTTTTAGAGGCAATATATCCTGATCTAGGAAATTTATTGCAAAAATACTATCATTGGCTCCCAGAAACGATACAGTTAATGAAATAAATACAATTATCTTACAAGAAATTCCCGGCCAAGTTAAACATTGATACCATCCCCGGCATTGAGAACAGTGTGCACTAACCTCAAGAATTTTTAAATTCATTCAATCCTTCTTGCCTGCTGCCACACGACCTCGAATTAAAGATTGATATCCCAAAAATGGCACTACGCAACTTCAACCCACCTAATATGTGTAATGGCCCGAGACTATTGATACAAGATTTGCGGGAAATCATCACCGAAGCGATAATATTAACTGGGCTTGCTGCCGAAGAGCTAGCGCAATTTTCCACGCATCCCTATGATCCCAACGGATCTATCTATTTATTTCAAGCTGTTGCAATTTCCGGTGAAGGTATCATTTGTTCTCACAATAAACAAATTCCAGGGATAAACTTTCAAATTTGCGGGAATAGATTCGAGCAAAGGATGTTTTCTCATGGCCAATTATATGTCGGGTTATCTACAGTCGGAATGCCAGAAAACCAATCTATTTTGCTACCATAAAATAATAAAACAATAAAGATAGTATACAAAGAAGCTCTAACAAGTTAATATGAATTAAATAAAACCTATGAATAGAAATTATTTGGAATAAGAGGTTCATATTTGCTATTAAAAAAAAACGGAAGTTAATTCGACGATTATACTCCCCTGTACTGTTAGTGTAAATTTAATAAAACCCATGAAAAAAAAAACGAACTAAGTCGCAGGCTGTTGTTATTTAACATAATGTGTTAAAATTAATATTCTTACTTTAAGTTGTAATTACGGGGAACATTTTTAGTTACTTTTAAAATGTAAATTTGAAATTTTGTAATAAAAAAGATAATAATAAAACCTATTAGGCTCCTAATGCTATTAATTATGTATATGGAATAATAAATAGATGCCTAGCGAAGCGGGCAAAGGTACTGTTAGCATTGAATAAAAGTAGATCACATTTAATTTTGTGCTCCTAAAATCATATAAAGTGAAGAAAAAAAATACACACACAATACTCGTTTAAACATCCAAGCATAAAACAAACAAAAGGCATAAACTAAAAAACAACTTTAATAAAAAGGAATCATTTAATCAGTTTCAATAACAACAAATGTTCTTCTCTGATGCATTGACAAATTTCAAAAACTTGTAGGACAGGACCTCCACGATCCCTGAGGCACGTTTGCATCCGATGAGGCATGCCAAAAACAAGATCATTAAGCATTTACTGAGGCAAATTGCCCCATTCCTCAATTGCGGCTGTTTTAAGGCCTGAGTCTGAACCTACTGTGTTTGCGTACGTGCAACGCGCACGTTGCTGGAGGGAAAAACGACCATGTTTACATGATTTACACAACGTAGGTACGGTCCACTCCTACTATAAACATAAATATTACGTATTCGTTGGCGAAGGGTGAATATGCTAAACTTTTTGTGAGCAGTATTCAACTATGTAACTTGTTAACCTCGGATTTCTACATCCCTTTACTGATTTCATGTACAGTTCATGGCAGTCTCTCTCACACACTCTCACTCTCTCTCTCTCTCTCTCTGCGTGTGTTATCATACCAGTTTCTCTTAGTTTTCGAGCGTATTTCATGTTTTAATTTAGTGTCGTACTCCACGGTATACAGTGCAGCAGTCATGTTTAGGAACGACTTAACGGTGTCTACGAAGTTGCTTATTAATGCAGAACGACTGTATTTTCTGCGAAGATGTTATATGATGTCACATTTAGTCTCCTACTCTCCATGTACAGTCGCTCAACTAAGTATTCGTCGCACTGTAATTACACAATTGAAAAGTATTTATTATAAAATGTATGACAAACATTGTGGTACGAATTTATTATTATATATATAACTCATTACATTAAAAAAGAAAATTCATCAAATCACATTTTAATGAGTTAATTAACAAAACATTCCAAAACAACCTAACAGTTCTAAATGTAACCTCCAAAAAGTAGATTCATCTGTGCCTTATAGTTATTTCAACCCAACTTTGGACGTTCAATACTTCGTAGCACCATATTTTATTTTAATAACCTCTGCCAGTCTTCTTGGCATTGACTTCGCCAACTTTTCAGTCGTTTCTCTTGAAATTTTTCGTCACTCTCCCAATAAAGATGACTTGAACTCATACTTCTTGCAAATTGGGTCTTCTTATGTTTTTTTGTTCCAGAACATCCCACAAGTGCTCGATCGAACTGATGTCCGGTGATAGGTGGGGTTTGCACGTCACATGGGGTGTTATACAGCAGCCACATCCTGGTATTATGAGCCATGTGCTTTGGGTCATTGTCCTGAGTAAATATGTAGTTCCCAGTCAGGTCCATATCTTCCACATTTCTTTAACCTCTTCATTGCACCGCTTCTCTGACACGGCTCATTTCGCTGCATCCATTCTTTCATCTGGCGGGAACAAGAGACCCTTCCTTCGAGAAGGGCAGCTGGCTCACTCTAGCAACTATCTCTCCTTGTCCGTGTTGAAGGCCCTACCTGAAGACGAGAAGACCACGTGACTATGTGCGCATTTACATTTGCATCTCAGCCAACTAAAATATCAAATTTCGTTTTCCTTATGCTATATTCGCGACCACGGGAGGTAAAATTAATCGGTACAATTTCATTGGACACTTCATCAAAGTAACAAAGCTTGCCCTTTAGCCTGCTATTAGCTTTTACAGTTTCAATATACTATGCATCCGGAAAAAGGTAGCTCAGAGACGTCGTGAAAGAGCACATAACACAAAGCCTTATGGCCGAGGAAACAGTCTGGAACAGTGCTGCTCTCACTGTTTCTTGGTATGCTCCCGAAATTTCGACTGTGGCGCCGCCACCTCCAGCTTCGTCGTCACTCGTCTCTGTACACCTTACTCCATGGTTCATCCCCACTTCACCTTCCCCTCCTTCTGACACCATACTTGCTTGAGAGGGGAGTGGCCAGTGTTCGTCAGCTGCCTTTACGAGGGCGCCGGTCTATTCCAACGATGACTTCAGGTGGTGCAATTTGTATACTGGTTTGACTGTGTGGTTCCTGTTCTTGGACTCTTCGGCGCTGCACTTGGCGGCGATTCTACTGGGTTACATTTAACCGCATCTGACCACTCCTCCATCAACGAGTTGTTTCTGCTTTCGCTCGACTGAAGTGAATTAATAATCTGGAGGGGCAGCAAGCCGGCCAAGGATATAAATCGTGGGCGATTATTTTCTCAGTGAAGTATTATAAATTATTTGTTGCGCCATTTACCAGAATGGGGCCGAGTGGATGAGTGGTGAGTGTGTGTTAAGCATTTAATGATTTCTTACGTCATTTTGGGGTCAGGTCAAGTAAATAGTACGAGAGTGTTGGAGAAGTGTACCTTAGCCTGTGCTTTGAATTATGTAGAATTTTTCTGGTTTAAGAACCGTCAAAATTCAGTGGTTTTTGCTAGTGCTAGTTTGCAGAGGCTTCATGTGGTTTGTCATAGTTCGTTCATTTTTAAATCTGTCTTCTGGGTCCATTCACTCTGTTGCCCTGTTTGTCAGTAGAGATTGCTACGCACCACTCACCTTTTCGTAGTTGGAATATTTTTAATGAATTGTGTACATAATTTATTTTTACGGCCTCACGCCTCGCTGGGTTATTTAAACTTGTTAGTTAATAACTGCAGTGTTGCTGGTTTGGAAGTTTTAGAGTAAATTTTAATGTGTGTCTAGTGGCTTTTTACTGGCATCGATGCTCCAAATATTCAAAATCGTATTTCACAACATTGTAAAATGAGATTAAATACTTTTCTCTTTTATTTATGTGATGGCTAAGAAGAAAGAAAATCGAACTAAGAATGCCACCCAGTCGAACCGGGTTCGATTCCCGACGGGATTACAACTCGGATTTTCGTACGTGGGAATTGTGCAGGACGACGTCGCTTGTCAGCGGATTTTCTCGGGGTTCTCCCGTTTCTCCGCCCTTGCATTCTGGTGCTGTTCCGCACTCACCTCGCTACAACCCTCATCGGCTCTCAAGACCTCGTTGTTAAGAGTCGCCCAAATCTTTCACCTCATCTCTCAACTCGAACTAAGAAAAGGCAGCTATGGAAGACGGATCAAAATGGCAAAAGCAATCGCCACTGTTAGGAACAAGAATATGGGATGGGCCCTACCTCAAGGCATCAAAAGTGCTTCAGATACCAAAGGCTTCAATGTTTCGGCTAGCCTACAGTATAGAGTCAGATGCCAAGAAAGCTGCCTCGACAAAACTTGGGTGTAAACCATTGTTTTCTCCTGAGTTGGAGAAGAGATTAAGTGCTTAGTGGAAATGTAAGCCAAATTTTATGGCTTTATCCTCAAATATGTTTGTGCATTAGCATTTCAGCTGGTTGTGTGTCATAATATAGCCCATCCATTTGGGAAAGACAACAGAGCAGCGAAATATGGGTTTTTATGGGTTCATGAAGAGGAATAAAGTCAAGTTGTCTATTCGCCAGCCAACAGGTATGTCATTTTCCTGAGTCAGAGGGGTTTAACAGAAGAAGTGAGTCCATTTTTCGATCTGCTGGAAAAACAGTTTGAGGACCATAAGTATCCTACCGAGTGTCTACAATGTAGACGAAACAGGTTTGTTGGTCGTGCAAGGTAAAATTCCTCGTATGGTAAGACTTGTGGAAAACCGCAAGTTGGGGCCTTGGCATCAGCTGAAAGTGGGTCATTAATGTCTAAAGGCTGTTCACGATAAAGTGAGCACTTTTGAAGTCGACCTTAGAAAAGTGGCACTGCTTCTACCTGCGCATATTTTAACGGACGCAATGTATTACATGTGCCCAGTAAAGTTGGTAACGATGGAGGGAAAATAGTTCCATATATTAATGTTGAATAAAAAGTTTTAGGCAACCATTTGTGATAACTTAAATTACTTATTTCTCTTTCCGTATTTTTTATTGCATCGTAATGTGAAAATGAGCAGATTTTTAAAATATTTACTTTTATAATAATTTCACTGTTCCGCTCGACCGACGCATGAATAAAGTTATGAGGTCAATGTTAATGTTAATTTTACAGAAGGCGGGACAATACACAATGAGAATACAAGTAGATCTTATGCAGGACTTTCAAAAGTGCTCAGTTTACCGTGAACAGCCTATATCATCACGTGTATGAGTGCTGGTGGTCAATATTGATTCCGCCCACCCCCCTCTTAAAAACACGAATAATCAAGTCATGAGAGGGGTGCTCCCCTTGGTTCAATCGCAACATGCCACCCTAGTGGTTGGGTACAAACGAACATTTTTACGAAGTGGTTCAATCATTCCCTGCTATATGCAAAGCCCACAAAGTAATCTGCCGTTTGGTTGGTGCTAGAACCCAAGTAGAACATTTAATTTATCAACATGGAGCGGGAAAATCATGTTACTATTATCTGCATACCCCCAAACACGACAAATAAACTGCAGCCATTCGATAAATAATTTATGAGGCCTTTGAAAACGGACTTTCGAAGACATAGCTCAGGCCCATTCAGTGTGTTTGACAAAATGGAATATTTTGGACGTGCTTATGTAAAAGTCCAAAGAGGCGACATTGCTGTAAATAGCTTCAAGGTCACGGGGCTTTGCCCTGTATCTAGGAAATGTTTTACAGAGGAAGATTATTTTGCTCTCTCTTTGATCTTCACTCAACCAAGACACATTCCTGACACACCTTCATTGGACAATGAAAATTGTTCACAGAAAAGTGTCCATGATGAAACACCCAATATTGTGAGCAGTTCAGAACATCCATCCATTGATCTTGGGATGGTTTTGCCAGCTGGACCAGCTGATGGTTGCTCAAAAACTCCTGATGCTGTCGTAAGGTGGACTCACAACTATCAGTCGCATGCGTCAGTCGCCCGTCCGTCCTGCGGTCACGTGATCTTCAACCAATCGCAGGGAAACTGTGTTTTCTATTCGTCAATCCGTCAAATATTTCTCAAACTTTATCTTTTGACGGGCGACGGATGGCCTTCTGACGACATTCCGTAGACGCGAATGCGCACTTTGAAATAAAATGCAAGGCGGTGGATAAGTGTCTGTTTAGTTTTGGTATTAAATTCGGGAATTTGAAATGTGAACATTAATTCGGTATAAATTCTTATCACGTAAAAAAATTATTTCACCAAAAAGTTTCTCTCTTGAAAATGTAATTCCAACCGAAATATACCGCCAACTAAAGAAATATCACCACGTTATGTTGCCACACTGACATTTTTCCGTACAGGAGGATTGATGGACGACGGATTATTGTGAGTTGCTTTCAACAGACTGACTGACGGAGGGGCGACTGAAGATTGCGACGGATGGCTGTGAGTCCAGCTTTATCACATCACATTTCTCCTTATCCACCAGTGAAAGAGACATGAAACAGGCGGAGGAAGCCAGGCACTTCCTCTGTCCTTGGTTCATCGCCATCCTATATAAGACCAAGTTAGAGACTGGAATTTTTGCGAAACAAGTGGAAATCTGGAAAAGTTGGTGTAAAAGGACCGAAATGTCAAAGAATTAATTAACAGTGAACCAAGTTCCTGTGCAGATAAAAAGAATGGTGAAAACTCCTTTGCATTCACTGAGGCATTTCGAAAATGATGGATCCAGCAGTGCCAAGAAATGTTTTCTCAAGACTCAAGAGGAGTGTGGATGCAATGTCTGTCCTGCATGAGAGTGCTGCGTGGTGCTGAAATAAATGGTTACATTTGCGATTTTTGTAGGTAATCATTTCCATTTTTATGTTTACAATTTTTGTGACATCGATATGTATGTTTATTAACTCAAAGGGCAGTGGCTAGGGCGCTCACCTCACACCGCGACGATCAGAGTTCGATCCCCGGCGGGTTCACTTCCGGATTCTCGCATGTGGGAATCGTGCTGGACGATGCTGCTTACCGGCGGGTTTTCTCGGGGTACTCCCGCTTCCTCCGCCCTTCCAACGCCGCTTCATCCTAGCGTCTCACTTCATGTCATGTCCAGGGATGACGGGCACCTACGGTCCCAGCTGGAAAGCCTGTCACTCAGAGAGTGTTGCCTCGCCCTGGGTTCACTCCTCACTCGAGGTTTCTTTTACTAACTCAAAAAAAGTCAGGTAAATTGAAAACATGTTTCGTTTAACTTAATTAATTTGACTATTTCAATTACCCGAATTACTCCCCAAACATGTTTTTCTTTTGCAAAAATAAACTCTTTATTGGAAATGAATATAAATTAGAAAGACGTACGTATCCAAATGGCTCGTTAAAACGATGAACTTTACATATATGTGATTTTCAATACTATACACACTTCTGTTATACTAGAAAACTTGAAATAAAAATGGTATTCCATAATACCCGAACTTCCTCTAAAAGTGTCTTCCTAGCAACCGAATAGTAGCCATCGTGTTTATTGCAGTTTGCAAGTCCGTAAACATTCTGTAAATGTCGCGAGTATTTAAAAAATCCCATTTCATAAAACAGAACGAAAATGAAAATAAGTAAAAGGCATGAAACCCAGCATAAGACTATGCATTATATATAAGTGAAAACCCAACTATCTTAACGATAGCTATGAGCAATCATAACACGAAGGTATTTCTGTAGTTCACAAAAAAAATCTACAGTGTTAAAAAAAAATACCGTTGTACAAATTCCTTGCCTATTGTTACATTTATTAGAGCGTCAGGGTTGGAATATATTCCATAATAGTCAGAGAAACAAAAATCAATCCGTCTAAAGAGACACAAAAAGAAAAATGGATGAAGTATTCTGTCCTTGAGACAGTGTTCAACCTTGAATGGCGGGACATAAGAACAGTAGCATCCTTGCAGAAAATAATGGGCCCCCCCGCTGCTATATATCTTCAGAACGTTCCGTGGCCTGCTTTTACTTCGTCGACAATTCGCGTGGTCCGGCGCTCACGAATGACCGTGTCGGTACGTACTTTATAGCAAGTAAAAACGCCGACATGAAGCCACGCTCGGTTTGTTGCCTTTTCAAGCATGGGGTTAGGGATGCGCGTCAAGGCCAAGCGATCCGTTCATTCCTTGTTCATATTTCGTATCGCATAAATGTCTGTACAATATCTAAGGGCCGGTTCCACCAACATCGCCCCCGATCCGAGATCTAATGACCCTAGTTCCGAACCAGAATCCAGTTTGATCTTTGTTCCAATGTAAAAGTGTTGCACTAACGAAAATTCATGATTCTGGATCTTCGATTCGTCGAACTTGGAGAGATCGATATTAAGTACAAGACGAATTTTGCTATTGGTTAGTAATATATGACGCCATGGAAGTAGGCTATTTTTCATAATAGATAGAACTAGATGTGAGATGTTTTATTTGTTTTAAGTGAATTATTGTTGTACGAATTTTACTGAATAATATTCAAGTACGTATAATGTTGTTTTACTTTCCCAAGAAAACAATCGAACGCAGTTCTATCTGTTGGTTAACTTAATCTCGATCTCCAGTCCAGCTCTGAACTCGAATGGTGCAACAGTTTTCGGTGTCGATCTCAGATACGATCTCAGATCGAGTTTCAAACCACGATGGTGCAACCAGCCCTAAGGTGCTTTGGACGTGACTTCTTAACCCGTCAGGAAAAAAAATAAACTGTAGTCGATTCTATCTGTAGCCATCTGTTTCCGTTCCCAACTTCTTTTTCTCAGTTTCAGGTGGTTTCCATAAACTGCCTTCTTTCTGTTTACTGTTTCGACCAGAACATAGGCAAGTTCGGGGGAGGGGTAGGGGTGGGAATGCAGGGATGCAGCTGCATCCGCCCATTGCATTACATTATTACAAAAATTAAAAATAATCTGGACAATTTCGTATTTTCTCTAAAAGAATGTTTGGTATAGCATAGACTATTTGTGATGCGTACGTTTTAAATGATTATTGCTTTGAATTTTTTATCTCCTAAATATGGATTATATATCTTTGCGATTTGTACTCCTGTTACATAACCCTACGCGCGCCTATGAACCAGAAACGGCTCTAAAAAAGGATTTCCGTGTTGGGGCAGGGGAGGGCGTGCTATGAAACATCGAAGTACAACATTTAGTGATTAAAAATGCTTTCTTACATTGTTTGTTTTGAAATTCCCAAATTATAAGACACTAAGTTTTTTACAGGAATTAAAAACATTACTGTTATACTGAAACAGAGGATATGTTATTTTCTAGAGATATATTCTATGTAACACATATTATTCTATAGAAACTGAACTGTGTTAAAGTGCATTTCAATCATAACCATGCGTATAAATAATATTACAACTGAATTAACTGTAATTTCTTAAAACCTAATTTTTGCTTTTTTTCCTTAAGACTACCAGTATCCACACACTTTCTACGCAACAAAATCTAATTTCCTTTTCCCTTTCTTGGCAAATCTCTCAATAATTTGATCAAAATTAATATTTTTGTCTTTATGTATATCCATCAGGCACATACCGTAGTCTTTCTAGGCGTATTCATGACAGAAGCCAAGTTTTTTTAAGTTCTCAGCGTAGTGAAAGATCCCTAAGCTGTAGTAATTGGTAATGCCACTACAATTTTTAGCAGTTGGAAAATGGTAGGGAACATATATCAGTAGCTTCAAAAGCAATTTTTGGGGCGTTTCTGCAATTCTGTTCTTCAGGCTCACGATTAATTTTGGTCTCCCAAATGCACACTTCTTCTTCGAGCTTTGCTGTGGCAACATTTATCTTCACATTTGTAAATAAAATAAAAACGAGTGGCAATTGATTCTAGTCACTTTCTGATGTTTGCAACCTTACTTTTCTTGATATGTATTTCTGGCACAAGTAAGCATATGTAAAATGATCTCAAACAATCTCTTGAGAACCGAAACTCCATATCCAAAAGTACGCAATCTAACATGAAACGTTTGCTTAACAAAAATTATTTTACGAAAATTCGAATATAGCCAAATGAAATGCATTAAAAAATTTGGTTTTCCAAAAATTTATTTTTAAGTGTAAAAAATCTTGTCTTTGCTCAAAGCTTTTTTTATACCGATGAATTTTTTCCCGCGTGTGTATTCCAAAAATAATAAGATTATGCAACAACTATGATATCTAATAATTGATATCCTTGTAATGATGCAGCACGTAACGTATGCCAATTAGAAGAAATGAAACACGAATATAAAATGATTTTTTTTTATATCCCACACTGTTAAACGTATTATTAAAGTCCAAAATAACCCCTTATGGCTATTATGCAAATTGTTAAAACAAGTATTAAAGTTGTTTATTTAGTTACATTCTCTAATGTTTTATGTTATTTCTCCGTAACTCCTACCTCCGTAACGTAGTAGGCTATACACAAACTGTCGGCAGAGAGGTTCTGGGTTCGAGTACCAGGTAAGCCACGGATATCTATTTGTATTGTCTAATTCTGATGGTTGGTATCTCATGTGTACGCAGGCACTTGCCTAATTACTCGTATTGGACATATAATTGGTGGCGTTTATGGATGTAACGGGGCTCCCCGAAAGTCACATCGTAAAACAGTTAATTCTGCGAGGCTTTATGTATGTTATTTAACATTTCGTATAATTGAAATCTCTTAAGAGTTATATGGACCTGCACTTTTTTTTTGTGTAATAGTTAGTTGTTTGCGCGAATACGCGTATCTCGGTAAATAAATGTTCTGCAAATACGACTTTTTATCACAAAAGATAAAAAAAAAACTATTATCTATGTCCCTATTATTTAACTTTTGTCATATTTAGTATATTCTTGGAGAAAAAAATCGTGAAGATGGTCAAATATCGAATTTTTAAAGTTTGCCTATGCATTTTCCTTAAACGGCAAGAGAAAAGTACAAAGATACGGGAGTAGTTTAATCTGTGGGCTTTCATCGCGTGTAGTAAAACCCCACTGTTACAGATCTGAATTGCACAGTCAGCGTCACGACGGAAACACTGCACGCCTTGCGCATAGGAGCGATGAGGCACTAGTCGTGCATGTTAGTGTCGCCCGTATTGCTCCCTCGCTTCTTGACCTGGGACGCGTAGCTACGCAGGGCCGTCCAGAGGTTCCTCGGGCCTGGGGCAAACAACAAAATTTGGGCCCCACCCCTTAGGCCACCTCACCACCCCCTTCCTCCTCAGGGGGGCTACGGTTGTGTGGTGGATAGACTACTCACCTCCCACCAAAGCGAACCGAGTTCAATTCCCGGCTGGGTCGCTCCCGGATATTCGCGTGTGGGAATCGTGCCAGACGATGCCGTTGGCCAGCGGGTTTTCTCGGGGATCTCCCGTTTCCCCCGCCCTTGCATTCCGGCGCTGCTCTATACTCACCTCGCTTCACCCACATCGGCTCTCAAGACATCCTCTTAAGACAACCAAATATCTTCACTCACTCCTCCTCAGGTCAGGTAATTCAACACTTTTCCATGGAAGTTGTAAGAAAATTCATAAACATCTACATGTTTTCTTGTAACTGTGATGCATAATAACCACGTATGTTGGTAAATAAGTAGTAACTGCAATTTTAAACGGCTTTTTGACATCCCCTGGTTTTATGCATGAAAACTTAGCAGGGACGGTTGTAAATAAGGGACTCGGCAAAATACAAGAAAGCAGTTGTTAAGACATGGTTAGGAAGTATTGTGATGTATATCGAAATACAACAGACTTCGAGTTCTGCGGCAGGCATTTACTTTTCTATTTGAAGTATGCATCTACTTGCAACTACCTAAAATGCAGATGACTGGTTGTATAGCATGAAAATGACACAGAATCCCGAATATCTTTGGTTGAGAGAGGGGAGGGAGGATCTCTCGCCAACTCTCTACATATTTACGAAGCTACTTTCAGAAGTGTGGCACGGTGCACTGAACCTAAATATTTTGTAGCAAATTTTGACCACGTGTCAGTAAAACTCGGCAGAATAAATTATGTACACAACTGATCTGTCATTCAGCATGACAAAATGAATTGCATGCATTAGGAGTAGACACATGTTAATGAAACTTCTGACACAGATTTTTTTCCCTTGACTAACAATTTCACCCCCCCCCCCCCAGGAAAAATATTTGACATTATTTAGCTATATTAGCTACATTACAATATTTGTGCATAGTCATTGTTATACCCAATAAAAATTAATCAAATCTGAGCTCTGCTATTTGTATCTTCTGTCTTTTCTAGCTGAACTATAATGACATTTGTTGTGAACATCTTATAACATAAGCATTTTCAAACAATTCGCAGATACTTGCTCATTTCACAAGTTAATGCATGTAACATATTTTTATGCGGCACGAAATAATTTTACATCAAATGTTACGTTTAGAGCTGCTGTAGGTGAGCAGAGAACTTAAGAGAAATTTTTATTTATTTATCCCAGGATTAATTACTTGTATCTTAAAATGAAATAAAAATTAAGCAGCTCAGTTTTTCAATTTCAGTCAGAAGAAACAAAGTTATTACCAGTATACATAAATTTCTAAATCTTGGATTAACAGAAGGACTTTGGATAATGGTTAGTGAGTAGAGAGTAGTTCATAAGATTGTGATGCAAAACCCTTTAGGTAACAGGGTGGGTTTGCAATAAAATTATTATTATTTAAATTGCGAATCATGGCTTGTAAAAATAACCTATGCAATGTCAAACTTTTACCAGCAAGTTTTTTGGATTATGTATGGTACTAAATAGTATGTCTACGATATAGTAATATTAGTTGTGCGGCGTAGTAATTGGCAAGAATATAATAAATGTTGGCATTCTTATGCCGAAGCATCGCTGCTTATGCAGTCTGATGGGACTGTGGTCAAGGCCAGAAACAGCATGATTAATAATGTCAAAACTATATTCACTCTACGTTTGTAACTCATCGAATCCACCTGTCTACCTGCCTATTAATTCGTGCTTGCACCTTGGAAAAATAATATGAAATTAGCTGGTATATTCAGCATGAACTTCTTTGTACTCACGTAGAAAAGGGCGGCGTCAGTACGATAAACTCTTTCAAGATGAACTCTTTCAAGACGAATGGTTACGTAATCCTGAAAGTTTATGTTGGATAAAAGTGTGTTTTTTTCGTGTATTGTATTTGATAATAAAAAAGTCAGCAATAATCTCGTTTCAGTGGTTTGAGTGAAAGGTAAAGCCTACCAAACTTTGGTTGCCAGATCCTACGCCTGCAAAATCTAAAAATACGAGTGAAGAGCTTTCATTTTTCAATCTTAAAATAGATTCCTAACAATCTCACTTTTTTCCCTTGACTTATGCACGAATATGCCATAAGGCGCATAGGAATGTAAACTTTACGTACGGCAGAAGCACACAAAATGAGCACAAAACTAGACCTTAAGCAGGTTCTTCAAAAGTGCTCAATTAACCGTGAAATGATTGTGTCTAAGAAGCACTTAAGGTCAAAAAAGTTGCAGTATTAGCACTTATTTCTATGACGCTGTCCATAGATCGGAAACTAGAGTAGTAGGGACGGGCCGGTCCTACCCCACCTGGGGTTAATTGGGATAAATTGATGGATTAATGACTTGGTTGAAAGGGTTAATCCTTAATCCGACCTTAATTCGATTAAATTTGAAAGTGTTAAATGGATTGAAAGGGTTAAATTTCATGAAAGGGTTAACTTTATTGAAATGGTTAAATGTATTGAAAGAGTTAATTTTTTTGTTTTTGTACTTCTTTCTTTCTTTTTGGGAGGGGGTAGCAGGAGCTCTGTACGATGTCGACGCCGTGGTGTCTTGGAGGCGACTGACCAGAGTGGTGGGTTGCAATGTGTTATATAGCTGTTGAGTTGAGTGCAAGAGTGTGCTAAGGGTCAATTTTCTTATTTTTTTCTAATTTTTATGTGTTGTAGGGATGTTGAAGTAGATAGGCGATTTTTACGAATATTTTTAACACACGAGAGAATTTCAGATTGTTTAAACGATTTCTAAGAGTGGCCTAAGTGTAAATTTTATATTTGTTAGGGGATATTGCTTGTAGATGGTGATGGACGATAGGCGACTTTGAAAGATGGAGTTTCCTGCTAGTAATGACAAACAGTTAGATAGACGACGACTGTTTCCGAATGCAATTAAATGTAAAAGAATTTCGGAGTGTTGTACATATGAATAAATTACTTGCATCGAATTTCAAATTTAGAACGACCACATGACTATGACAATTACGTGAGTCTCGAGGATTAAACGTAATGTGATTTACTACCCTGAGCTTAGAGATATAATTTACACGAGATAGAAGTATAACACAATTACGTGCATATGGAATTAGTAATCTACACAAAATGTCCCTCTAAATTAAATGAACAAGATATACATGATGCCTCTAGCACATACCTTACATGTCGATCTGCCTGTGAGACTGGCGAGGAGGAACTTTAGAAATGTAAAAAGAAATTAATTGATTGTCACACATAATAAAATTGCACCCCTCCCAAAACACGTCTGTCTGGCTGCGAACTCAGTGAAGCACTGAGTCGATCTTACGTCGGGAGCTTGACAATATATACGTGGAGAGCGTTCGGAGGCTGACAAGCGACTAAGATTATAGCTACTCGGAAATAGATGTGAATACTATTTACATGACAAATGGATAAAAATTATGTTTACAATGAACATACATATATGTGTATATATATATATATATATATATATATATATATATATATATATATATATATATATATATATATATTAGACTGGTTGGATTTTAAACAGACACAGTAGAAAAACACATAATGAAATGGCAGCAGGAGCTCCCCGACAACTCATCCATCCACCTCGGAGGTCACTCGATGGATGAGTTGATCACATGAGGTACACCTGCTTACTGAATAGAAATTTACGACTGACAGAAAATCTAGCAAGCTACTATTAACGACTCGATTCGTCCTACAAGTACGTGAATGTATAAAAGTGAATTATTTAAAAAATAACGTAAGTGCTACAAATTTTTTCCCTTTAAAGTCTGGTAAATAGAGTGCACTTGTTAACACAAATGCGAGTCGAAAACCATAACAAGTTTCATCGACTGAATACAGAAACGAAGTTTACATGATAAGTGTTCTATCACACAAAAATTTATATTTTCCGATTAATTAGAAAACTTATAATATTTCACACTATAGTTTACTAATACTGTGTACGAGATCTGAGCCCCTGAGCATATAATATCTCTTAACGTTAATCGCAGCTACCACACTCCGAAGTCCGGTGAAGTCGAGAGATCCAGTGTTGCATCTATGCAGCATGAAGATTGGCGAAGTACTAAGATGGTCGACTCCTCGAGAAAGCTCCGGATTGCTCTGTCCAAGGCCAACTGCTCCAGACCTCCCTACACACCCACCTCCACCTCTACCTCTCGCCAGAGCGAAATGTCCTGGGGTTACTCATCCCTCTGCCCTTGATTGTCAATTTTTCGGCACTGAAGCAAGATGACGACGACTGGCAAGAGAGCTTCCCATCGCCCTTGCTCGCCTGTAGGCATCCCCCCTCCCACCTCCACCCCTCACCAGAGCGACGTGTCCTGGGGTCATTAACCCATATTCCCCAATTGTCAATTTTTCGCCACTGAGGCAATATGGCGATGGCTGGCAAGAGAGCTTCACATCGCCCCCGCTTGCCTGTAGGCATCCCCTACCCTCCACCCCTCATGAGAGGGACCTGCCCTGAGATCAAGAACCCAGGCCATCCCTCCCACCCCTACTCCAGAAGCTGTCTTCGCCCGAAAAGTCAGTTTCTTCTCCAAGGACACGCATCCCCAGCCCGGAACGAGTTTCTTCAAATATCTCGAGAGCTGGCCTGTCCACACAGTCCACCCTCGCTGCCAATCCAAGGTGATGCAAGAGCCTGGCGTATTCCCAGGGAATTAAAATTTTGCTACCAAATTCCTGCTGATGAAAATTTATATCCCTGAAATAAAGTTCCTTTAATCCCTGAGGTAATCCCCAGATTTAACATTCCAACAAGTATATATTTGGAACAAGCAAACTATGATTTGAAAAAAAAAATCACACAGAAATACAAAACATATTTGATTCACTCGTAAAAATGTTTTTTATGAGTATTTAAATAAGACATATTTATTCGTCTAGCAGACAAAAATATGTATTTCAAATGTAGTTTATTTCCTTGCCCAGAATTCTTAGACAGTACTATCATATAGAAAGATATCATATAATGTCGCTAAAGTTGAATATTATATGTAAAATAATAATTAGTTCCAAATTTATTTGGAAAAGGGAGTCGATTACAGCGACGTGTTTTTACAAAAGATACAGGGACGAGTCATTCTAAAACCTCGTGGACAATACCAGGCAACGGATAGCCGAGAATTGAGTATGATTGGGGAGCGAGCGAATTTTAGGTCTCGAGAACCGATGAAGGTGAGCCACACGCGGAGTTGGAGCAGCACCACGCCGGGTAGCGCGCGACTGGGGAAACGAGATAGATATATGAAAAAACCCTCATATCAGAGACAATGTCTAACACGACTTCCACACATTACGACATTTTTTTATGGTGTGACCTGCCCAGGACAGTTAGTGTGCTTAACCAACGCTTAACCAACGCATTCCCTCACTTTATGTCTAACCAAAAACTTTCCAAAAGGAATATGTATTCTATATAACTATATATAGAACAGTATATATATATATATATATTCGAATTTATTTATTATTTTAAAAGTTTCTGCATCAGTTTCACAAAACAGAAGGAAAAAGGCGGAAAACATTTTTCAGAGATGGAATGTTATTCTTACTTTTTTACGAAAAGGTCCAAATTTTTGTAAATTTATGGGAAAATGGCGGTCATTTTGAATCCTTACAGTATATAAGGAGGGATAAATTAATTTTTTCTCAGCCTTAACTCGACATCTACTAAGCACACTTCGGGTGTGTGCGTGTGCATTGCAGTATCACAGAGTACGACGCGAGGTGTCCATTGCAATAGCAGGCGTCTACACCAACGGGAAGTGTTGTCATCAACGGCATGCATTGATAACGTGAACGACGCCAGGCGTCCACTACAACAGGCGCCCATTACCGCGACTACAACACCAGGCGTGCATCACGTCTACTACAGCTCTAGATGTTCACTGCAATCACAGGTGTTTACACAACTTTGCTACATCCAGATCACAATTATCAATGCAGAATCTACAGAGCATTTCATCTCTGCATCAGCTCGCAAGAGGTACAATTAATCAAGGTCACTGCTGTGACAATTGTGACTCTGAATGCGTTGAAACGTTCAGTGCGATTTTAGCTTATGTTAAGGAGAAAACCTTATAGAATTTAGACTGTTCCCAACTGCGAGAGCTGCCGAAAGAAATAATAATTACTTTTGCGGGCCTCGAAATAAATCTAGTGTATCTGTTCCTTGATGAACATTTACAAGCTGATGAGGACATCGTATCCTATTTGTCATGTGATGACTGTCCTTACAGCATGCCTGCCTTTGCTAATAATGGGAACTCGCAACATATGCGGAGGGATTGTATGTAGCGCAGGCTGGAACAGCTACTTGAAGTTAGAATCATTCCAGATGTTCTAATGGACGATTAAGGAGTCGATGAAGTAGATTACAAGGTGAGCACTACCATCTTATAAAATTTATGAGAGATACTGTTTGTACATAGTCTATAAAGAAATTACGTGCTATGCTCAGGGTTTCGAAAACTACCAAGACTACTGCTTTGTAATTAAGGCGCTTGCTATTTCTTAGGCAACCGACGCTAATGACTCTAAAGTATTATGCTTTAAATTTCCCAAACCTTGATACAGTTTAAAACCTGAAGTTAAAATGATGTTCCGGGAACAGACTTACGAGATACATAACCTGAAATGGGACTCTGGTAACATTGCTTACGAAAGACGTTTTCAAAATGTAAATGATGCGCTACTCGAAGACTATCCTATATACGTGCTTGGAAAAACACAGAAGGAATTTTTAAAAAGGTTAACCAATGCAGAAGTAATATAACACAGATGTGCAATGGAGATGAACATTGGAATTTCGCAAAATGTTTCGGAGAAAGTATGTATACAGGACGAATGTTGTGTTATTAAGAAGAAGAATGTCCGGTTTTTAATATGCGGCCTGACAGCGAACTGCCCTGTTTTTCTTGGGACCTATGTTTTAAAAATCGAAGTGTACAAATAACCAAAGAACCAGGTTTTCATTTAATCAAGTATAAATTGATTAGAGAATTTTACGACAGCCCCACCTTATGAACTGAAACATGCAATAATAAGGAACACATCACGCAAATGCAAGGTAGTAGCGCACTTCTACGAGAAACCATGTGGAATGTGGAATGTGGGACTGTGAGGTTTGGAACAGCATTGTTTGTGTCTGTAAATTTGATCTAACGAAATTGTCATATAAGAACTAATTTTCCCACAAACAGGAAGAACAGCTGTCTATATAAAAAGAGAGAGAATTGTACACTAGAGGTTCAGTTATGATGGAGAGGTTCGATCCATCACTTCAGTATGCTAGTGTTACTCCAGGATATAGGCGAGTGTAGTATCGAATTGAAGATGAAGATAGTTCACTACAGATACAGATGTGCAATGGAGTTGAACATTGGAGTTTCTTATTAATCAGTCCAACTGAAACTTTAAAAGTTTAGATGAATGTTATGGGTGAAATTATTGTTCTTTATATCATTTACGTCCTGGCAGCAAACTACCTTGTAACGAAGGGAGTTTGCAACAACCAACATTATACGTACATCGGTGACCAAGAATTAACTTCTCCCTGTGTCATGTGGGAATGCAATGTTTTTCAAAGTAAGAACATCTCGCAGACTATATGAAGGAGAGCGTTCAGTATTAAATCATCAATTATGGCTAGAATCTTCGACCCTACAGACGTATAAGAGGTCCTGCAAATTGGATACAGAAAAGTTTTCTTTAAACCATACGACCGTACTCTACAAGTTCATGTCTGTAACGATATAGAACATTGGTGCTACACTTTTGACAACAGTCTCGGCATTCTCTTTGGTGAAGGAATAGCATGCAACGATTGTGCTGTGAGATATCTTCGCCCCAACAGCGACTTACCAACAACATTAGAAGATTTGATGGTTGTCAGTCTTAGCGAGGAAATAGAAGAGGAATGGGAACACGAAGTAATCGCGTACCAGCTCACCAGACCTCACCAGGGAATTACCGTTCGTTGGAAGGAGACCTGCGATGGAGACATCCACAACTTTATTTTCGAACAAGGAGGATTTGTTTTCCCATCCACGTGTAATTTATATGCGTGTGAAGTGGCTAATTGAGAATAATTTTCTCGCTGATTTGCGCTTACGCATTTATTACTAAAGGTTTTTATTGTGTTATTTATAGCATAGCATATTCATACTTTGTTGTAAAGGAAATGCGTGAGTCAGAAATTCATTTCAAATGTACGTATTTCTCTTGCTGTCAGTTTGCCTTGGGCAAGTTTTTTGTTTCCTACAAGGTTTTTTTTAACAGTGCAAATTAATTAAATTCAATAGCACTTCAGACTACTAGTCAAAAACTACAGCCCACTACCCAAAATTACTGAGATCTTTAATCTATGTCTGCAGTATTATTACACAAAAAGTACATATGGACTTCACAGTTGCTCTTACTCAAACACGACGTCTAGCAAAGTGTCATGTATCTGCTAATACTCTCCAAACGATGGGCAGCTTATCATATACAATCACATTTCATTATTTATAATGCAATGTAAACATTATTGCGATGTATGATACACAACTGTGTTCTCTTAATTAAATTGTATGTAATTTCCACAGGGAAGAATTTTACTGACCAATCCCTGCCACGTAAACTATTTGAAAGACAAAAAACATATCTGCTGTTCCGTGTAACATTTAATATCCATATTATTAGCTGTAAGGCATATAAATATTGCATCAAGTCATGCCACTAACAAAGACAATAACCTAATTTCGTTGGTATTTCCAACGTATGTAGAGCTAAGTATGGACAACACGAGATTTTATTTTCACAATTAATTCTCTGTAAACATCATAGATGAACGACACAACACCATATATTCAATTACGTAACCTTCTACGAATTCGAGAAGAATAAACTTGTGCTCGTTGGTTATTTTGGTCATTTTAGCCATTTGCTTATTCAACCACGTACAATGTAAATAAACAAACGCGCACGATACAAGTGACGCTTCTGATTGGCTGAGTTCCGCTAATATTTGTTCCCGTCTCGCTGCAGGTTCACCAACATGACAAAATGTCACTCGTATACGTTTGCCTGGCACTCCCCTCGCACACTGAAAACGTATGCGAATTTCAGGGGTTGGAGCTTACAACAATTGTCTCGTATACTTTGCGGACTGTGCGAGACGTCTCGTATACTAACTGCACTCGAACGATCTCGAGATTAGGCCCCCAGGTCAGTTCGAAATCTGCTACTGCCTCCCTAGGGAAAGCATTGCTTTGACCTTGAAACAAGTCTCTGTTCATAGCCGAGGCAGCGCTCTGGGGGTGAAGGGCCAGGCCTATATGGACCGGCCAGTTCCGAGATATCCAAAAAAAATGCGTTCTTGAGTGTTGTAAGGGGAGGAGGTGCATGGCCTTGAATAGACAGCGAGGGTGCAGCGCCCTCCGTAGACCGGGGTAGTTCTTGGCCGATGTCAGAGGAGGGGGGGGGGGTGGTTGACCTTGGGCAGGAGCGATGCGGAGGCTTCTCGTGGGTTTCCGCCATCTTAGTTGTTCGCCAACCCTCACGCTGCATGGACGCGACACTGGAACTCTCGACTTCACCGGCCTTCGGAGTGTGATAGCTGCGGTTCTCGTTAAGCGATATTATATGCTCCGGGATTCAGATATCGTTCACAGTCTTCGTAAACTATAGTGTGGAATATTTTTTATAAGTTTTTAATTTATCGCATGATAGTGCGTTTATCGTGTAAACCCCGTTTCTGTGTTCGGTAAACGAAACTTCGTAGCATTTTCATATCGCGTTTTTGTTACCAAGTGCCGTGCATTTCACAGACATGACGGAAAAATTTTGTAGTGCATCCGTTATTTTTTAATAATTCACCTTTATACATTCACGTACTTGTAGGACGAATAGTGTAATCAAGTCGTTAATAGTAGCTTGGTAGGGAAATAGGTTCTGTCAGACGTAAATTTCAACTCGCCCGCAAGCTCCACGTATATAAGTTGGCGCACGTCATACGGTCCACTCATTCATTGACTGTTTTCCGAGGCGGACGGATGTGTTTTCGGGGAGCCCCTGGTGCGATTTCATTACATGTTTAGTCATTTTCATGTACTTGTGTTCGTTAGCCTTTTTTTTTTCACCTCGATCTATAATAAAACGTAAGTTATAAATTTATGTAAGTCCTTTATCGAAGTCAGTGCTTCACTGAGCGAATTGACTAATATTAAACATGTTCTTTTTTTACGCGTGTTAATCAATTAATTTATTTTTACGTGTGGATTACCTTTCTAAAGTTCCTCACCAATCTCGCAGGCAGACGGACGTGTAAGGTATGTGAGAGAAGCATCAAGTAGTGTGATACATCTTGTTATTGTGTTCGTTAGCCGTTTAATTTAAAGGGACATTTTTAATTCGTTGATTCCATACTGCACACTCACGTAATTGTGTTTTCGTTCGTTATACTTCTCGTGTGTTAATTATATTGCTAGCATACAGGTCGGGGTGAACTAATTCATCTCTTTACGTTTCAGACATCTGGAGAGACACATAATTGCTCTTGTTCACGTAGTTGTGATCGTTCATTATACTTCTCTCTCTCTCTCTCTCTCTCTCTCGTGTTATTTTATCATAACTAGAACTCGTTTAAACACTCAGCAATTCTCTAATGTTTAATTGCATTCGGAATAATACTATCTTTCAAAATCACCTATCTCCCAACACCGTCTACGAGCAATGTCACTACCAAACCAGAAAAAAATTATACTTGTGCCACTCTTTCACAAAACTCACCATATTATATATATATATACACACACACACCGTCCCCTACACGCCGCACCCGTGTGCCAGAGCTCACAGGGTGAGGACATACCAGAGCACCTGCTGCCCACAAAAAAAGAAAGAAAGAAAAATAATAAAATTAACCCTAAGCACACTCTTGCACCAAACCCAAGTAATATTTAAAAAATTAATTGAATCTTTCAATACAATTAACCCTTTCATTAAATTTAACATTTTCAATGTATTTAACCCTTTCGATCAATATAATTAACCCTTGGATATCAATTTAATATTAAGTTATTTAGATCAATCAAAAAAATCGGCATCCTTTTTGATCTAGAACCCTACCCCCACCCCCCTTCGCCACCGTCCATACTACTCATAATTCTTAAAATATGAACCCACGCGTGGAAATTACATGCATGTTTTAAGAAATTAATGGAATTAATTCAGAATTTCGCCTTTTTATAGCAAAAATAAAGCATTCAAGTTAGCTCGACACGTCTAACGAGACAATAATAAACACCACGCACTGGATGAATGGATAAAACAACAAAATTACCTCTTAATTACAGCATAAGGTATGACTGTGTACTCTATCTATAGGTATGATTTGAAAGAAATACACGAAAACTATACATTTACAATGATCCAATTAAGCTGATTTTTATAATCGTCATTTGTTGATGCTCATAATAAAAATATATATTTAAAAACGAGGAACTATGGTATATCTGCTGATTATGTGAGGAAGTATAGGCTTATCGTAAATATGTAAATTCATATACTAGTTACTACTCTTCCTTTTGCAGCATAAAAAAACACACAAAAGAGTAACAATTTGCAAATAAAAAAATTGTCCAGAATACTGAAGAAATCAACCAGTTATTTTGACCACAGACAGCTCTATTTATAAATACGCCAAGTTACAAATTTCAATTAATCAGAAAATAAGAAATCAACCACAATTGGCCCAATCAGTAGTAAATACATATTTCAAACCGGCTGTATATTGAACCACAGGATGTTTTTAGGATGTGAATACTAAATGCAAGAGCATTAGATAAAAATACGAATTACAGATAGAGCAAAAAAATTCTTACAACATTTACGTTTCGCTGTCGGCGTATTTTCAAACTTGGCGAATAAATATGACGCGCGACCAGATCACAATAACCAGCACTACGACGCCACCTTGTACCGATCTCAAGTCGCTGTCTCTATGGAAGAGAACTCTGCACTACCGACTGACTGCTCGACTAGTGGTATTACTTGCCGATGAGGGTAGGCTTATGGTTTTACAACCCCTTTCTATGTAAGGGATGAACACACAGTGATGGCTTACCTGCCATTGGGTTTGTCCAGAATGTCTCGACATGGTTAAGTCAGTCAGTGAATACTGATGTTCAGAGTGTTTGATCACAAGGGTAGATCAACATCAAGAATATGTATTTTTTTGAATTCCCACCTCGTGATATGGGGCCCGGGGCAGTGTGTACCCCCTCCCTCCCCCACCCTTCTGGGTGGCCCTGCAGCTACATAGTCCCCTCAGGCAGCAGTCGAGGTCCCCAGAAGCTTTGCAAGTGCACGGCGTTTTTATGCAGCCAGAGTAGTAATTCACGGCAATTATTCCACTTGTACGAAGAGCTAACAGGACAATGTGATTTCTAATTTCGTTTTTAATTAAACGAGTCAACAGAACATTGGCAAAGAAAACACAGTGAGCGAGCACAGATGATGTATTCCTAGAAAAGACCGATAGTTTAGGGGATGTCTGGCTGAAAAGGGGAATAAATATGCGGAGAAGAGGAGCAGAGAGGCAGTACCGCGGCTTGCTGGTCTGACTGGCGGGCTGTCTGAGTTGCAGGGCGTCCTGACCTCTGGGCTATGTGTTCTTTGCGGTCTGGAGAGGGAAACTTCCTCAGCCCGCAGAGAGATACCGTCTGGGTGGTATAAGGGCCCTCACAAGGGCCCGAGCACACCCCCCGCTCTGAGCTTCGGCAATGATGAGAGAGAGAGGCAGTCTGGTTTCAAACATGCAACTCGCCCGCTGAACTTTCCTGGAATTGCGAGTGGCTGTGGGCTCCAGTCTCGGGCCACTATCTCGGCTCTGAGAACTCCAGTTAATGATGCCCTTCTCAGAAAAAAGGTTTCCGCGGTGGTATACGTTCAAGATAAAAGCACTTTAAGTGTTCTAAAATGTTATGAGATGAGTTAAAATTACTATTTTCAACGCTAAAAACAATTTCACAGCACGCATTAAAAAAAATTGGCTTCGTAAGACATACTAGTAGGCACAATGGCCAGTTAGCCTCGGGCTTTGAGACGCGTGGAGACTGAGCGGTTAGCCTGCTCGCCTCTCACCAAGGAGAAAGGGGTTTAATCCCCGGCCGGGACATTTCACGTGTGGGAATCGTGCCGAATGATGCCGGATTTTGTCGGAGATCTTCCGCTTCCCCTGACCTTTCATTCCGGCGATGCTCCATACTTAGCTCAAACACCCTCATCGGCTCTCAAGACCTCGCTGTAAGAACCATCCAAATCTCTTCACTCACTCGGGCTTTGAGGGCTTGATTTGAGCCGGAGCAGGTGGTTCCAATAAAGCTTTTAGCTTGTCATTCATGCAGCGGGCATTGAAAAGTATTCATAGACTATTGGTTGGGGAAGCAGTCAATGGAGAGGGGGATTATAAACTTTCAGAGACATTTATTTTTATTATAAAACATCAACTATAGTCTATTCACGGTTACTTACACCTTTTCTGAATCCCTGCTACAGTTCTACTTTCATGATATTCCTCCGCTTCACGCAAACAAAGATTAATCAAGTCTAGACAATTACACCAAGAGACAAAGCATTCGTGTGCACTCGGCTAAATAATATTTTGCATGAGAACTATTTCTTAGTAGGCATTGTCAGCACCTCAACCTTTTGTTTTGTTCTTATCAATTATAAATGTTATTTTATAATTTATAGGTAAAATAATTGTAAAAGTTCAATTTAATCAAAATAAACTAAGTTTGCGTTAGCATAAGTATAAAACGAGTGTGATACACGGCATATTTAGGAAACAGACAAAAAGGCATATGTAGAGTAATTTTTCAAAGGTTTGATTAAAAAAGTGCGAAGTTACCTCGAATACACTATAGCAGAAGTAATCTAGAGTGATCAATATTAACACATACCAGGACAAAGGTACAGATTAGACAAGTATACAGAAGGAAAATGATGCGAGATCGCTTTCCTGAAGTCAAACTGTGTCAGTGGTGGATACGCGATAATCTGCAAGTCAGACTTGTGTTTGATTAGCTATGCCAAGCTGAAGTAGATCAACCCAAACGTTTGACTAGCATGTGACAACAGTAGACTGCATGTGGCAACAGTAGACTGCATGTGACAACAGTAGACTGCATGTGCTGATCATAGAACATCGTACTGCGTTGTGTCGCTCAAGGCAGAGTTAGTTATACTCCGTTTAGCAACGAAACTAGTTTTCTTATGGCAGAATCTGGCTACTGGGAAGATTTTCGCCGCTAGGTGCGCAGTGTTCCAAGTGCTCGCCTATAAGGGCCGGTTTCACCAACGAAGATAAACTTTTGGGAATATCGAGATAATTTTATCCAGATGATAGGTTTAACTTCGATTTTAATCTCGATAATTCTGAGCGCGTTTCACCAGGTTTAATCGCCGTAAAGAATATCTCGTTATCTCAATATTCTAACTTAATCGCGATTTTCTCTTGGTAAACATTAGAGATTTTGTTTTGAGCTTGTACGGTTAAGTCATTTTGAGAAAATAATGGCAAGTCGTGAAGGCATTTTGGTAGTAAGGAAACAGAGAAGCAGACATTTCTCATCCATGAAAAACACATTTTGTTAAGAGTTAGTAACAGAACATTTCAATATAATTGAAAATAAACAAACAGATGCTGTGGCATAACAAAATAAAGTGAAACAGTGACAAACGATTGTGAATAGTTTTAATTGTACATCTCGTAAAGGCGGTGTGGGATAACCTAAAATAACTTGCGCGAATAACATATGCAGACGAACGTGTTCAAATAGTTACTGGGACAGGTAATATATTAAAAACCTGTTTGACAATCATGTGTTTGACTTACAACACAAAATCAAGTGTATGGTGTAAGGCGAAAGTGTACTTTAAAATCCTCTTCATCATTAAGTTCAAAATAATTTTTTCTTTCGCGTTAACATCGCGAACGACGAACAATAAAATTCTCGTCACTTTCCTCTTCAAAAATAAAATTTTACATTGCCTGAGCCATTTTCTCTTTATTCTGGATGAAATAACTTTACCCTCTTGTCATCTTCCCAAAGTATTTGCTTATATTTTACAGTTTAATCCCGATAATGTGACTTAAACCAGCAAAATCGGCGGGTTAATATTTAATCTATATATTCAGAGAAAATCGAGATTAATGTGCGCGGTGTAACATACACTACAGATAATGGAGATTATTTGTCAGTTAATCTCTATAAACTACCATTATCTCGCGTGGTGAAACCGGCCCTAATTAAAATTTTAAGCTACGTGAATAATATTAGCTTGTTTTACTAAAACTAATCTCACTTTACTATAAAGCAATTCCATTGACATCATAACGTAAATGAAATAAAATATTAGTAACTTAATTAATATTACCTCTACCCACACTTAAATCCTACAGTGGATGAAAGCCGCTTCAGAGGGAAACCTCTGAATCCTCCACCGGGTAGGCCACAAGTGTTTATAGGCTGTTCACGGTAAAATGAGCACTTTTGAAAGCCCTGCTTAAGATCTACTTGAATACAAGTTGTGTGTTCTTCCTCCTTATATAAAATTAACATTGCCATGGGCCACATCGCTTTCTTCATGCGCCGTTCAAGAGGAACTGTAAAATTATTGGGAAAGTAAGTATTTTTAATATCTGCTAATTTTTACACTTTGGCGAATTAAAAAAAAAAAACAGAAAGCGATAGAAATAATTTAAGTTATCACAAATGGTTACCTAACACTTTTTATTCGACGTTAAGATATGGAACTACATTCTAAATCGTTACCAACTTTACTGGGCGCATGTCACTGAGTGCGCCGGTTAAAATGTATGCAGGTAGGAGCAGTGACTTTTTTCTAAGGTTTATTCCAAAAGTGCTCACTTCATCGTGAACAGCCTTTACCGACAGACACACTCGAGCTTCGAGAAAGTAGTTCGGGAAGATCGCATCTCGCCGTGTGACACCACCAACTGTCAACTCCGCAGTTAGCACCATGATTGTACCGTGAGTTACGATGACTGGAGTTCCAAACTCAGGTACCTGCTCGTAAACCGCACATTTCGCCTGCGAGCACGAAGCACCATGATTGTACCGTGAGTTACGAGGACTGGAGTTCCAAACTCAGGTACCTGCTCGTAAACCGCACATTTCGCCTGCGAGCACGAAGCACCATGATTGTACCGTGAGTTACGAGGACTGGAGTTCCAAACTCAGGTACCTGCTCATAAACCGCACATTTCGCCTGCGAGCACGAAGCACCATGATTGTATCGTGAGTTACGAGGACTGGAGTTCCAAACTCAGGTACCTGCTCGTAAACCGCACATTTCGCCTGCGAGCACGAAGCACCATGATTGTACCGTGAGTTACGAGGACTGGAGTTCCAAACTCAGGCACCTGCTCGTAAACCGCACATTTCGCCTGCGAGCACGAAGCACCGTGATTGTACCGTGAGTTACGAGGACTGGAGTTCCAAACTCAGGTACCTGCTCGTAAACCGCACATTTCGCCTGCGAGCACGAAGCACCATGATTGTACCGTGAGTTACGAGGACTGGAGTTCCAAACTCAGGTACCTGCTCGTAAACCGCACATTTCGCCTGCGAGCACGAAGCATCGCGTTCGGTGGTGTAACGAGCGCCGCCGCTGGAAAGTGGACGACTGGAGACGCGTGATTTGGAGTAATGAATCACGCTTTACCACGTGGCAGTCTGATGGTAGGGTTTGGTACATACCGGCCTGTATAGTGCCCACGGTGAAATTCGACGAAGGTTGGTGACAGTGTGTGGGGGTTTTTCATATCAGGGGCATGGACCTCTAGTAATACGGTTACAATATGCCTGAGGGGCGTATCTGGGTTCGTGAGAGATGGAGGTCTTAATAAAAATAAAATAACTAAATTTGATTTCTAATGTATTCATAAAGCTATCTCTACTATTATCCTTTTTACTTCTCGGTGAGTGCAATATTTAATGTCTATTTCAACTCTAATTAACGTTATTCTTAATGTATCTGTTTGGTTAGTCAATTAACTCATACTCATTATTAACACACATTCAGTCTGTCTGTTGCCATCGTTTGCAGTGTCTTTCACTCACGCATCCAGTCCAATAGTCCATCCTACCAATCGCACTATTCGCTGCGCTGATGCTCGCGGTCGCACATTTTCCTCCCTCTTATAACTTCTCTCGCTGCTAGTTTCTCTCCTCGCTCGTCGTCTATCGCTAAAAACTCCACTCATCCATTCATCAATCCCCGGTTCGGAGGCCAGTCGCACTTTTATACTCGATGGCCTTGACCTGAAAAGTTCGACACACCCCGAGTCATGCTGAGAAACTAGAGCAGTAAACGGCTAGAAAATTCTTCAGATAAACGCAGAAATCCAATCAGCTGAAGGACAGGAGCGCGCGCCGCAAAGGGATCATCGTGCGGCGGCTCGCTTTTTGAAACAAAATACCACTTCTTTGATATTCGTTCGCCTGACCATCCCTCCGTTCTCACCACCCGATATAATATCACTACTCTGTCCTTCACACACTCTTCGCTCGCTTGCGCGCCGAAAGGGTGTGACACGTAACATTACTAATAAGGGGCATGTAAAGACATTCTGACCGGATGCGTGTTGTTTGCGGCAGAAGACCAGTTTGTTCCAGCATGATAATACTCCCTGCCATAAAGCATGGACTGTTGGTAAGTGTATAATAGGGTTACGGTATGGACTGGCCAGCCCAGAGGCACGACCTCGATCCCAAACACCTCTAAGATGAACTGGAAGCGCCAGACGCCAACGACCCGTATCGCGGTAAAGTGAGCACTTTTAAGGCCCTACTAAATTTTCCCTTTCAGCCAATTTATACATTTCCACAACTTATGCGTGAATACGTCTTTAAATTTGCAACCATAGGAGGAGGCAATCCAGTCTGGCATTGCAGCTCCGAATCAATCGTCTACATTCAAAATTCAATTACACCACACGATTGCCAAAGGATCAAAGAATATGTTACGTTGAGTGAGGACTGCGAAGCATCGCGTGCGAGGGGAAAGCATGTCAAGTGGGGGGGGGGGGGGGCAATTTTGAGTTCGTTTCGCCGCGTCTCATAACTTCCGCTTTAAGTTACAATCGACAGCTCTCGTCAATATCAATCGATTGCGCATTTAAAAATAGTTGTGTGGCGTGGTTATTGTGAAATTGTATGCATTTAGTATTTTTAAAAAAATTAACACGATTTCGGTCTATACCGTCTAAAAGCCAAGTAAAAATACAGAAATCGTATACGTTTGGAAAGAGCATCTCAAAAGCAATCCAGTGATACCCATAAGATCCCATATGATCGAGTGAAGCGGTGCCGGGAACGTAAAAATAATCATCAAGGCGTCCGAGCGCGTCAACGCAGACGTATTCACGCAAAACTAACGGCCGTGTTCCCAACACAGCCACACCCCATTTTTTAAATATAAACATGGCCATGTAACTAATAGACACAGTATATACATTTCATCACACTCAAAATTTAACATCTGTAGCTGCATAAAATATATTTATTAGTGGTTAACGTCTGCTGGAAGGGCCGTAAAAAGTGCTCACTTTACCGTGAATAGCCTATACACTTGCTACAACGCTGCAGGAAGATAAGATCGGCCATTCTCCGGGAGATGTTCCGACACCTGATTGACCGTCTCTTCCGCAGGGTAGAGCTGGAATAAAGAAACAAGGGTGGGCCTACCCCATATTAATGTCCACTACTCTGGGCAGCATATCCGAGGGACACTCACAGGGTAGTTTCACGTGGGTGTCCGGATACTTTTGATCAGATAGTGCAGTTTCAAGTTTTGACGTCGTATTCGCGTTTTCGATGCCTCCAAAATGCAGCACTATTGCGATGAAAATGGCGGGCATCTCGGGTGAAACGACAGAGGTTTCTTCGCACTTTTTAAATCAAACCTTTGAAAAAAAAAAAAAAACACCCATGGATGACGTGTTTGGTTGCGTCCTAAATACGGCATGTATCACAAGCGTTTTATACTGGTGTTAACACAAAAGTAGCCTAACTTAGTTTTGATTATATTGAATGTTTACTTATATTTTAACTACAAACTACAAAATTTCATTTACAAATGATGGGATAAAGACTGTTCACGATAAAGTGAGAACTTTTGAAATCAGCCTTAGAAAAAAGTCACAGCTCCTACCTGCATACGTTTTAACCGGCGCACTTAGTGACATGCGTCTAGTAAAGTTGGTAACGATTTAGGGGAATTTAGTGCCATATCTCAACGTCGAATAAAAGGTGTTGGGTAACCATTTGTGATAACTTAAATTATTTCTATCACTTTCTGTTTCTTTTTTAATTCGTCAAAGAGCAAAAATTAGCAGATTTTTGAAATACTTACTTTTCTAATAATTTTACAGTTTCACTTGAACAACGCATGAAGAAGGCAATGAGGCCCGTGACAATGTTAATGTTACAGAACACGCATCATGTTTAGAAATAGATCTTAAGCAGGGCTTTCAAAAGTGCTCATTTTACCGTGAACAGCCTCATATGAACAAAGACATGGAGAAAATACGTGTGTTGCCTAGTAAGAACTAGTTCCTATGCACAATGCTGTTACACTGAGTGCGCACGAATGCTGTAATTTTATAAGCTTTGTGTGCTCGAGGCGGAGTAAAATCCTGCAAGTAGAGGTTTATCAGGCCTTCAGAATAGTTGCAAGTAACCATGAATGGACTAGTCTGTTTCAGTGAGGCGTGGATGTTGCTCAATAAACCAGCATCAAACGCTCATAATTACTGACGCTTAAAAAGTTGTCTGCAATAAAAGGGGGGGGGGGGGGCCGCGGTGGCTGAGCGGTTAGCCTGCTCGCCTCCACGGCCGGTTCACTCCGGATTTTCGCGAGTGGGATTCGTGCCGGGCGATGCCGCTGGTCGGCGGGTTTTCTCGGGGATCTCCGGATTATCCCCGCCCCCTCATTACGGCGCTGTTCCATGGTCACTTCGCTTCACCCTCGCCGGCTCTTAAGACCACGGTTTTTAAAGAACCGCCCAAATCTCTTCACTCGCTCACTGAGGTATTTTCATTACCGTGGGCTTGACAATTAAGGTCACATATCATGTGCAGCATTTTTTTTCTCGCTGAAGTCCCAAGGAAACTAATAGAGATGAACTGAGAAGCTACCGCAGACTACATTGGAGCATTATCAAAGAATAAGAAAATCACAAGATTTTACATGCTTCTTTGACAGACGTAAATTAAGTTAGATAATTATAAAGATACGCTACTTTTCGGGATGAAAATGGCATTTTACGTGCTTATATGTGATGCTGAACCATCGTATTCAGTCGGTTTTTCCCTCCATCGACATCCCAAATAATGTAATTATGGAAACGGCTATTGAGACTGGGGAATGCACGGGAAAAGAAACATAATATAATCAATACACTGAGTCAATTGATATCCTACGTAAGTTTGAATGGGATAATAACGATTGCTGTATACGGCCGAGTACCAAGTTCCCGGAAACCAATTCCACTGGAAATCCCTGAACTGTTCCAGGAACTTTTTCATCCGGGCAGCTGGTCGCTTCCAAGGGCCCAAGGTCGCACATAATGAATACAGCACAAAACACAGCTAGACACCAACGCCGAAGGCTTTTATTTATGAAGAGCGGTCTAGAAGATAGTAAAAGTACGCATTAATATTGTGCACTGTTAAAAAGCGACCTTAATAATATGAACGACAAAACACTCAGGCCAATTTTACTGGATTACAAAAACTACTTTGAAAACACATCGCACTTAACAACCTTAACTAATAATATGAATTGACTTCCAATGGGCCAGCCTCAGAGATCGATTAGTTTCTCAAAAGGAATATCGGAGCTGCGGTGGCATAGTGGTTAGACTACTCGCCTCTCACCTAGGAGAACCGGGCTAGATTCCCGGCGGCGTTTCTCCCGGATGTTCGCACGTGGGAATCGTGCCGGACGCCGCCGTTGGTTGGCGGGTTTTCTCGGGAATCTCCCGTTTCCCCCGCCCTTTCATTTTGGTGCTGCAACATTCTTTTTTCGCATCACCCTCATCGGCTCTCAATACCTCGCTCTTAAGAGCCGCCTAAATCTCTTCACTCACACAAAAGAGTATCTGCACTAGAAGCAGATAAGCCATATTGGGAGTTCGAGAGACGCCCGACAATTAAAGAGGGAAATATAGTTAATGAACAAGAAGTGATGGAACTGTCCAGTGAATCTAGTTGTCACACCTTCACTGTCACTGTCAGACATTTTGGAACCATCAGCAGCCTAAGTGTTTGCTTCACCTGGCCATTCTCTTTCTGCCTTTCTGCTGAAAATTATAATCCTGTATCACCATGTTTCGTAGTTGTTTGATGGCGATGGTTATTTTGAGTACTATCCTGTAGATTATTTGGACTGCACTTAATTTCTGTTTGCAGGTAGTTTCAAGCAATAATTATAAAGCAGATATTGTTCATTCCTCTTCACTGCCGACTACGATTTGTTGATGAAGAATGGGAAACCAAGGGTCGGGCCTGCGGACACCGCGGGCTGAGCCACCAAGATGAAGCAGGTAACCGTACGAATGAGTATTTATGGTGCAATTTCACCTGAGAACTTTGGCACGTGCTCGCTTGCACATCCCGCCATGCAGTAGCAATTATGGCGAGAGTACGATTTAAGACATAATACTTAAGACTTATGAAGAAAATTGGTCTAAAAATGCGCCTTCCAGGCCGAATACGGCCAAAGAAAAGAGGAATGGGCAAATTGTCCCCCCTCCCCTCTCAAAGGAGGGCTTTTGTCACCGACTAAAGTGGTCGCATGTACAGACTCCATGGATAACACCCATCACACTGATTTCGGGAGTCAAATATCCACAAACAACATTTGCGGCCATTGAATATTACACCCCCCCCCCCCCCTTGAGAGGGGGGAAGGGCAATTGTACCAAATCATGCTTAGACATTCCCCTGTGCACCTATTATTATACTGACGTTGCCATAAAGAGGCTCAAAAAGGTGAAATATGGGACGCACTACAATCCCATAAGATGGAAAACATTCTCCCCTTGTCCCTGTAACTCCTCTCAGGGAGGAGGAGTGGCACTTTGGCGGGGGGGGGGGGGGGGGGGGGGGGGGGGTTCAAAGAAGAAGGATGGGGGATCAGTGAGGGGGGTCCAATTCCGCCCTCTCCCTTCCGTTTGCCCACAGCAACCCTCCAAAAACTGAGTTTTTGTGCAAAAACTTTCGTTCTTAATTAATTGATATGATTCAATGAATGTGTGTATCTCTTCTGGAGGGCCGCTGTGATGTAGTCAGACTGCTTGCCTCCCACCAAGGCCAACTGAGTTCGATTCCTGTATTTTCACATGCAGGAAAACGTGGTGGATGTTGTTGTTGAGCGGCAATTTTCTCAGCATGCTCCCATTCTTCCTGCCCTTCCATTCCGCCACTTTTCCATATTCATTTCATTTTACCATTACTGGTGCTAAAACTATGCTGTTAAGCATCGATAACAACATCTCAATTATTTCCTCCGAGTTGATAGGCTGTGGTTCATGGTGTTCCAGTTTTTAGTTATCCCTATCATATAAAGTATAGAGTAAAAACAAGTACAGGAAACTCTGCTAAAGTTCTACTTCCAGGGTATTCCCCCGCCTCAAGCAAACAAAGCTTAACCAAGACTAAAAAATTACACCAAAGGAACACCATACTGCATTTGTGCACACTCAGTCTAATAATATTTTGCACAAGAACTATTTCTTACTAGGCATTGCAAACACATCTATTTTCTCACTGTTTTTATACATACGAATTGTAAATGAAATATTATAATTTATACATAAACTATAAATAAAATTTAAATTGAACCAAAAATTCTGTTACTTTCTTACTGCTCTACATCGCTTCCCTTGCTCCGTCCCAATCAAGCAAGCGAATCTGTGTGTCAATGGCGAGTGGTAACCCAAAGAGTGCGTGTAGATTTACAAAGGCATGCCTCTACTGCAGCAATAGCCTCTCGGGACCATCCTTAAGCTGACTGAATCTTGGGAGTTATAATTGCAAGAACATTCTGGTCATTACTCTAGCCTCTCTCAGCGTGACTCGGGAAGCGGGGAACCTTCTAGATTGGACTAGAGAGACTATTTAAGATTCAACGGGCCTCTGAGTGTTTGGAGAGTTGCACTACCTTACTACTACCTTAAGGTGGAGTATTAGTTAGAAGCATCAACGATACTGACAAATGTCCGCATCTAACTTCAAATAGTTCAGCTATCTGCCACTAGATAACAGCAGCATCGAAGCAGCTATGGCGCTATTTTGTCTGCAGAGGTCGTGTGCTCTGGATGGGAACTATGACAGGGGGTGGGGGCTTCTCTACCGGCTCTCTTCTAATCCCTCAGACCGAGAAGTAGCCATTAACGAGTGTGGTCAGATGACAGATACAAGGCCAGCATAACAAGACTCCAAGCGATACTCTGCCTGCAGCTCTCGCTGCCCATGTAAGTGAACCCCCCCCCCCCCCCCCCTCTTACTTCTCCATAAACCGTACGTCTTCAGGCATCACAGCTATTTAACTTTAGCGCTTTTTAATTGTAGTACTATTAATTTAATTTAGAACACACAGATCATATATTAACTAATTAGTAAATTCCAAAACAGCAGAATCTCAAATATTCGAATTTTATCTACACATTACCTTTACCACCTTCTCTTCTTGTCTCACGCAACCAGAACTCGTGGTTTAGAGTCAAGCAATACTAATCGTCTTATTACTAACTTCTTTTGGCTAATTAAAATTCGCAGATTAATTTTCTACTTATTTCTGGCCCCCTTCAGGGACCAGTGATAGCAGAAAAGCCCTGCTATATTCCAAATTCGGGTCTTAATAATAATTTGCAAAACCAGGTGGGAGTTTGCTACTCCCTCCCCCCAATCATAGAGGGAGTGGCTTGGAGGTGAACATTGAGAACTACAGCTGGCCAAGGCAACTTGGCGAGCTACTTGCAGTTGCGGTGTGCAGGCACCGCAGCTACAATTGCGTGTGTGCTGTAGGCGGGGAGGGAAACTCCCTTAGCCTGCAGCGAGTACAAGTGACGCAAACGCTGGGTGGACAAGGGCATGTACTACACCCGCTCTGAGCTTTGGCAGTGACAGAAAAGGCGCCGGCCGAGCGATACGGACGCTTGCTCAGTGTTCGTTGCCGATTCTAAAATAACAATTAACACTCTAGAAAAGGGATTAAGGATTACTGCCATGTTGACTTAATTGAACTTTTCAACTACATACTGAAAATGCAGTTAGTTATTTAGCACACAATGGCTGACCAATAAAGTAATTTCTGTTTTTTTTTCCTTATTCTAAATCATACAGTTACATACAGAGTTCTGCAGCCGCCGTCGATGACGATTCCGGATTTTTGAACCTCGGCATCGGGGTAGCAACGTCACTGTGTTTATGTCGTTTGGCGATTTTGCGAGTTTAATGGACTTTCCGAATAATGACTTAGCAAATTTTGAGAATTTTGCTGCCGTGTTTAACTACATTTTTCGTTGTTTGCGACATTTGTAATATTCGAAATTTGAATTTTTGCTTGCTGCACGAGTTAAACACAATTTAGGCGAAGAAGAAGTTACATAGTACTGTGAAAGACATAAATTGGTAGGCTTATGATACACTAACATAACTACTACAGAATATTTCTTAATCGTGAAGGCAACATATAAGCAAATAATATTTAATAATCAGTTGAATTATTTACCCATACACTATTGTATTCCAAATTAATATGCATTCATATTAAGAGAATTTCTAACCGCTGTTATGAATGTAATTAAGTATAGGTACGCATGGCCAGATTTGACTTGGTGGTATTTGAACAGTACAGTTTGAAATTCCTTGTTTATTTTAATGGCTTTAAAGTAGAGAGTCAAAATTCCCATTAATTATAGATTAATTGTAATTAACTGTGATTATTTGAAGAACTCAAAATATATATCTACTTGCCACGTATGTGTCACAATTTCCTACGATTGCACGCTGTCGATGCTGAGTAATTTACTAACATTTTCATCACAAATATCTGTGAATCATTGAATTTATTACCATTGAGACAGATTTCCATAATCATGCTGTCAATAAACGAATAGTATGAAACTAATGCACTATAGAAATCCATACAACGCTTTCTGTATAGAAAGTAAAGTCATTTCTTGGAGGTGTTTGGTTTTCAGTAATACAATTGAGGTTTAGTTCAAAGAGAGGATTACATACATATACAGGTTTCCTGTTATTATACTGTTTCATTATATGTTTTTGTTAATGGTAATCCTAGATTATTTGTAGAAAATACACATTCTTTGAGCATGTTTTGTTGTAAATAAATATAGCTTCATACCAAAGGAAAAGGTTTGGCGATGTTAAAAGCTGTAATTGTGTGTGTACATGTAGGTATAGATTGTTCACGGTAAAGTGACAACTTTTTAGGCACTAAGTTACATTTTCCATTCAACCATATTTAATTATTTAACCACCTTTTACAATAAATATTGTAGTGTAGTAATAAATAGTGTGTGTATTTTCCACAGCACTCGGAAGTTAATTTCTAAGGCTAAAATTAAAAAAGACATTTCATGACTATTATTTAAAATGAGAGGGCTTTCAAAAGTGCTCACTTTAACTTGAAAAAAAAAAAAATATATATATATATATATATATGGACCTATATCAAACCCATGCATTCAACTGTTTACTGATCTATAGTTTACAGCAGACATGAAAGACCACTGCGTACAAATAAAAGTGTAAACAATGAAACATTAAACACTTTAAACACTATTAAAAATAGACCATAATATATGAGTATGCAAAAAATAGCCCAACTATCATGATCAAGCAATTAAATGGTGCAAAATCTACTAAGATAGTTTTGACCAGGGAAGGGGTATAAACCAATATACAATACCAATAGATACATCCACGTATTCGCGGAAGTTTCGGTAAAGGAAATTTCACTACTACTAGGCCCTAGTAAAAACTGACAAAACTCTCTTTGCGTTTCAAGGCAACAACCTACAAGTCGGAACAATGGGGAAAATGGTTGTTTGTTTTATTGGCAGTTGTTAAACCGTGGATTCCCATACTCGGAATTAAAAATTTTCATGGGATTAGTGTGGTGCAGAATAAAATAAAACCAAGTCTTTGTCCACCACTTTGCCCCCATCGAAAATGAATATGCCGTTGATATTGGTAGGGGCACTTTATTTTTGCGAAAATAATTTCCGCCGTATGTGTTTCAAAACTTTTTAGCTCTGAACAACGTTCCCACTGGATGGTTTTATCGGTTCCATATCTTGGGTACCTGCCCGCAAACAAGAGATGTTTAGGAACAGAGTAACCAAATTCAGATTGGATAAGTCATATTCCGTGAAATATTCTCTCAAGGACACATGGTCAGCAACCAAAGGAAACTTCAGTGTACACGTAGCTGCCAGGAACTCTTTGCGGAAATCAGGTATCTATAGATGTTGGCATTTGGAAGATAGGAAATAAATTTGTTGCCCGCGATTTTGCCCTCAGAATATGGACTGAAATTAAATATAGCTTTTACCCAAAACCAAACCCGACAGGTTGTTTTTGGCATAACGTAAATAAATAAATAAATAGAATGAAGTAAAAAAATTGAAAATGGAAATAAATCAATAAAAATAAATTAACAGAAATAAATAAACTAATTAATGAAAATTAATAAAAAATTATATAAATGAATAAATAAACCATGGCTTCGCTCATCGGAATAACTGTCAAGTTAAATACAGAGCCTGGTATTAACCAAAAACATAGTGATCTAACACACACTGCTGAGCTCGTTTCGCATGATTATATACACTTTGCCTTTAATCCATTAACATAACGAAACAGCAATGTAACAATAAGCTAGTACAACAAAGACACGTGCATAAAAATACGTGATGGGAAGCAAATCTTCATATAAAAAATTAAATTTTTTCTTCTCATCTTCCTTTTGATATAGGATGATAAACTATTGGTTTAAGAAATACCACACTCACAGCGATTTTGGTAAATCCGCTCAGTAGTTTTTACTTGATGCCAACAAATATAGAAAACAATCTACGTTCTTTAGCTCAATTTTTAATGAATATGATAGATATTTGCATAAAACCATTTATATTAATAACATATTTTTGACAAAATCCTCAATCATCATTTTTTTATCTGCAAAGCTATTGTGTTACTAAACAACACTTTATACTCACAGATACGTACGTATGTTTATTTTAACACATTAGTTACTGTTGGAATCACATATTATTAAGGATGGGTATATATTAATTATGTGACTGCCATAAGTGCTATCATGCGGAGTAACAAAGAAGTATAGTTTATAATCAAAATAAACTGTGGCATTGACTGATCACTACAGCACACAGTAAACTGTTCTGGCAAAAAACACATTGCAACAAAAATGCTACACATAGAAAGACAAAAGAAATGAAATTTCTATCTCTGAAGAAAGCCACACTGTATGAATTTATTCAAGCATCCGCTGATAAAAAGGATTAGCTGCAGGTTGTAATAAATTTGCTTGAAAACAATTTTACACTGAACAATATTTTGTTCTCTCAAACAATCTGACGTTTCTCCAAACATGTGAATTTATTCCCTTCAACCAAGCGAAACATTTAAACATAACTTGTTGAGTAGAATAATTATCTAACTGTCCCAGCATCATTTTTAAACACGTTTATGGATACATACACAACTATTTTACATGTACATTCAAGTAATTAGTTTCGTTTCCATCAAAATTATAAATATCATGGTAGTCACATATTTTGTTTAAAATTAATAAATGTACAATCAGTACTGACATGGGCGTCGACCTGTCAACTTCAGGGGGGGGGGGGGGGGGGGTCAACGCTAGGTCAATGTAGGATGTATGTAGGAATTAGTGTGCTGTGCTCTGATTGGCTACTTCGTCTTGACATGTACTTAATATTTAAAATATAACAATCTCTTAAGTCACGCCAAGAACGCACACGATCTGTCACAGCTCGGACACGACAGCCATAAAATAAAACCCTTGAATACATTGATTCATATCTTAAGCACACGGCACACTTATTCTATAAAGTCAATCATAAAACCACCTTAAGTACCTACTGCATTGCAATATTCGTTGAATTTAACCTCGTACTTTTTATCACCGAAACCACTGTCTTATAGCTTAAAGCATTTTGCCTGTCTGGCTGTCTGTGATATGAAAAACATTTTCAGTTCCTAATGGAAAAGAGGTAATGATTCTTTGTTTAAACATGGCCATGACGTCCTTACATTAATGCTTCATGGATTCTGTTTCTCGACCCGTATACTGTACCTCAATTAAGGCGTATGTTTTATTTTGTACTTACAACTGTGTTAAATACAAAACAAAGGGCTACAACACATTTTAATACAAGCGGTGTTGTAAGCAAAAATATCTGCCTGGGTGTCAACATATAATTTAGTTTGTTAAATTAATAGTGCCAACACCAATACGCAAGCTTGTTAACACGACATAAGTACTGATAGCTAAGTCTACAAATTGCACACATTTATGAAAGACGATGCAAACTGTAATGTACATCGCAGTGTACAACATTGAATGTACTAGTTGACCTCATGTTTTAAGAGAAAATCTTAGCATAATACTGTACAGAAAACATAATCGAGTATGTTAGTTGTACTCGTTTCACTGAATGTAAATTTTCATTAAGATAGCCATAACCAATATAAGCACATAAAACATAGTTACCATAATATATTGCCAAAATATTTAAATTATTTTTCACAATATTTAAAGCAAGCGACCAAAAATTATCATAATTCAACAACACATTTGCTTCAAGTTCTGTTAATAAAATATGATAACATATAAACATTCTAGCTGTTACCCGCGGCTCCATCCACGTGCAAAATTCAAACCTTAATTATAATGACTAAGTGCTCTAACTTAATTGTTCTTCGTTATTACTCTAATATTCTGTATTAGCACATAGGGTACTTTTCATACCAGAATAAAAACAGACCACCAACCAGTGCCTACTCAAATGGTTGGTGGCATATTTCATATATTCCCTAAGAAACTGTTCGGTTTTCCCAGGATGGAAAGTATCCTATGTGCTAATACAGAATATAATCTACCCCTGTACCAAATCTCATCCAAATCCGTCTATCCGTTATGACGTGATTGAGTAACAAACAAACAAACCTACAAACTTTTGCATTTATAATATTATTGAGATATTTGGCATGCTTACTATTTATATCTTCACATTCCTGGAAGAATGATTTAATATTCTCGCACCTTCTAGCTGCATTCTTAAATTAATCTGTATGCCTCATTGCAAGTCGAGTACTAAGACACACTATTAAATTCGTACGACTTCACTCCAGTACGGGTTCTGGAATACTAACTCACAAAGTTTCTTGCTGGCCGAGCATGAAGCAAGCAAAAGTAATGAGAGATTAGGGCGTCCTTACCCAGGGTAGTGATGAGTGGGGGAGGGGGGTAATGATGGCCGCCGAGATCAAACAAAGAATACGATGGAGAGGAGCAGGGGACACGAGCAGGTAGAAATACCATTGTACAAATATCTTTCAGGAATAATGGTAGGGGAGGTACGGTTGCCTTTGTCAATGTCACACACTTCAATACTTGTAACATGATGTCAGTTGAATATTACCGCTTACTGGCAGGGTAAAAGAATATGAAAAAATGACAGAAGAATCCTTGCAGATAAATGAAAAGTATTTGGTTCACTTGATCAAAATGCAGCTATGAGCTTAAAAAATGATCTTAATCAAGGGATGAGATTTACAACCACTTGCCCCCCCTTTTTTTTTGCCGGACACTTGGGGAGGGCAATGCCCCATGCTCCCCCCCTCTTGGTGTCGACGCCCACGAGTACTGACATGTAGCACAACCGAGTAATTTGATGACCTTCGAATGTACAACTTGAGAGTTCATTTGTAATTATTCTGACTATTAGAACTATTGCAGTGTTTGTTAGTGTATTTATTGATGTTCAACGGTGTCAAAAACAATCCCAATGAAACGATTTCAACCAAAAAATCTGCATAACTTTTTAGCAAATCTATGTACATGTCATGTACTGAACTTTCTATAACAATAAAAATAAGTGAACTGCAGAAACGTTTATGATGGCCGTGGTTGCCAAGAGACAGAATTCAACAGCAATGAATATGGGTTCGGAATCTGGTCACGTTAGATCTTATATTTATGACCGAAACTGTAGTTTATGGACAGCCATAAAAATCTTCATTTACACCAACAAAATCTTACGTGTTTGGGACAGCCAAAAATGAACAAAATAACATGTTCCAGGAACAAAATAGTTGGTTGTACAGATAGAAAAAAAAAATTTTGCTGCACAAAACTATTTCCTTATCTTCAACATAATCATTTTTCTGTTTAAAAAATACCTAATAATACCATTTCCTCAAAGATTATGGTTCAAAATGATCAAATACAAATACCTAAACTCTTTCAAATCAAATGGGCAGTGCACATTTTCATAAAAAAATTATTGTAGTACTTTACCGTGCTACAAGCTCATGCAAAATATCCAAGTATCGCCAAACACAAAGCTGGTGGCCTCCAGTAGCATGTAAACAAATGACGAATGAAAAAATAGAGATGGCGGAATGAGTATATGTGAGGGGTGTGGAGGCGAGGGAGTCAGTCATCTGCTAGATTCAAACAGAGGTGAGTAATTGGTGGTACTAGAGGAGACATCTGGAAATGTAAGTTTCTTAATTAAATTTTTCTAATAATTTTTTAATAAAAAATATTTAAAGGAATTTTTTTTAGGGAAAAAAGGGAAAAAATGGCCACCGGGGTTAACAACTTTTTAATTAAGAGATTTTATAAATACAATTTTATAAAAATCAATTTTTTATGATTTTTAAAAAAATTTTTATTAAATTTTTCAATCAATTTTTTTAAATTTGTTGTGGTTTTTTCGGATTTTTTATTTTCAAGGTCAAAGGCACCTATCTGACCCTGAGTCACTCTTCCCTGGCACCTGGGTCGCTGATCCCTGTCAGCATTTCTGACCCATGTGTGACAACATAAGCTCCACTCCCGAGAGGCAGGGCTAATTCCCCTACACCCCTCTGAGCACCAAGAAGTGGGAAAAATTAGTATAAAAGGTACTCCAGCCTAGGCCTCAGCTTAGAGAAGTTGGTGTTAGCACTTGGCCGAGTCCCGGTGACCGGGGCAAGTCCAATGGTCGACGATGACGCCATCCAGCTCCGGAGGACCAGCTCAACCAGAGGTCCTTCAACCTCTTTGGCCACCTCCAGTAACCTCGGAGGGCCACCGCCGTCCAGAAGCCCTCAACCTCTTTGGTCTCCGACAACAGCGACCAGCATTGCCAACAACTACGAGAGGGTGCCCAAAGATGCAGTTCTTATCAGTTCCTCCACTTCTTCCTTCCTCTGTACCATCAGGTATTGAAGGTCAAGGCGACGACGTCCCCTCTGGACGACCCTTAAGGCTCTAGCCCAGCTGCACCTTCATCACTTGGGTGAAGCACCCCGATTGACTTACCATGCCTTAGGTCCCTATGGGACAAACCCAATTATTTACATTAGGAATTAAGTATTGGGGTAATTTGCTTTCACGTATGTAGTTCTCTCAAGCCATCTGAACATGTCACACAGTTTATTGCATCCGGATTGCTTCCACCTGGCCATTAACACAATTGATTTTCGCATAAATAATATAAATTATTTACCTTTCTTTTCCAATACTGGGGAGAGTTTGACTCCACACGTATATATGCATTTTACTATTTTTTTCTTTCCAATTTGAATAAAAAGTACAAAATATAACTATGCACATACAGGGGTGTAAAAAAATGAGCTCTGAAATTAATTATTATGTTTTCATTGTTTCAAATAAGTTCTTGTCAAAGCAAAAACAGGACAGCTGCCTCAAATCCAACTGCAGAAATCAATTAGGAGGTAAACCACCATGAATAAAATACATTGAAAAACAAAATAAAAAAATAATATACAGAGATGAGGAAACAATTAAACATTAAGAATTAACAATTATGCCTCTATGGTATGACGCTGCACAGTCTCCCCAACCCCATGTCCCTATCTCTGCTCAATCAGCACAACCTTCCTCAACCAGCCATTCTGCAAAGAGTCCGCCGCACTTCAGCTTTGCCACTTCATTTCCTACACTGTGCTGTAACAGCCTCCAAACAACTCAAATTTTATGTTAAATGTTTATCCTTTTAACAAACTGGTTAGCTTGCACAAACTGTCACTCAATACCTACAAATACTGCTCACAGATAAAATTATACGTGTTTTCTTAACTGAAACTGCAGTAAAATGTTTAAAATTTGAATTACGTATTTTGGCGTGTGTAGACCGCACATTTGTACAAAAAAAAAGACTACAAAAAGTGGGGTGCGGCTTATATATGAGACATTGGCATAAAAAGATTTTTTTTTTATTTTTTACCCAAAACATGTTAAGAAATTTGTCAAAATTCAAGCATATTTTAATGTTTTAGTTCTTAAAGTCAGGAAGGAAGGAAAGAGAGAAAGGAAGAGGGGGGGGGGGGGGATGTGCAGTTAATTGTACACTCGTGTTCATAAACAAAATAACCTTCATCCAGCAAGTGTAAATTGTAAACATGTTGGAGCTTGCCCATAGATGTTGTACATGAGAAAATAATTTCCCTACTATACAAGAGAAACATATCTTACATAGTTTGCACGCCCGCCGTGGCTCTACAAGTGCACATTGATAAGATGCCATTTTGTGTAACATGTTGCTGTAGTTTTGCTTTCTTAAGTCACATTACCATCTGTGAAATAGTAACTGCGCAATGTATATTCGTAAACATTGCAACATAACAAAAATTTTCTGTCACAAATGTTTTGTAGGGGAGAAACTAAGTCTGAATTAATTATGTTTGTACAGAATTCTGACCTAACAATATTTACAGGAATACAAAAATTCAGTGCGACGTATACTTGAAATATTAATTATCCCTCATTTTTTATCACAAACTTATGGTGCGGCCTATACATGCATGCAGCCTACACACGCCAAAATACATATTCCCTTGGAGGCCCACGCTGGGTACTGTCGACCTATTAAATTAAACCATCTTTCTGTCTCTCTCATCAAAATCTCCACTCACATGAACAAAACAAAGGTAGGCAGGGATAGGGGACTGCTTAGCAAAACAGATTTATAGAATTGTGAATTATACTTTTAGACTTGAGATTGTAATAATAAGAAAACACCAACCTGGGATTGTATGGAAAAAAATACCCTTAATCAAACTGTGTAAATAATTAGTCACATAAATAGATACATTTTCCTATATTTTTGTACAAAAATTACACAATTACTCAGGCATGAAGTTTGGGTCAAGGTAGTTATAGCTGGACGACTGGCCGAATGACAGGGGAGAGTAGTCCTGATCCCAAACTCCCTTCCGGACCCCGGACGTGGTAACAAGGCGGTGGCTCAGCGGGTGAGGGTTGGGTGAATCTAGTTGTGCCACCACACAGTCTGTGCAGTAGTCAATTGAGCCGGGAACCTTGCATGTCACACAGTGCCACCTGGTTCCTGTTATTGGTTGCTCCCCACAGTAGTAACACTGCAACACAGCATCCTTATCAACAACAGACACGCATGCCAAGATCTCTCTCCAGTTCAAAATAACTAATGATTCATATGTTTAGAGTGGACAAATTCATAAAATAATTCAACATTCGATGAGTAAGAAACAATACAACCTAAGTGGCATTAAGGTAACTATTGAACATGGGTGCTATTTTTTATAGTTTTGTAAACCATAGTGTGCGTAGTTGTGCAGTTTTGTTTTAATAGCAATAGAAGAGCTATCTTGTAAGTAATCAGTGAACTAATCCATAAGAATGATATGTAATGAAAGTAACTTTGCCTAGACACACAAAACTTTTTGTTCATTAAAATGTCACTTAGAATGTATTGTTTCTTAAGCGACAATATGTATGTATCTATGAAATGTCGTTCTAAATTTGAAACAAAAGATACACTAAATAAACATATTGAACATTGTCTCACAAAAAAATTATAACAGTAACATATGTGGGTTCTCTCATTTGCAGATCTTTAAGTACAGGAAATTCTACAGATTGTTTGAGAGTTATTGAGGGTTTTCCAGATTAATCCTCAATCTTTAACTAACCACTTCTCAGTACCTGTTTCACAATAACATCATGCATTCTTCAAGATGGTCAATAAGAAGTGATGGCTCAACTTACTGCCAACTTCTTCATAGTCCATTCAAGCCATGTTAGTCATGTTAGTATTCTCTCCAATGGGGAAAAAAAAAAAAAAAATTCATTACCTGTTCTTGCATCTCCAGCATTTACCCCTATCAAAGACAAGAACACAATTCAACTCCATTAAGAAAAATAAGGCTCCACCATCTTTGATTTATATAATTTTCACTGCAATCTGCAGTTCAGGTTATGTTTTATGTTTTACAGCTCGATAAGGCAAAAAGCATTTCATTTTACAAGAAATAATCACTTACATATTTTTTCTCAGCTGTCATCAGTTATAAACTACCAGAGAGCAGGGAATATGTAAGAATAAGATAAGTTGTAATATAATTGTAAGATAATATGTAAGAATAAAACAACATCACAGTATTTATGGTCTGCCAAGCGAAACATTCTGTTAAAGCTTTTAAAATGGCACTTACGCTGAAAAATGTATAAACTCAATATGGCAGAGACCGATCCCCCTTATTTATTTACTGGTTTACATGTTCTATTTGGATGAATATAACATATGCTAGAAGAGATTTTGATGATATAGACAAATCATTGATTTATATGCATTCAAACCCTGCAATAAAATGTGTGTGTATAAATTACTGAATAAATATAATGAAAATCTCAAACACATGGTATTAATTGAACATTCTTTTCTGAAATTCGTAGTTTTGTGCTTTTATACCATTTCACTCACAAATAGACAACAATTTCCAAGAAAACATTTTCCATGAATTTGAGCTGAAAAGCAAGAGAGTGAGGCAAGGTCAGTATGAGGCCAAGGATGCAACTAATATTACTCACTCATACCCACCTGGCACTGTCGCAATTATATCTGATCTGCAGAGCACCTCGTTTCCACTTACATCACAATATTCCTTACTTTAGCATGCCAGGGCATTAATAAAGTACAGTTATAGTCTAGTCCTGTCCCTGTTCATGCTTGTTCAGTGCACTAACTTCAAGTCTATTGTGGCTTCAAATGCTTTAGTGTCTCTCAGCATTAAAATGTGTACATCAAAATCACAAATTAATTTTATTAGTTTTTTTTAGATAACTTTTATCATGGATGAAACAAAATTTTGCAGTATGTAATAATGAGGTTTGTATTAACACATGTTTGCAATAATTACAAAACAAATCTCAAAAAAATTATTAAGTTTATAGGCTGTTCATGGTAAAGTGAGCACTTATGAGGCACTAGTTACTTTTTTGTTTCAGCCATTTCTTATACTTTAACAGCCTTTTTAAATATATATTACCATATAAGTAATAAACAAGGTGTATATTCCACCACACTCGAAGTTAATCTCTAAGGCTGAAACAAAAGTATTTATCGACTCTTGTTCCAAATGAGGGGGTTTTCAAAAGTGCTCATTTTACCGTGAATAGCCTATACTCTAATTTAGCATATTAAAAAGTAAAGACTTTTTTATTACCACCATGACTTCTTTTAGCCAATGGACTTGACATTACATTGTAATACAAATTGACAACCAATTTTTATTACGCATATAAATTCATGTTAATTACCCTAGCTCACTGTAAGGGGAATTAAGCCAACTTTGTAGTACTTTGAATTTTGTACTAAAGAAGTATTCATTAATATGCGTACACCACTTCGAAGCCCATTTTGTACTCTTCTGCATAATGTAAAATTAACAATTTATTCATGCATTGTAAAATGCAGCTTCAACATTTTAAGGAACAGGAAAATGTTAATCCTTACCCACTAGTGCACAAAACCGACAAAAGCTAAATTAAATTCAATGAACACAAATTTAATAAGTCTCACTAATAATACAAAATTGAATATGTAACTATTTTTCCTAAATTGCTGCCAACTAACTGTGAGAATGCCATCCAAAGTGGCCATTACAATATTGTTGCAAGAGGCAGAAATTTTATTTTTAAAGGTTAATTTCAGAATTGCTCCATTAACCATAAACCAATAAGATGTGGCAGGGATAGGCTACTAATTCCATTTTTAAAAAGGAGACAAAAAAACCATTAGTTAAAAGGCAGTAACTTCTAAACACACACATACACAAAGTCATTGAATTTTGTGTTTAAAAATGGGACAGAAAACACACATATTCACAGGGTCATAAGACTTTGTGCATACGTGTCTATCCATGAATACCATCCTGAAATTACTTGTGTTTTTTATCTCCTTTTCAAAAATGTAATTATCCATGAACCAGTTAGCCATATGGTTGTCAATGAATGGGAAAAACAGTGCATTTATTCACGTCATGTGTCAAGTATTCATGATATTTTCTGGAAGCAATTACGTGAAACCTCAGGACTGGTGAATACTAGAAAAACAGCAAGATCTCACTCTGTTTGTGATAACTTTACATTGTATTACATATGTTTAATGTACGGCAGGCACCATAATTAATAGTGTTCATATTAAGTGCTTGTTGTTTTATATAATTTTTATCATCATCTAGTGATCTGTCAAATATAGCATTATTTTTTTATATTGTATCAAGTGTAACTATTTATTATAAGATTCTGACCGGTATCCAACAACTGGTAAAACTGAAAGCAGCAGCTGGCACACATGTGGTCCAGACAGTGTGGGGGACACTGAACAACTAAGTAACATATGGAGGGTGGCACTGCACTGCCCCGGAGAGGGAAAGGCGGCAATAGTCCCATGAGAGGTATTTTGTCAGCACCAGAGGGTTACCTACACAAAAGGCAACATGGACAGTGGGACAGGCCTCTCTGAGGAGACAATACGGTGTACAGTGGTGGAGTGCATCACAGAGAAACAAGTGTTTAAGGTGGAATGCAGCCATAGGAAATCAGCAATTTCTCAGTTAATAGTTTACAAACAAGCATATCTGGTCATGTTGCATTAGTACTAGGCAATCCAGGATAATCAAACTACAGTGAAACACCTATTTTACACGTTTCAAGGGACTGGGAAAAAGCGTTGCAAAATGCAGGAAAGTGTAATATGAGGGACACTTATGCTGTAATAACAAACAGTGGGACCAAAAAAAGTGTGTGTAAATTGCAGGAATATGTAAAATCTGGGGATGTAATACTGTACTACCAATTTATTTACTGTTCAAGCTAGCGGAGGTATAACTCATCTAGACAATACACATTACAATAATTAATAGGCAATATCACTGATACTGGGGTGTGAGCTAAGTGTTCATGGTGGTGGAAAGGACATCGCAAGATTGGTGATCAACTCCAGGCTCCATAACTGCGCGCAGTGAGATCTCACTCATATCCATGGGGAAAAAAGACTGTTCTGAAAACAGACTTAGCAAACCACGTTAAGGTCTTGCCTTATGCGGTGAGACAAGTGTGCGAACATCACGGGAAGGCAGCGGAAAACGTCAACAGTGGCACCTGGGGGTGCCAAGCGCTGAGAACACCAGCGGCAGGCAAAAGGAAACCATCGCAGCACCCTGCGCCTGATAGTGTGAGGGTACATCAGCTATGGCGGTAGAAGGCAATAAATAGAGAGCTACAACAACTTCAAATCTGGTGTCCTGGATAGCAACCAATCTACAGCTCTACATCGTCGTCATCATTGGTAAGCTGAACTTTCTAGAAATGACTCGCCAGGGCAGCAGCAGAGACGTTGAGGGGTGGCGAGAAGTATAGTGCATCTAGACCTGGTTACCTTGCATGCAACCACATCAATTAAATGACATCAAGGCAAGAAGGAACAAAACATTTGGAAACCTTTGCTGCCCAAGAGACCAAGATAACAGACAGTAGTCCACTCACTGTGGTATCTACTTTGCAGACAACATTAAGAAGTCAGTTTCAGCTTGATGGCGATTCTTGTTACTTTCAATACGACCCAGTATCGAGGGGTATCGAGGTATCGAATGTCCTATCTCTAGTCCTCACTATACAAGGCGATCTGACCCGTTGTTCAGGAGAGACTGTTGACTATCACTACCAGAACGGTAGGGGTGTTGAGAATGCCGTTATCAGCAGGCAACGAGAGCGAGAGATGTCCAGAAGGGACCTTCGAACCACTACCAGAGGTAGTAGTGTTGGCGCAATTGCCGTTACCTGCAGGTAAGCAAGAGGGTTGACTGTATCTTCGGGAGCTGGTGGTGAAGACACTCCGGAAAGTCTTGAATGAGTTGGTGCAGTCACTGAAGAGCTTCTGGTAGATTGTGAGGACCTGATTACCCACAGAGCGCTTTATCACCAAGTATGGTAAAGCGAGATACTGGCATTGGCTTCCTTCAGCCCAGTTCAGAGCAGTGGAGGAGCATGGACTGGTGTCTTCAGGTGGCGCACTGACTTACATTCTCCCTGTCCGCAGGCACTCTGTGGTGCGGGGTTTGGGGAATGGCAAGCGTCACCCCTCAGTCTGTCTGCTGGAGTCGTCTGCTTGTGGTTTTCTGCTGACACAGAGAGCCTCATCCCTTGATATTGGTGGTGCCATCCCTTGGCACACCATAGAACTACATGAACTTGAGGAGCGGACTTAGCCGATAGTACAGTCTCCCTTTGGGGAGGTTGACATGACATCTGACTTAGAGTGAAGAGTGAACAGTTCACGCTGGACGGACGTGTCTGTAATAACGCTCCTCATTGAAAGGGCATATCCTGTAGGCACGTGATCAGTCTCCAGTACTGTTGTAACCCCGTCTTTGTTGAAGTGAAAGCATGTTCAGATGAGGCCAAGTCGAGTGTGTGGTATAGTGAGATAATACATCATGTGTCAAACATAATGATCTACAGTTGAACTCCAATGTGGCTGAAAATGCCCGCAAAAGGTACGCACAACAGTGTAACTTTTTTTTGTGATACTGGGAAGCCAAGTACACCCTTCTGGGGTATCACCTTTTAGTGAAAAATTTTCTAAACATGGAATTTAAATGAAGCAATTATTTTTGAAGTAATTTACTTTCTTGAATGGTCATACAGTAATGAATGGAATATCGCGGATGCAAAATTAGTGATGATTGTAGGTGGCAGATAGTTGAGAGTAAAGATAATAGATCACTTGAGCACATTATCAATACCTCATTTGCCTGTGAACTGCAGACATGTGGTTGGCCATTTTAAGCATTCCGCAATGAACATGAAAACTTAAAGAGAAAATTAAAAAATAAAATAAATTGAAGATGAGCCCACACAGTGAAATTCCATCCTGCACATGAATTATATCACCTCACTGAACAAAAATAAGCTTTGATCTTGGAAGATAGCATCAGCTAAAGGCTGTCCACGATAAAGTGAGCACTTTCAAAATCAACCTTAGAAAAAAATAACTGCTCCTCCCTGCATATATTTTAACAGGTGCAATGAGTGACACGTGTCCAGTAGTTCAATATATTAACGTCGTAGAAAAAGTGTTGGGTAACCATTTGTGATGATAACTTAAATATTTCTCTCGCTTTCTGTATTTTTTAATGCATAGAAATGTAAAAATGTAAAAATGAGCAGATTTGTACAATATTTATTTTTCTAATAATTTCATAGTTTCACTCGACTGATGCATGAATAAAGTGACGAGGCAGATGGCAATGTTAATTTTACAAAGGCGGAAAAAACACAGTGTGTATACAAGCAGATCTTAAGCAGGGCTTTCAAAAGTGCTCATTTTACCGTGAACAGCCTATAACTGTACAGTTCCCACTAAATCAGTGGGAGTAAATGTCATGTATCGAGAGCATTTTAGTTATGTGTTAAGGCCATAATCAACTCAAAAAAAGCAATGTTAGAGTGGCACACTTTCTCTATCCAAAAATGTGGTTTGCCATATTTGAGACAGGACTTATGTATTGCTTAAATACTTTGTTGAACCCAAGGCTTAAAGAGGTCCTAGAGAGGGTGTGAGCTTTGCTGGAGTACTCATCTGAGCACAGGCGTGTCTCCGAATCCAAATGATAAAACCCCCTCCTATACACAACCTTCTACCATGGAGCCTCCCCCAAGTTTGCCTGGTATGGCCCCCTCTTCTTTTTTTAGTTAAATTCAAAGACTTTTATAATTTCTAGATTATGACACAAAAGAAGTACTGTACACTCGGTCACGAAAAATTTTAAAACTTTTTTTTTCTGAAGACCAAATTTTAAACTTTCTTAGTTTGAAAACTGACAGGCCCACCATAAATTTATTTTTGGTTTTTATCTTAATTTAAACCTCGTATTTGTAAACACAACTTAAAATACATATATGTTATGATTTTCAACCTCATGAGCTAAATTAGTTTATGCAACACACAAAATAATTGATAAAATTTGAATGCAAAATGAAAAATTTCCATATTCACACCAAGTATACAGTATAGAAAGTTGACGCATGACACATTTCTGCACTTCTACGAAGCACACACTACCAAACAACTTCGCCCCATATTGTAAAGAAATATTCCTTATGGGGCAAGCCAAGCCATTTAAACAGAACTTGAAGCAGGACACGTGCCTACAGGGTACTTTGGCGCGGCCCACCTATTACTACAGCCACGTGCACCTAGATGGACTGACTCGACAAAAGCCGTCACGTCAACACCACTCTCTGAAGATTGTACTGTTTACCAAACTACCTACACCCTCCAGGGAGATTGTGCCAGTTCCACAGCACACCACTGGAGGGCAGCACACATTCTACTGGAGCAGCTCAGCCTCCAGAGCCTCCCACCGAGGCGATAAGATATGTCAATACCTCCATGACCCTTCCGAAGCAAGGAATTTTCACCCCCCGAGAAGCGAGGCTAGCTTCCCCCTCACCACTCTAAGGCCCAACAAGCTCTGAAATTTAGTATAAAAGGACCAGCAGACCAGCTGACACCTCCAGCCATTACAATGGGTGGAGGTGTCAGCCACGGGTAAGTGCTCTCAAACCCTTCTCCACTTCTGCGAGGCCGGAGACCATCTGCAGGGTACGCCAACCACTAGACCTCACCCTAGTGCAGGTAGTCGTGGTCAGCCAGAGGTCCACAACCTCTTCAACAGCCGCCAGCTCTTCGGCTCCAGCAGCTCCTGAGGACCACCGCCAAACAGAGGGTCCTACCGACGTCGCTCTCGCCACCACTGTTCCTTCCTTCCTTCGTCTAACAGCTTGAGGTAACATGTCACAACGTCCCCTCTGGACAACCCCTCTTCTTCTAGCCAAGCAATCTTCCAATGACCTTCTGGTGATGACCTCTTCAGCTTAGGTTCCATCAGAACACTACCTCAATATTCAATTAGGATTTGAGTATTTGATTTGGCTATTATTAAATTAATAATCTCTGGCCTAATTAATTACACTACAGAAAATTAGCTTTGGCATCCAGGTTACCTTCGCCTGGCTCGTTCAATATAGAGCTACACTTTATTAAATTCATTATTTGTTTTATTAGAAGAGTGCTGGATCATATGTTTAAATACGGTCTTCTGCCAACCAGTAAATCTTCGGCTGCACCCAAATCTCCCTAGGAACTCATCCACTCGTGGAATTGAGTGATTAAGTAGTTTCGTACTCCATCACCACTGGGTAGCAGCCGGATTGGAGAACGAGCTACCTTAGCCACTTGACATGCAGTGAATACCAAACCTGGGCATTGCTGAATAAAACGACGTACACATATCCTAAGCTCTGTTCCACTGCTGAGTAACGCCCGGAAGTTCCATCCACTGCTGGTTAACAGCCGTGGAATAGAGTGTGATATTACGTCGTAAAGTCAGTATATTCAGAAGTACACATTAGGGCTCGTAACAAAACTGGCTTAGTCCCAGTTGGTGATTTAATTCTTCCTCATGCCGTACTCCAATAAAGGAGGCAATAAGAAACGTGTAAACGTGAACTCACAGAAATCATAAGAGGAACTGAGTAGAATACTTCCTTCAGAGACTGATAGTACTACCCCATTGTTTTCACTGCCAATTAAATTATCAGGTGAAAAGCATCCAGCATATCAGCCAATTGTACAGTATGGAGATGCCTACATAGGTGTTAGATGAGAAATACGTATCAGGAAACTGCTCCCCTAACCAAAAACATACATCCCAGCAGCCACCACACCACTTCGCCGCAGCCAGCGAGGAGCACACTGTATCCTCTCATCCAAAAGGTACCACCTCTGCAAGGGGTAGTGTATGTCATACTAGACTTTGTTCCTACTAGGCCCACCTTGTACAATGGTAAAGCCCCTAAACGTACATAAGGTCCCAGCCTTATTTTAATGTCCCCCACGATACTGGCATCGTGTTGGTTGAAGTCATCCACCATAGTGAAAACCATACTCACTTATAAGAAAACTTCCCTTGTAAAATTTCTCTAAACGATTAACATCCACAGTTATTTGTCCAGGGCTGACACAAACAAGCCCCTTGCTTAAGATTTCTGTCCAAATGTGGAGAATCCCATCCTAACATGGTACTTGTTTTAATTCAAGTGTGTTAAATAACATTCTCAGTCAAGAACGTAAACATTCTTGTATCCCCAGAGCTTGCATTCAACCCAGACTTTCGTTATTAGGCATATTTTAAAGACTTCAATCTAATGGCGCCCAACGTAGAGCATATCTACCTCACTGGCATCATGCATCAATAGGAGAGTTAGAATATGATACACAGTGCACAAGCTTCAAAGTATTGAGGATATTGAACTGAAAACAATATTATGTATCAAAAATATGGGCGCCTCTGGGACTAGGCCCTTCAACAAGTGGTCCACAGGTTGAACCAGCACTCAAGAAGTATCTGGGGAGACTACATGTCAACAACAAGAACAAGAAGAAGTTTAGTATGTGATGGTAGTCCGCAACAACACGTATTCATGTGAATATTATTACACTAGTAAACACATCAGATCTACCCCACTTATCACACTATACATTTTTATTGTTTTTAGGATTGTATTAATTCAGTTGAAAGGTCAGTATGGTTTTACAAAAATGTAGAAATATTTTTAGTTTCATATTTTCAAATTAATAATATATATTATTACCATCCTCATTTTCAGTAATTTACAGACAAATAAGAAATGTGGAACAACATATCAATCTCACTTTTAAATAATTCCGTATTTACCAGCCAGAATATAGTTTTTGTTTTCTTCTGGTTGTTTAGTGCAGCCCTCTACCCGACATGCTGAGTCCTTATTTTAATTGTATTTGAACAGTCCTAATCTAGTAAGTTACCTAACAACTATTTAAAGCATTGTGTAAAAAATATTACTTCTTTCAAAAAATAATGCAAAGTAGGAAAAGATTGACACACTACCTTGAAGCCTATGTGTTTTACAAACACCTTATTTTCCTCCTTAACAGTCTTAACTCTTTTCAGCAACTCTAGTTGTAAATCTGCTGTGTTTTGTGCAACCTTATCCCCATCCATGGCTACTGCCATATCTTCATCCTAAATAAGACAAACATACACAAAATGTAAATGGTTGTACACCTAGGAAAGAAAATACTGTAGTGTGTTATGGCCTATATTTAAATATTTAGACAGTTACCATATATATATATATATTTATTTATTTTACATATCTGTGCTGGTGATTAAAAGAGGCCAACAATAATAATGAATAGTGAAATAAAGAGAAATATTAATAGACAAAAACATCCCGGTAGATGATAAATAAAATAACCAATGACTCAATGAATAACGTGTAGGCTATATTTAAAAAAATAAAAAGCAAACTTAATATAATGTTATTGATATTACAGAGTACAGTTATTACAGTAAGGAGACAGGAGCAGACACTTCCATGTTGTAATGATCTTCTTATTTTGAAGTCCTTTTCAGGGGTGGTGGGTGGGTGGTAGGTGTCTCGATTAATACCAACAGCAGACACGTATTACGAAAAATAATCACATAGTATTAAAAAAAACAATAGTTTTCAATGATTATTTTGTGTGTGAGAGAGAGAGACATATATATAGAGATAGAGAGAGAGAGGGAGCTAGATATATATATATATATAATCATTTTTACAGTTTAACATAACGGCGGAAAATATTGTGAGTAGGTCGTAATGGTACGGTGCTGTTTTATTGAGCGAGAAAGCAACTGAAAAACTGTCCGCTGGGCGAGGCTTGTAGCTGTAGCTGTCGCTCTCTCTCTCTCTCTCTCTCTCTCTCTCTCTCTCTCTCTCTCTCTCTCTCTCTCTCTCTCTCTCTCTCTCCCCCCCCCCCCTTCTTTGTCTCTTTCCCACTCGGGAAATTTCACTTCGCTAGTAAGCAAATAACTTATACATAGTTTAAATTGTAGCATATTTCATACTTATTACAGCAAAATAATGATTTTTGAAATTGTAATTTACAACTGAAAAGAGATATTAATGTTTGAATTATTATTTTAATATATTTAGATATGATGGCAGGACAGTTACCAAGTGAAGTTGGCAGACGTGGCGAGCCATGACATGGCGTGTTGCTTTTTGCCAAAGAAAACGTAAATTATTCTTGCTCCGAAAAATACTTCAAATTACCCCATCACGTTTGTAAACGTTGTGTTTTTTAAACCTACCTAGGCAAGTTACGATGTTGTGATAAATCTGTATTTCCACGGCAGTAATAACTATACTGTGACATGTGTTTAGTTAATCATTGCATCTGTGAAATGGCGTGACTTAGTGCATCGTGGTCGATACGCTGGCCCTGTGTGTGTGATTTCAAATATTTGATTAGCACCATTTATATGTTTTAACTGTGAAATGTTTTTATGACGAAGTAAATTATTTACATCCACGTCTGCTTATTTATCACACCATTGTACCTTTGCCCTAAGGGGTTTGAAACACAGTCGTTAACGTAATTTGTCACAATAGCCCAGCCTGAAAAATTTCAATAAACCTAATAAACAGTAAGTAGCAATACATAGAAATATGAGCGGGATAAAAGTTATCGTAGGCTTATGTGTGTGCATGTTCACCACTATCTTTTAAAGTTTGTTTAACAAATGAGTAACACGAGTTGTGTGCTTGAATTTAATGTGCCTTTTTCGTTTGACTGGCTGTTCCTTCATTTTAATATTTATTCCAACTGAGGCCGCCCTTTTAAAGAAATGCCCAACACATATAAATAACAAAAGGATAATTGCAATTAGTACAGCCCTTTACCTCGCAGTTGTAACAGTGTTAAACACAGTCGCTGCAAAATACTAACATGCATTACATGTATTGAGTTATGTCGTGGAAAACAAATATGTTAATGTAAAATAACCGTAAGAACTGTCGTCAATTCAGGCATTTTTAAAACGTCATAAAGCTGACCTAAATAATGTTATGTGTGTTTCAAACTGGGACACAGAGAGTGGAACAACATGTTTTACCAAATCACTAAGCATCTACAATATGTTTCATACTTGGGTTGGTGTTAGAGAAAATAATATTTAACAACTATTTCCTCACTAATGCGGGGTTTTTCTGAGGGAACAAAACCAAGGAGGGTGACTACTGGAAGAGTAATGTTAACAATGCCATTACCGTCCAGAGGGCAGGGTGGAGATCCTGAAAGGACGTGCTATAAGTGACCTGTTACCAAAGGGCTCTTATGGATTTAACACCAGGAGGTGGTAAGGAAGGCAGAGCAATATCTATGGGAGCCTCTGGGAAGTCCAGTCTCCCAGAAGCAGTGGAGGGTCAGTGGCTGCTGAAGAAGTGTTGAGGCTTCTGGTCAGCAATGTCTTCTACTGGTATAGATTCTGATCCTTCTGAGTGGTGGAATCTACGAACATACCAGTGGTCACACACCCCGATGGTTACCTCCGGCCCTGTACGAAGGTGGTGGAGGAGCAGAGACGGAAGATTTCTGGTCAAACCAGACCTTTTATATTTATCTCGTACAGACAATTGGATGTGAGGGGTGCTGGGGGTGATAGCCTTTGCCGCAGGGGTTGAAAACTCAAAGCTGCTGATGTGGCACTATCATCCCTTATCTTCGGGTGCTGCTCTGGAATAGACTGGATGCTGCCCTCCCTCACCACACTCTGGAACTAACTTGGCCTGGTTGGAGGGAGCAGCAGCTCAGCCAACAGTACAATCTTAAAGACTTGGTTGTGACTACTTCTTGGAGTTTCAGGTGAACAGTACAAGCTTGGATCATTTGTCTGTAGTCTCTTCTGACATTGCGCCATGTGGTATCCTGTAGGCACGTGTCCTGCCTCTTCAGTACTCTTGTGGTTAATGACTTGTTAATTGGGTTGAGCATTGCGCTCACGATGGAGTGCAAAGTCGATTTGTAGATTGCACATCAAAGATGCAGAATGCATCATACGTCAATTCTTATATGCAAGACACTGCATTCCCTGAAAAGACCTCCATTTTGTGTGCAATGTGCATTTACCTCTTTCAGCTTGTTATCACGCAAGGAAAATTAACATTCTTGAATATGTATTACTTGTTATGAATAGCAAAATGGAACAGCATTTAATTCAAACAAGGAATATCCCAATGACTATAAACACATTTTTTTCATCACTAACAAACGCTTGATAAGGAAAAGGGTTTAACCTATGGCATAGTTTACTGTGACATGATGCGATAGCAACAAATGCAAAATACATTATTTTAATGAAAAATTACAACAGTATGTGTGTCTACACACACACACACATATATTAGGACTGAGACTCATTAATCTTAACCTCACACTGAATGTGTTCAAAAAGTGGTCTCGTAGAATAGGTTGGAAGGTGGCTGAAAGTCGTTCTCAAGCCTAAGACTGTTTCTCAATTGTTAGTATATATGTGTTACGTATATACATATTCGTAATTGCCTTTATGTGTACTTACCATGACTACTGGGGCATGTTTTTTCTGGCTGTACATGACTTGTCGCACAATCTGGCATAAATAATACGAACTACTAGAACGTAATCACATGTTTTGTCATTCTGAGCTAACAACTCTATGGTTTTTGCTGTAAATAAATATTTTGGGTTCTATGTTGGTTGTCTTTGGTTGGTTACGTTTATATCTATGGCATTGTTTGGTGGTGTTGCAAAAAATTATAATATATTTGTCATGTGTAGCAGTTACATTATAATAAACACAGAAATAATGTTGCAAATTGGTTGCTTCGTAAATGGCAGGTAAGTAGAACCACAAAAAGTTCCCATCATAGGTTATGTATGTGATGTTTGAAAACAAACATGGCAACCGCCGCAAGTATGCAAATTCACCCAGCAAGTAAGCAACTTTATGTACTTGGCAAGTACAGATGCTGTATTATACTAGGAATTGGGATGGTGCTAGTATATACTTAATGACATCACAGACGGGGTGAAGTACGAACATGTAGGCCTACATACTTGAAGGGAATTAGGATAAAGCCAAGTTAGTACAGCGCTTACTCCTGTTCGAACCCAATCACTAATGTGATGTACGCTCCAACCTAATGAATACAATTTTATAGTTTTAAAGTCTTTAGCGACTGAAGCCGTATCAGACTGGGAGGAGCTATTACTGGCCAAGCACTGATTGTGTGATCAAACTAACGCAAGTTAAACACACACACTCAAATTTACTGCACTATAACAAATATTCATCATTGTTACTATTCCGCCAATAGTTTCAAATTCTAACTAAATATAAGGTGGCTACATTTGAGCCTTTTACAGCTATGTACTTAAAGCATTATATGCCAATGGAAAAATGAGGTGGAATAATAGTTGATACATGGTAATCATAAACCCACTTTTGTAGAGAGACTCACAACTAGACACAAAGTAACATTTTAAATTCTTTGTTGATATACATTCAATCATTCACTTAGGAAGAGCATTATTTCATGGGACGGATAGCAAAATTAGTAGTAGAGTAAGTGAAAACATAACAATACAAAAAGCCAATATATGGTCATCAAAAAGTACTTACCGTTAGGTAATCATCAGTTGCAAATGCATCCTCATCTTGGGATGATAAGATCTGAGTGTAAGTCTGTAAGTCATCAGACTCTGACATATAGACTGGCACATTATGAGATGGGAAAAATGTGGTTGGCCGAATTAAAAAATGATTGTGCCGATGGTGACGATGACTGTTCTGCAAATACGTCAAAACATTTACACTTATACATGAGCCCACTACTACCAACAACAAGAAAGACAGTACAAAATGAAATACAAGACATCATAGTTATGTAACACAGCATTGAGAATTTTCGCTTTAAGAAAAAACAAAGCAACAAAAAGACCACTAGTTTAGTGGCAGTGTAGACAATTGTTCAAAAGCACTTTCTGCATGAATGGAACCTCAAACAATTATTATTTGTTAATAATATGCAGGCTTACAAAAAACATTAGCACTCGGTACCACCATTTAAAACACTAACATTTTGCACAAAAACATTTGTGTAACTTACCATAATTATTACCCTGATTATAAAATTAGGGATGGGCCAATATCACGACCATCTGCATTGGCAGCATCTGAACATTATAGGTTAGTTCATTTAACACAATGTTAAATAAAGTAGCATCATGCTACATCTCGTAAAACATTAATTTACCGCATCCATCAATCAGATATCTGCCTGAAACCCAAAATATATTTAGAACAATTGTTTTTCGATCATTTGTACCCATTTATTATGCTTTACTGCATTTCCTGTTGGTACATTTGCCAAAGATTGTGTGTTCATTTTTTTTTAACACTACATGAATGCAAAACAACACAGATAATAAACAACTTGTGCTATCAATAGTATTGACTATATCTTACAAGAGTTTTCTGTGTTCCATTTACTTCTTACATTTTTACTGCTTTCGTAGGCTGGCGACAATGAGAAAGTAACCTGTATTCTTATTCTTCTTATGCATTTATTGCACTCGTAGGCTGACGACAGTGAAAATGAATCACACACTATGACACTGTATTCAACAATTTGTGGTGTTTTTATTGTAAATGAAAAGTGAAATACCATAGCGGTATTTTGACAGGTGTAGTTCTTATAGGAAACTGTTGGCTGCGGTTTGGTGTTTTGGTTAGAATGTTAAAGGTCTGAATAAGATTCAGCAAGCAACAATTGGCAAAAATTGTCACAAATAGATCAGTTGTCATTTTAACCAAGGGACTGAGTATGGCTCGGCCGATGAAGGAATACTAGGCGAAAATATTAATAGAAAATATTTATTATTTTTTCTCAATTTCAAATGAATATTTAATATTAAATTGATTACAATAAGTTCTTTTTAATGACATCGTTAGGCCGTTGGTTTAAAGAAACGTGCATTTTGAGGTTACATATGGAATTTCTCAGATCTAAAATCCAAGTTTGCATCAGATTGCCTTAAGTTTTGAAGGTTGTCTTTAATGAACTCAGTTTGTAAAGAATGCTGTACACTGTATTTTCTGGTAACAGTTTTGCTTGACTGTTGTCACTTATTTGCCCAGTTAAATGGCCTATCTTATAATTTATTATTAAAATTAATGTTGTATTTCATTTCTATGCTGTACACACCTAACACAAAGTGCTTAAAATGTTCACAAAACTGAAGACTTGAATTTAAGTAATAAAAATATTTTCCAAAGACTGGAAATTGGGAATTATGATTTTGCTCCTCAAAACTGGTATTGGCATCACTGTAATAGGTGGCACCTGCAACTGAGAATCTGTATCTTTGGTATCGGCAAAACATGATATCCACCCATCCCTAATTAAAACCACTAAATTTAAACACTCTAACCAAAATACAAGGGGAAGTTGCAAACAAAAAAATACATCTGCATTGTATTCACACCTGAAACATGGTTAACATGGATGAGATAAAAGATGGTTCAAGCTGAGTGCAATTCACTGCCCTACTTGAAGGATTTTTTAGCCAGTCTAAAGAATGAATGAGGTAGGGTGAGGTAGCAGTATAATGTGGATGAATGTAAAAAGGCAGCAGGAGGTCCATGAGAAAAATCCCATCACATTCGCACCCACTACTATAACAACAAAAACAAAAAACAACAACACAAGAATTTGAGTCTCCAAATTTTATAACCTACCAGAGCATGAGTAAACCAAGAAAAATGGTGTTGAAGGTTCAAAGACTAACCACTAAAACTAACCATAGATACAAAATATCAACATATAATCATAAAATGTTCACTTTCTATAAACTTATTTATATTGGTGCGGCAGCCAAGTGTGGGTCCACCCGAGTTAAAGGATAGTACACATCTAAGCAGCCGTTCACTATATAACTTTTAAAAAGAAAACACTGTTCATCTTTGCACTGGCCACATTTCTACAAAAAGATTTTTTGTACTTGCTCTCTTGTAGCATGGTTCTTGTTCTCTTCAAAGGACACAAAGTGTTTTTGTTTGAAAGCAATTTCATAAAAGGTGGGAAGAAACAGCTAAAATTAATTTATGTAAAACCTTCTCCTTTCGCTTGGCTAGTCCTGCACCAGACCAGTCTGCTCGCTGCTAGGCAACTAGCTCCCACCCCGCCAGCCGTGTAAAGGGAGGAAACTAGGACCAAGGACAACCAAAGCTTACGCAATCCAGGCTGCAGTTGGTGACACCGTGCTCACGTGGCAAATGTGTAGTAGGAGGAAACTAGGACCAAGGACAACCAAAGCTTACGCAATCCAGGCTGCATTTGGTGACACCGTGCTCACGTGGCAAATGTGTAGTAGGAGGAAACTACGACCAAGGACAACCAAAGCTTACGCAATCCAGGCTGCATTTGGTGACACCGTGCTCACGTGGCAAATGTGTAGTAGGAGGAAACTAGGACCAAGGACAACCAAAGCTTACGCAATCCAGGCTGCATTTGGTGACACCGTGCTCACGTGGCAAATGTATAGTAGGAAGTGATTAATAATATTTCACTTTAAAAAAAAAAAAAGAGTGATTTTTGAAACAGAGATGACTAAATAAGGGGATTAAAATTCATTTCTTTACTGTCTTCAACAATTAATTATTCAAAAACACGTCCTCTCTTGAAAGTTATGGCTCAGTGCCTACACATTATCAGACCACAAAAGGTGTCACATAGGCTCTTACGGGACATCAATTTAATCAAAAGATGTTTGTTTTATTGAAATAAATTACTATACATTCTTCAATCTCCATGCAAGAAGTTACTCAAAATGAACTGTTTTGCTTGGTAATACAAGTAGCTCAATGTTCAAACAATTTTTGGCAACAAGGAGAGGTCAAGTATATGCTTCTGGGCATATAATTTTATTGGCAAAGTTGGTGTTCATTGAGTTAGATTAATATTTCAGTTTCAAATCATACTTATTTTATGCCAGAACACCAACTTTATGGGGAAAACTACCTTTCATCACCAAAGAAAACATTTTTGCAAAAAAAAAAATTCCTTGTTAAAAAATATTGTGTAATATTTTCATGCGAAACCATCTGCTTTCAAATACTAGAGATGATAGGAGCACCTATTTTGAGCGATGGCTAATCTTGATAAAATTGTGGTGATCAAATTATCGCCACGTAAGTTTTGGCAGTGCCCCGATATATTTTATGCACCAAGGTTGGCAAGTTTGTAAATTTTTTTACGTGTTATAATCTTTGAGACCGGTCTCAATATCATTATTATTATCTATATAATGGTTTTTCTGTGATATATTTTTATAGTAATGTTCAGTAATTTGGTAAAATTGTTATCTGCGTATTTTATAAGTAAATATTCTTATTTTGTGGAATATTGTTCCTAGTTGTCAAAGCTCTTATCGCATGTATCAATATGTTTGTTGTTTAAAACCGCCGCTAAGGTGTGTGGTCGAGAGTTTGTGACGTCACACTGGCGAGTCGCGGCCACGCGGACGTGACCGCAAATAGTATACGTGCGGCAGGCAGTCAGAGAGTTGTCAGGCTTGAGCATGTCGCGTGCACCCACTCAGGAGTTTGGGTTGCAAGGTCGCCATGTCGGTTTCAATTTGCGTATAGTTAATGCGTGTTTGCGAAGAGCTTACGTGAAAATGTTACACGAAGTAGGCTGTGGCAACTTGTTTCGCGCAGGCGTGGATGAACCAAACAGAAAAACTGCCGCGAGAAACTGCACTCGAGTGCTTGAATATTGACTCATCAGCTATAAGGAATTTTACTAAGTTTTGTTTAAAAGTCGCTCTGGCGATTTATCATGTTATAGGATGAGAAATGGCGCACAAACTCGCGGGCAAAGTACGGCAGTGTATGGTACTCTGAGGGATGGACTGAGCAGTAGTAATATGGGACCTGTGAGGTCATAGTGACGGTAACTGCCCACCTCTATACTGGCTTAAAAACTTGTGGCATGCTTCTCACACATTTTGATTTATTAGAGACATGTCTCGTAAATTGGGCATCGGCAATATATGTAACTTTGATTAACTTTAAATTTGTGCCGTCTGAAAATGGAAAAATCAATTGGCTTGTGAGACAGGTCATAGCATAGAACAGCTGTGAAATCCAGTAACATTCAGCTCAAAATTGAGCACCTTTTTGTAACGACGAGCGGTAGTGTCTTGGAATTTGCGGGCACGGAATATTACGAGAATCGTGATGAATATAACTGAAATTAAAATATTGCATCAAGTTTGGTGGCGGGACAAGGGCGTGTGTAAAGTGTATCACTCTCTTCGGAATCAAGTCATTGGGGTCAAGGAAGTTGACGCCCTTGCGTCTTTCTGCAATCCTGCGGACACACGTGGAAGCAGCGCCTGAGAATAACAGCTGACTTTTCCCGAGGTTGATTTTGGAGGATCGCTGGTTTGTAGAGCGAGTTCTCGACTTTCAGCTGTTGGTGTCACCATACCGCACATAAGATCAGTGCCGCTGCACGGGTATGTCCAGCCCCCCCCCCCCTCCACACTTTGTTGCTTCATCGTTGGGGAATAATAACCGTCAGGATTCGCAATAGAGGATTTAACTCTCAAAGAACACACACGCTAGCGATGGTCATGGATTTATTAAAACATTTTATTGTGATTTACATATACTATATGCATATTTTTATTGGCATAAATATGTAACGTAAATTGCCAGGTCTATCAGAATAAGAGAGAGGCTGACCAACATACAAATGCTGGGCAATGATTTTGGAATGAACACAATAAGGTTTAATATAATCTTTTATGGAAGTATTTAAAAAATCTTTTGTGAATATTTTCTGAGTCTAATATTGGTGAAAACTTATAAAATCATTGTAAACTGAACTGGTGCATAAAGTTACACATTAAAACTAAAAGAAAACTGTATCCTTGGTGTGAGTGGACATTTGTGAAGAAAATCCCCACCCCCCCCCCCCTTTTTTTTCCTTCTTTCTTTCTCTGCTATGCTAAGGTGGTAGTTTTAAGGGTATCCGTGTTGCACGCAGTCAATGGGCCTTAAGTCCAAGACAGCTTTTTGTCCCGCAAGGGTGTCTGGGCATTTTGTCAAAAATCCAAGAGTTAGGCATATTTGACCTACCCGATTCCCTGTGGGGTCGAAGGCGTCTCAAAATCTTTCTAGGCAGCTTTCCCTCTTGAAGGCATGCAAAGGGGAAGAAAAAAGGTAAGCTGCTCTGTGTGTGTGTGTGTGTGTGTGTGCGTACGTGCGTGCGTGTGTGAGAGAGAGAGAGAGAGAGAGTGAGAAAGGGGAGGGGGGGGGGGGAATCACACTGGTTCCTAGATAATCGCTTCGCCCCTTGACTGGCGCATAAGGGAAAGAAGCTTGAAAGTCTTGCAGCTGGCACCACCAGTTGAACTGAACAGTGCACTGCAGCCGTGCAGTAAAGATAATTGGTGGTGTACTTGATGTATTTCACACCCAGTTTTTAAATGTTTGCATAAACAACCATCTTCAATATGATCATTGAGGGAAATCTTAAATGACAGGACCAAAAATTATTTTTTTTTCAATCTAACAGCAGATATACTATGAAAGCAGGTAGTTTTATTATTATTTATATAGGAATTTTGCCGGGACAACTGAAAATTAACTGTAGATATAACTTATCGGCCCATGCATTTTCGGTACTCTCTCATAACTTGGCAAGGTCTTGACAGTCAGTGAATGGCAACTTGATGCATTAGAAACAAACAATGTGCCATTTACAAAATCCTGTATCAGCTGATGTATGAACGAACGAAAATTAATATTATATTCCCTATACCGACTGCATTGCTGGTTCACATCAGACAAACAAAAAATATGCGGACAAGAAAGAGTTCCTAGATTAATTAATTTATTATATTTTACGTGATCACAAAACAGCAGTTGATAGAGTTACAAACTAAACATTGTGCTAAAAAAGTAATATACAGAAATTCAAAATGAAATGCACATTAAATTGCTGGTCCATATTCAAATGAAACCAACTTCAAACATTGGAAAGCATCCCCAATCTCCATTCATGCTTTCCATACATGCATGATATTAATTCCAAAATCCTACAGAAATAATGCTGAAAATTTTTAAAAACAATTTGACGAAATATATTTTAAACTCGTGTAATTTCGAACCAGTAATAGGAGAAAAGTGAATTACTAAAAAGACATGATCAACAGGCAGGCCAACATGTAGCTACCTGTTCAGGAGCATGCTCGGTTCACAACGCACCTTGCCACGCCACCTGTTAGCTGGCTTCCGAAACACTACCAGCCAAAAATATAATAGCTTTCTTGTGTAAAACAACAAATTTACAAACAGATACTAATGGTTTTGTTTTTCTGCGGGCTATGTAAGATTTTTTAAGTAACATGTATTTCCATGTATAGCAATTTTCATTGCCAGAAATTTCAATTGGGCCAGTAATCGTTATGCCTACATCTTATTACACATCATGTTAATTTATTCCCACACACCCATTTTGTTGTTTTCATGTTGTTACAATACTGTATTAATAAAATGAAGAAAGTGGAATGAGTGTGGGTAGTTTCAAAGCAAATCTTACGTTATTCCACGCCACATATTTCCAACTCAAGCTATTTAGTTGACGAGTGACCTCCCCGGCTGTCTGGGAGAACACTATGTCAATCAGTCCAGGTTTTGTGTCGGATGCCAGGCCAGACGCACCCTATTCTGGCTGGGTCCTTGATTTCTTAGTCCTTGTGAGGCGCAGGAGCTCATACACTATACAGGACTGGCCTGGTAGCTTAGCGGCAGGGCACAAAGTCGGGTTCTGGCAAAGAGATTTTACATTTCAGATTGTGGGTGACTGATCGGATACCTGGGTGGCGCGTCTCTACTGTACTATGTTGGACCGTAGGCTGTACATTGGTGAGTGCAGGTGCTGCAGGTATGTGCATATTTTACATTTCAGATTGTGGGTGACTGATCGGATACCTGGGTGGCGAGTCTCTACTGTACTATGTTGGACCGTAGGCTGTACATTGGTGAGTGCAGGTGCTGCAGGTATGTGCATATTTTACATTTCAGATTGTGGGTGACTGATCGGATACCTGGGTGGCGCGTCTCTACTGTACTATGTTGGACCGTAGGCTGTACATTGGTGAGTGCAGGTGCTGCAGGTATGTGCATATTTTACATTTCAGATTGTGGGTGACTGATCGGATACCTGGGTGGCGCGTCTCTACTGTACTATGTTGGACCGTAGGCTGTACATTGGTGAGTGCAGGTGCTGCAGGTATGTGCATATTTTACATTTCAGATTGTGGGTGACTGATCGGATACCTGGGTGGCGAGTCTCTACTGTACTATGTTGGACCGTAGGCTGTACATTGGTGAGTGCAGGTGCTGCAGGTATGTGCATATTTTACATTTCAGATTGTGGGTGACTGATCGGATACCTGGGTGGCGCGTCTCTACTGTACTATGTTGGACCGTAGGCTGTACATTGGTGAGTGCAGGTGCTGCAGGTATGTGCATATTTTACATTTCAGATTGTGGGTGACTGATCGGATACCTGGGTGGCGCGTCTCTACTGTACTATGTTGGACCGTAGGCTGTACATTGGTGAGTGCAGGTGCTGCAGGTATGTGCATATTTTGATGGTCGATGTTGTTTCGTGCTGATGGGGGCTGAGCAACAAAGCTGTCGTGGATAGACTATGGGGAATGTCGGTGGCTGGTCTGACTGGCTAAGGTACTCAATGGGCCACAGGTGTGCCTCTTCGCTGAGACGAGTCGGAGCCTCGAACAGTTCCTTCGGGATTGTAGGCCTGACAGGTGCCAGGAGATGGTGCAAGCTTGTCGATGAAGGCTACAAGGGAAGTGGTCAGCTCTTGTAAATGCCCGGAGGAAATGAGCGTTTGTTTCACCTTCTCCCTAATACCACTTTGTTTGGAAAAAAGAATCGAGAAACACACAAGACACCATCAGGTCCACGAGGCGAAAAGCAGGGAACGTTATTCTTACCGTAGTGTGTATGCCTCCACAGAGTCTTCCCAATACAGGGAACATCCTCTCTGGTACTTAAAAGTGCGGTGGAGAGAGAGCACCAAACTGACAAGCTGGTCTGAAGGAAGAATACCTGTGAGTGGCTCTACCATTCTGCCTACCGGAGTATGCAGAAAGGTTAGTCGTAACGAGTGTGTGTGAATTTAGATAAAGTGTGTTGGCTCGACTGAGTACAGTTCCCAGTTCACCTGTGTTTCTCTCAACGGGGAGGTCAACTGGCATAGATGCAAAGTCTACAGGAACGTGGTACTCAAGAATCAGGCTCAATACAATGTTTATTTCATGTAAAGGAAATAAATATGAGGTGTCACATGTATGCTAGTCAGGTTTCACAAGATGGCCGACACTAGCATTTAGTTAGAACAGCGACACTGGATCAATACAGACGCAAGCAGATGACTAGTTGAAGATACGTAGAACATTCTGCGGCATGCGGCTCAAGTTTCGTCATTGCTTAAAGTTTATAAATAGCTGGTTTTACTGTATTTTTACGTGTAGAGTTAAATTCGCTAATAATGTTTACACAAACACGGACATATTTATTACCATTTGGTCTTGCGGGATGTTTTGAAATGTACACAGCCTAAACATTTTTGTTTTTTTTCTTCTACTAAATAAAAACAATGTGCAGTAATACTAACAACTGCCCTTTATTTCTTTATTTCATTGCTGCAATTATTTAAACTGACGACGTAGAGGAAGCAGCCAACAACTGGGCACAACATAAGTACGGTAGACCTCATTTTAATGTTTACACGCACATGCCTTGGCAAATCCTTGCATAATTCACGGACCCTAATTTTTTGCACTAAAATCCTGTAAAAAAAAGTGAGAATTATGCTAGTAAATACGGTATAACTGGACTAACTCCCTATTCCATTGTTGCCCTGAAGGGGCCACAGTGTTAAAGTGTGTAGATGACTTAACTTTAGGTCTCTTCTGCACTGTACTTGGATTACTAAGCAATGTGTGAGAGGAGAACAAGGATTAAATTAGGAGTGCCTTTGCCATTGAAAGTGCGGTGAAGAGGAAAAGGTATAGAGTAGGAGCTTGGTTGAGAAAGCACGTCAATTCCTCGGCGGCTAGCGTGGTGAGGGTATGAAGACTGGTGTAAACGAAGGCTTAAGGTGCAGGCTGGTCTGTTCTGGCAGCAAGTGCGGTGGAAGACTGAAGACTGGTACAGAGTCTAATTCTGACTCTGTATTTATACTCTGCTGGGCGGCTGCTTCTGCATTCAAGGCTGGCGTCTCTTGGGTGAGGGGTTGCAACTGAGACGGGGTGGCGAAAGCATAGCTACTCTGGCGTGATGTCACCGGCCAACTGGGAGAATGAAAGACGAACAACAAAACATACTAGTGGTGGTTGGAAGTACTCGCTGTATTGAGGTGCATAGCTTCGGTGGGCCGGTGAATAATACAAGTTGCTGGCTGGAATATCTGTTCTTTGACGTGGCAAACAGTACAAGTTCAAAGTTACGTGGCGGTCAACAATGACCGTAGAAATCAGATGCAATGCATGCTATGCTGATGAGCTGAAGTCGTTTGATTACCATCGTTATCAACACATCATGCATCATAGTATCAATAATTTCAGAATGACTGCTTTGCAAAAATTGTTGGCGAGTCTGTTGGTGAATGAAAGTGTATTGTTGTCAAACAAGATCCCTGAATTAATTTTATTTCCAGACTTAACATATTATTAGCTGTAACAGTCAAAGTGAGATAAGAACTACAATAACCATCTCGAAAATGTTAACCAAATATTTGCAGTTTGTAATAAATAAAAAAGTTCAATATTTAATATTTTGCAGGGTTTTATATTTTTACAGCAATAACCTACACATTTTTTAAAGACAGATGTCGATTTATAAATGCCTTAAAATTTGTTTAGCATTACAGTACAATGGCAAGTGGATTAACTAACAGCGTGTTGATAAAATATACAACTGCTACTTGACGCACCAGCTGATGGCGAAAGGATGCATAAATGAAAAGTAAACATTTACGCTACTTTTGTCGAACTGTCAAAATTGAGACAGAGAGTACATAAAGAGTGCACTGTAAAGATGAAGGAGAATGTTTGCAAGAAAACTGAAGAAGCAATATTAGAAGTAAAGAAGTGTTCTCAGACATATAAAACTGATAACTGAAAATGAGAAATATGTAAAATACACTTTTATGTCACCAGGGCTTTCCAAGCAGAATAAAAGATGAAGCTTCAGCAAGACAGGTGTAGCAAAAATAGTGGTTGGGAAACAAAACACACCCCGCCATGAAATAAACAATATGTGAGCTTATGATACACTTAATTGCCATTAATGACTAGACGCCCATAGGAAATTGCTTACTTAACTGGAGCTGTTCTTACTATGGATGGGTCAAAACCACATTTTCTCGATACTCAATACCAATTTTGATGCCAAAACATTCTCATGATATGCTATACAGACACTTTTCTTGATGCTAAATTAAAATTGTCATTAACACAAAACAACCTGGTCAAGAAAATTGTTCATTTTACTAGTGTTGGTGACACACAAGAAAACAATATAAAAACTTACATCACAATTAAAACAAACGGTGGACGGCCTGTAATTCAAACGTCCTTAACCAATGGTAAACCAACAACACAGTCTGCTTCTATTTTATAAAACCTCATTTACACAGTGAAAGTTGTAATCAAACTTTGAGGAAAAATAAGGCTCAGTGCACACTTATTTTGCGATTCCACAGTTTATCTATATTTTTGTGCTTAGTTGATACAGACTTTAACCCACACCGGTACGAACCAATACTTTTTTGCAGATAGAACAAATATCCTCTGGACATATGAGTAATGGACAGAAAGACTTCTACTAGCACTAAAAGTATTTTGAGAAGCTGATGAAAATCTGTTAAAGTCATTTATACAAAATGTTCTATTTGATGCTTTAAGTAAACATACAAAACATTACGAAAATTAATTTCACATTAATTCTTCAAAATCAGAGAAGAAAAGCAGTACTCAAAATTTAGAGTTGTTCTGATACCATGTTTCCCGATACAGATAACAAAACCCCAATACCAATGCCCTTCACACTGAATTTTTGTCTTCCGATAAATATTGTTTAAGTCACAATTCCGTACAAACATAATAAATTCAAACTTAATTTCTCCCCCAATAAACATTTGTGAAAGAAAATTTGTATTATGTTGCAATGCTTAAAAAATATGATACACAATTTCTATTCCACAGACGATAACGTGACTTGAGAAAGAAAAACCATGGTAACACGTTACACAAACTGGCATCTATGAATGTGAACTTGTAACAAGATGGGGGGGGGGGGGGGGGGGGGCCTTGTGAATTACATAAGATATCTTTACACAAAATGGCATCTATGAATGTGAACTTGTAACGAGATGGGGGGGGGGGGGCCCCTTGTGAATTACATAAGATATCTTTACACAAAATGGCATCTATGAATGTGAACTTGTAACAAGATGGAGGGGGGGGGGGCCTTGTGAATTACATAAGATATCTTTACACAAAATGGCATCTATGAATGTGAACTTGTAACAAGATGGAGGGGGGGGGGGGGGCCTTGTGAATTACATAAGATATCTTTACACAAAATGGCATCTATGAATGTGAACTTGTAACAAGATGGGGGGGGGGGGCCTTGTGAATTACATAAGATATCTTTACACAAAATGGCATCTATGAATGTGAACTTGTAACAAGCTGGGGGGGGGGGGGGGGCCTTGTGAATTACATAAGATATCTTTACACAAAATGGCGTATGTTAATGTACACTTGTGGTGCAGCGGCGGACGTGCGAACTACGTAAGATATCTTTCTCCTGTATAGCAGTAAAATTGTTTTCTCGTATAAGGCTTCTATGGCTGAGCTCCAACATATTTACGTTTTACTCGTGCAGGATAAGATTATTTTGTTTATGAACATAAGTGAACAAATTAGTGAACGAGTGAAAAGCTATTCTTTTGTTCTTATTTATAATTTTTTTTTGGAAAAATGTGCAGCCTATACATGTCGAAATACGGTAATTTTTGTGTCTAAAGAAAGCAATAACCTGATTCCATATTTATAACCGATACTAACGTATCTGCGCGATACCATACCCAATACAGATATATTGCATATAGGTTGTACCCTTATTTTCCAGAGGTGTTAAAAAATAATAATATTTATCGATTATAGGTCACACTCATCTTTGTAGTTCAACACCTGTACAACACAGCCTGTGTTAAGGATGACAGATACACGTGACCACAGGATTCCATTTCTTTTTTTGCTTTTATGCAGTGACAGGTCATTTAAAAAAAGTCAATAAAAAGCAGTGGGCGACCAGTATTTGCTCCCTCTCTCCAAAATAAACGGTGTCGCCTCTTCTCTTCTCCCCCCCCCCCCCCCCCCCCCCAACAATTTTTTCATATATGGCTCTAAACATTTTCGATAAGTTTACGACTACCACCCCAGAATTTTTTTCCCTTTATTTTGAGAAAAAAAGAGCAAACTACACACAGTAAAAGAAAATACAATAGCTAGACTAATACCGGACAGCTATATATGAACAACACGGGCGAGTGTGTGAACAGCAGCAGCAGCAAACCTAGCGGCTTGAGGTGGCAAACACTCGCGAACTTTGAATGTGTATACGCACAGTGGACATAACGAGTGCATTTGTGCACAAAATGCAGTATTCCTATAAAGTATTTTGTTTGGAACATTTTTCTTTATATTTTATATTATAGTACAGGTGTCTTAACGTGTGTACAGAAGTTTTGATTTTAAAAAAGGCGGTATTTACTGCCCAAAATCTCGAATAACAAGTGAACTCTACAATCTTTATAATAATAATAATTGTAAAATGTATTGTGTAATGTTCGGGATGCATCTGAAGATCCCTAACATACATGATTAAACATGAGCTCTTCAGAAGCGTCCCGAACATACCGTGATTAAAAATGATTTGTTTTTTAATTTTGTAAATGTGTGTATGTTACAGAAATACATTAAAAATATATGCTTGTCTTTCCTCACTAGGCCTAATACCTAACCTACAACACACATACATTTTTGACATACTGTTTCGTAACATTTATTGCAAATTAATACTATTGTGTTGGTAATTTTTGTATAAGAATTATGTTCGAAAAACAACATTAGTGACCTACCTCATTGCAAAAATAAAAAAAGGTAAAACAAAATTTGTTGCTTTAGCAAGTATGAGTAGCTAAATTCCAATTTAATGTGCATCTCCAGCGTGCGAGTATCAAAAACTTAAAATGAACAAATAGCTTTAGTTCCCACCGAGTAAAACGTTTTTGGAAATCAGATTCTTGAAAGCTGCTGTTGCGCTGATTATGTGTTTGTGATCCACACGACTTTGTAGTCCCAAACAGCAAAGGAAAATTAATCCTAAATATTTATCACTACCCTTTTCTTAAATCAAGGACATATTAATTACATGTATTTTTGTTTTACTGGCCAGTGTTACATCTAGGTATGTTTTTCATTTGGTGAAGGGGGGAGGGGGCAAAGTTGGTGTCTGCCCACACCCCTTTTTTTAATTTTCATTTGTAAAGTAAGGTTTTTTTGTAAAGTGTTTAGACCAGAACATGAATGTCAAGCTTCGGAAACTTGTGTTTCATTGTTTTATGTGCTGGAAATAATGAGTAAAAATATTACATGGACATTTGTTAGTGGAAAAGCAAATCCGAAAATGGAATAGATTTTGCAGAACTGTTAGTGTAACTGAAACAATTTTACACGGCACAAATGCCATCAGCCAAGGTAATTCAATAAATGTGAATCACTAAAACTATATAAAACATAAGCAATTCCCAATCTAAAATGCACAACAGTAAATGTAAACAAATGTTTCACCACCTCAAGCCGGCAGAGTGCAGGGCAATATCTTTTCACACAGAAAATCGCCAGCTGTCCGGCATTAGTCTTTATAGTATTTGGTAAAAGTGTTGTTTTGATGTTGTGGGAGTGAAGAAGTGTGGCAGTTTCATGATGGAATGGCGAAGTACCTACACTGCAAGTTTCAAACTGAAAGTGATTTTGTTCGCTGAAAAGAATGGAAAACCGAGCCGCGGGCCGTGAATTCAGAGTAAATGAAAAGGCATGGTTCAACTTTTCTTACATTTTTCATATCAAGTGTTTAAATGTGTACAAAAAAAAAAAAACTACACATTTCAGAAATTTAAAACTTTTGTGTGTGTTTGTAAGTCTGTGAAATTTTTATAAGCTATTGTATTTTAAGGGTTTTTTTATGGGGATTGTACTGTATTGTTTAAATGCCAGGTTGCCTCATTGAAAGTCCTGTTATAGTCTAGTATTTTTTGCATTGCATTCTGAACTTTCAACTAAGTCTGCCATCAAACGGGCAGGTCTAAGTGACGCAAGTTGAGAAAGCAACACACACACACACCAAACTACAAACTGCTTATCTATCGCCCTGGGTGGCCCGTCCAGCACGCTCACCCGGCGCTGGTGAAAGGATGTGTATTCTTGATGCGCCATGAATTAACTACATTCTGTGCAACATAAATATCAGTTAAAGTATAGTGTACATTAAATCCTGCAAATGCGTGGTAAGAGGGGTAATGTTTGCCTAGCAACCACCTTGGCACCCTTCCCACTTTCATATCTTCTTGTGGGAGGGGAACTACAACTCGACATGGTACTTTCAGCTTCGGTTCTTCCCCTCCCGCCCAGCTGTTCTTTGTGTTGTGATGCGGCTGGAGTTAAAAACGACTCGTAAACTGTTTTCCTTTTTTCAATATTAAAAAATTACTGTGCGACCTTATGTGATCGCAATAATTATGCGATAAAACACAGCATGCAAATGTTATTGAAATTTTGTATTTTGTGCTTCATGAAAAAAAAAACGTGCATGGTAAATATCATTAGCACAATGTTAAAATTCAATACTTTCAGATGTTCTCATACAATACTGTAAAGCATCAATGGTATCGAGGTACCACGGCATTAAGGATCCCATGCCTAGTAATTACATTAGTATGCTATCACAGGCTTTACACTTCTACGAAGATCTCCAACAGAAAATTTACCTACAGTATATGTGATGTAAGATGTCTTAAGCCAGCCACTTACCTGGTGCCTGAACTGTGTTGCAGCAGTATGTTTGAAATACTGATGTTTTGATGAAACTATTAAAAATGTCACAATATGTTTACCTAAAAAAAGAAAAACATACACCAGAAAAAGACAATGGTACTTTCAAGATGGCATACTAACGCATGAGGTCTATTTCAAAATGCATGACAGCTTTCTTCAGTTTTTATTCATCGCCGTCGACTCCAAATGAACATGGGGCAGTTGCAATGGGGTTTGAACTTTCTGCCACCACCGCGAGCCAACCGAGATTGTTTTATCCACTAAGGAAGAGAGCGGACGTTCTACGCTATACTACTATTCACTGGCCGAGCCACCAAAGCCATGCGTCAAGATTCACCAAGTACCGCAGCACGCCACCAGATGCCACTACTAACACAGAAGCTTGAACATGGATCATGCACTGGCCCGAAACGTTTGGTCCCTTCTGGACAACCAGTAGAGCTAGGAAAGCTCAGTTCAAATTGCCTTGCCATTGCGTTGCCTTACCCTGTAGCTTGGTGCAGGTCGCCTACACCTGCTTACCGTAGGGTGTTCACCTTCTGCAAGCCCTAGGGAGATAGGAGGTAGTGCCTTCACAATCTCTGTTTATTTCCGTTAAAGGAATGAACACTGGGGAAACTCACTTTGGAATATCACTTCCGTACCCTTGTACCCTATCCTTGTAGAAACCAGATCTAACTGAGGGACAGCAGGACACTAGGGGTTGAGTTTTTCCGTAATGATTTTTAAACAACACCTACAAAGCCACCTTGGATGGCCACCCTTTTGTTGCTCCCATGCGGTGAACGGTAGAGCCTACACTAGGATACCACTCCATGGTAGTTGAACTGCCAGTCTGGGGTCGGCCCTTCTCAATGCACACTAAGGGTGACGAGAGGGGTTCTTCCACGGGTCTGGGGGGGACTGGTGCCTAGGGAGCATCAACCGCACCGAAGAACACATCCCAGGCAAGATTGGCTTGTCAGCTTGGAGGTTGTCTTTCTCAACGCACACTAGTGATGCTGAGATGGGTAGCACTCTGGGACTGGAGAGACCGCCCTGTTGGGACTCATAGTGCTGAGACCACTGTCAGCTTGGAGGTTGTCTTTCTCAACGCACACTAGTGATGCTGAGATGGGTAGCACTCTGGGACTGGAGAGACCGCCCTGTCGGGACTCATAGTGCTGAGACCACTGTCAACATCATACAGATCGACTGACTCCTCACCTCGGTGCTGGGGTCAGAAAGTGATACGGCGTGGTCAGTTGCCCCATCATCTATACTGCCAAAACGAACACGTTTATTGCCCCCCTCCAACCAGGTCTGGTCGTAGATATTGTACATATGCCATTTACCTATAGTGGTGTTCAAAAGAGGGTGAAATGGACAAGGGTTGCCTCTAGATCTACCTGGGGTCTGCAACTCCTTCCTGACAGGTACAAACTGTTAAGTCTACGGGAACCAGCCACTGTACTCCGGAGTCTCACCGTACCAGCTCGACCCACGACTATTCCGTGCATTTTCGAACCGCCCACCAGAATCGCCGAGGGGTACCATCCAGTGAACCATGTTATCCTCTGCAGCACTAACGAACCCCGGAAAGGAATCTCCCCACAGCCACTGTCTTGCCCACAAATTCCTGCGAACACCCGTCAGCCACCACAGCTATCAACACCAACCGAACACCTGAGATAGCTCCACCCAAGCCTTACGATCAGCAGAGACCAGGACCATCCCTGGGAATACACGGCCCAGCTATACCATCATGAGCCCAGACCATCACCCGCCAAGTAGTCCAAACAGAGCCCTACTTTGTGCCCAGTCGTGAGCTCACGAGGCCAAGATTATACACGGGCAAAGCACCCACCACTCATAGAGTAACTATTCACCGATAAGACGCGACTAGCCAAGCATCTGCCAAAAGTCACTTTGGGTCAGTGACTGGGCTCACAGCCAGAGTTGCCACGCGTCAATGCATACTATAAATACTATTTTGGAGCCCACCAACATAGCTAGAACTAGCTTTTCCAGGCAGCTGTATCTTAAAACATACAATCCAAACATGATTGAAACTACAATAGGAGCCTGCATTAAATGTTACTGGAGACTTTCCACAAATAAAATGATAGGGTTGCCACTAGTCCCATAAGTACACACAGCATGACGAGAACACTAAACGTCACATCAGGGCCTTGTGCATAGTGGTGATGGTATACATACTTGATGTGTGTGGCTGTATAGTTCTTACTGGTCCCATGCTTCTCTGCTTCAAATGTGACAATAGCTCTTGGTAAGCAACTGCCTCAAGCATATTTTACTGTCTTTTACAGTTCTAGTAGTGAATGTTGACAAAACAAAAATCACCAATTCTGCAACTTCAAATTTAAAAAACTCTCACCTTTCTTCCATCACAGATACCAGAAATTTTTGGTTGTCTTCCCGGCACCGGCAAACCAGCTTTCTGCAGTTTAATGAAATACTTTTGGACACGGCTGCAGACTTGCGTTGGTGTTCTGTTACCTTTGCACGCACACAAAACCATGATCACTTTACCTTCTCACTAACTTCAATTTCTGCAAACCACTTTCTTTAAACACTGTTAAACAAAATATTAGAACATTATTTTGAAAGGCAGAATGAACCAGCTATAATGTTTATTGGGGAAAACAACAATTGAAGAGATCACACACAACTAATGCCCTGTACAATGCAAGCACATAATGTTTCATGGAGGCCTTAATTTGGTTCTCTGGCTAGACAGAGTAAATCATGTGTAATATTTCAAATCACAATTTAAATAAAAATTGCTTTGAAAAGATGTATTTCTAAAATACAAAACATGGCCAATAATAAAAATGTAACGCTTCAGCTCTCTATGTTATATAGTTTTTGTACATGCTTGTAAAATTGTAATTTCTTTATGTTTTCTAAGCACAAGTGTGTATAAAAAAATACCATATCCTATGCAGTTTAGCACACAAAAATATGTTGTTGTCAACTAACCTAACGCTGCAGCAATTTTCTTCCAGCGATTTGTTTCTTTTTCTTCTGGAGGATACTCAAGCAACAACTCCTCCAAGCGTCGCTGTTCTTCTGCAGTCCACAGCTATTTGAAAAAAGACAGAAGTTGTTAACACTTACAGTAAAAGACTATGCATTACTGCATGAGAGAACAAATGGATCCAAGTTTTGAAAACGATAAGATTACGTAAATGCAAAGTTCTTACATTAGTATATAGTTATTATGGAAACATTTGTTAGTTGCCTAACAATTAAAAAAAGTCTACAGCATGCAAAATAATTGCAAGCCACTTCTATATATACATTGTCTATATGCACATGTGTAATTTAATCCTTTTAAGTTTCTTTTGGTTAATAAGTATTATTTATCTCAGTCCCTTCACAAATGTCTTTACAGAGTTTTTCTGTTTCACAGTATGTTCACGTATTCTATACCAAACGACAATCCCTATAAATGTATATTTACTAACCAAAATACCAAACTTTTTACAAAAAAAAAACTTATTTTTACTGGTACATACAACAGTATAGTGCAAAGAGAACAGAAACTTACAAATTTAGTCCTCAATTTTAAAGCAATTTCCTTCAATTCCTCTATTCCCATACATATTTTGAATCCTCCTCAAAACTATGAAAGGAGATGGCATATGTAAGGAATGTGTTTGTGAGACAGTTTATGTAACAGTTTGCTATTGCAATACCTGAACACAAGAGAAAAACAGACAAAGATATTTTGGATAGCGATCTCTCCCATTTGAACACAGCTTTGCAAATTACAGTGTTTCCTTTATATATTAATTAATTTACATACTTATTTAAAACAGCATCAAATTTCTCATTCTCATGAGAAGGATTTGTCAAGAACCATTAACAAGAATAAGCATAAATTGCAGGATAGTACACATAACAATAAGGTGACATGTGATGCTCACCGGAATATGTAACCATGACTTTGACTAATCTATACGCATCTCCTTGACACATCGAACGGGGTCCGAACCAAATATAATATTTCCCGGAGTGGCTGCAGGTTACATCCCGTGTTGCGGGGAGTAATACAGACACGTCAGTATTGTAATGTTCACCGCAGTCCGAGAGCACGCTAAACCCCCATTCAGAAGAATGAGTGAGCCAGAGGAAAAGCAGCTGAAAACTACCCCTTGCAAGCAAATAGTTCAAGGACGTGCCGAGGGATAGCGCCACCTGTCCCACTCCAGCCAGCAGCAGAAAACCCTTGGCTCCACCTCCAGTGACATCTTGACTCCCACCCCTGCAGCCCAGGCGAGGATGAGCTGGCCGGTATTTATACCTGGGCGCGGCTCAGAAACGCCAGTAGTTCCTCTGCTCTTCAGGGAGCCCCACAGCCCTGACAGCTCACTGACTGCTCTTTGACTTTGAGATAACCGAGAAGCTCTTCAGCTAGATAGCCCAAGTCTTCCAGACCATCCAGAGGACCTCCCCCTACAGACCTTGAAGAAATCATCAACCCTCTTGCCGCTTACTCCTGCTAACAGAAACCCCCATAACCCTTCAGGAAGTGGACCACCTACATCCCTTCAGGACACAGTACATTATAGATAGAGAAAGTTAACAGCTAGCTAGTCGAATCAGCCATACCCAGTTGAAACCAGGTTCCCTTCACCTGGCATATTATTGCGTAGTTTAAATTTCCGGTCATCTCAAGGTAGTTAGGAGGTAGTAAGGGCCATTGTGTCTATTCCTCTCTTCCTTTGACTTTCATTTTCTTAGGTGACTGTGAAGTATTTTACTGCCCTAGTGTAGGATTGTGAGCATCCCCTCAAGGACTCGTACATCAGTACAAACACACTCTCTCAATGGAAATCCATTCCTTGCACCCAGATGTACTGAAAGGTAGAGCCCTAACCATTAAAAAGACAACTCACAAGGAGACTAGAGAACCAGGCCATTTTGTACTCCATCCACCGCACCACTGAGTTGCCAGAGGAGGTATTTGACTGGTCATGGAGGCCTGACTGCCTTTGAGCCCACACCTGTAGTTGTTGTCAGAGGACTCTGAGAAAACCCACCCTCCAACCACTGCACCATTTGTGTTGCCGGTTGGAGTAAGGGTATGGCTCTGCATCGGCTTGGCTGTGGCCAAACATTCTTAGTTAGGGACTTATTTGTTGCCTGCTCCTCTCTTGCAAGGTCTGTCATAGCACCCCTCCATGCCTTACACCAAAAGGGGTGAGAAGGATTTGCAGGAGAGAAACGCCACGGCCACCTACAAGACTACCCGGGCTGCACCCCATCCAATAAGGCTCTCTGCCACCATAACCCCCGGGACCGAGCTACTCACGCCGCCTGTCATATGGAAAGGTCTCACTTCCCACTCTCTATTTTCAGACCCCACAAATACGTCCGGTACGCCACATCCGCAGAGGGGAGAAAGTCTCGCTAGGCATAGCCTGAACCTCGTTCCAACCCTGTCAAAGTGTTCTCCAGCAGTTCCGGTCACCGTCACATCATCGGATTGCAAGGTTCCACCGGCACCTCCAGCAGCCACTACCCGCCTACAAGACCGGCACAACTGCCCAGCAGATCTATCACCGATACAGATAACACAGTGACCGTGAGTCACAATGCCCGACGTGTAGCTAAACCTGTACTTGACTTTGTGCCCAGTCACCAAGCGACCCGACCTAACCTATACACTGGTCAGGCGCCAGCCTGCAAGTAAGTCTGAACAGCCGTTGCTAAGCCATGTGTGCCTGACCTGCACACCAAAAGCTAGCTATGACCATGACTTAACATTTTGACTGTTCCGACGCAGTCACATGTAGACAGAAATATGTATGTACATAAATGTACAGTAGAGGTAGTCCCTTAGAATGCATCTCTAAAAGAGGTTTGTAAAAGATTGCCAATGACCAGTACTCTTTTGTTAAATTTAATTCGGTTATGTTAAGCCTAGTTAGTTTAGGTCAGGCTATGAGGTTTTGTTAGCAGAGATTAGAATATATTTAAATGTCAGGTTAGATAACTATCATTTAAACATTTTTTTACAGGTAACCAAGCACAGTTGGTAAACACTTCTAAATTACATGTCAAAAATTGATAATCTTCTAACAACAGCTCACAAAACCATTATCACAGTAAATAAAGCAAGAAATTTAACTATCATGGTAAATAGAGGAGGCAACTAAAATTTTAAAAAATTTATGCTATTTTAAACTTTAATTTTAAATACCTACTGTACAAGATTTTCAAAATTGAGTAAAGTGTCAAACCTGGTTAAAAGTTTCTGGTTTGCTGTCATCAAATTCTCTGCCTCGCACAAAAATCCTTGACTTTGATTTCTGATCAGTGGTCTCCTGGTCTGTACTATCACCACTGCCAGTCTGTGACTTGCTGATGTTCTTGCGTGTTTGTAGATGACATGCCTCATTAAGGAATGCCACTTCATACTGGCTCCAGTCAATGTCTGCTATCTGAAAATAATTATTCTGACTTATGTAGCAGTTAGGCAAACCAGGACGCAAGGTTGGCTCAGTTGGTTACTCCCACCCCTGAAGGCACAGGTTCAATTCCACGCCCGCGGGCACGAAATATGCGGGCAGGGGGTATCTCTTGTGAGGAGTGTGGTGGGAACTTTTAAGGTGTGGAAGTTTTCTCAGAGCTCACACGTTTCCTCCCGTCTTCACTCCTCTGTGTCTCCAACCCCATCTCATCTCCCTTTATCTAGTCTTCGGACTGGTCAGAGCGGCAAGTCTGCCCCTCGGGTACGGAAACCGGCTCCAATAACACCAGCCTACTTTCATCTATACGTGACTCACCCTGCCTCAGGTGGGAACCACACATCAGTGGCGTTTATTCCATAGATGCAAGGTAAGCAATGCTTACCCTTATACATATTGGAAATGTTTGACCCATTATAGTTTTGCCTTAACTTAAACACATTTAATACTGAGTTTCCCGTTTCCGATTCCAGGAATAGAGTTTTCGTAACTCCCATACTGTACATGCACAGTGCTGTGCTATCTAGTATTTATTTGCACAAACAGGAGCGACTTACGATGAATCGAACTCATGGTAAATACATGTGGAAGGTACGCAAAGTTGTAAGTAGCGTTTGTTAGTAGAAATTGATTACCCTGTAAACAAACTCACTACATGCCACTGCCACACACTGATTTTCACTTTGAAATGGCAAATTATACACGTACAAAAAAAATCTACTTTAAAGAAATTTCCAAAAAACAATACTAAACTGCTCAACATTCAGAATTATATGCAATAAAGTAAAGAGCAAGCAGACTCTCACTCCTTAGCAGCCTACCTCTGCTATAACTTGAGGAGCAGGGATGCCAATATCTTCACCTCTCTGAAGCTTCCCCAGAAACATCAACGGGTCCTGTAAAGCTGCTTTCTGGACAGCAAGCAGGTCATCAATGTCCTGAAAACAAACAAAAAAAACTTACAAATCACTCAACGAACAACATTTATGCCAGACCATGAGGCACCAGTTCGCATAAGTCTAACTCAAGTAGTTGTTGCTCATGCAAAGTTTCTGTTCCCCAAAAATATAGCTTAGTACTCAACGTGAATTTGAAATTCTGTGAAGCTCTGCTTCATACCCTTTAGTCCTAGAAATCTATTTACGTAATTGCAAAACTGCATCACACAAAAAATTGCATCATCTGGACAACGCAAGGCGCTCAGTACAATGGTTAACACATTGGACTCACATTCGAAAGGACCAGGTTCAATTTATGGTCTGACCATTCTGACTTTCATTTTCTAAGGTTTTCCTGAATCCCAAACACACAGATGATTCCTTGGTACTGACACACCACAGCCAATTTCTTCCTACATCCTGACTGCGCAAGTAGGTAACTGGTTCCATTCCCAATAACCACCACTTTTGACAATGCATTATGCCACACAACAATATCTAACAGCATCTAACAAACCACAATTTTAGACAATGTACTTGTATTATTTCTACATCTTCATAGGGTAGAATTTTTCCATCAGTGATTTGGCTTTAACTGTACAAATTATAAAAGCATTACTGACAAAAAGCACAGCAAACAATTCGAAACCTCGTAACCTATCTCCAAGCAAATTCTCTGATTTTTAAAAGTGAAATCTCGTCAATACATACATTTTTAAAAATATAATCCATAAAGAACTGTTTGAATAAAAATTCTGCTTTAGAATGATAAATATTCCTTACCTCTGTAAGCACTAAAGTTCATAAAATTCTGCTGAAATGACATTACAAAATAAATAATACATTACCGGTATGTACATACCATACCTTTAATAAGTACATAAACTGCCAATGGAGATACCTGCTTTACCAAACAGGCTACCATTTGAGATTGGAGGACATACCTACAAGCTATTCTTTTTTCCCTACTTGTAATGTCAATAACAACCTGAGAGATACAAGAGTTTTCCCATAAACTGTAGAGCCTTAAATTGCAACTAGAAAATGAAAAAATATCACAATCATAAAAATTTGGAGTTAGAGACTCTCTCATAAGTTAAAAGTTATGAGGTTGTTTTTACAGTGTTGGTGAGTATACGGTAACTCACGTGTACTTTTTACACTAACAGCACAAACACATTAGATTTTTCCAAGAACTTTGACAGCCCCCAAATTATAGATATTTATGTGAATCGGAAATAAGGACCGGCAACGATACCGTACAACCTAAGCTACTATAGTGTGGACTACTGCAATGCACATTACCCATACGGAAGTAGCCTACTCCTAGCTCGTGAACTTTGATTTTAATTAGTTTTCTCTCCCCATATTTCCATCCACTTGAACACCAATTTCATTAGCACATCCACAATCAAGCAAGCATTGTGACGTAAGTTAGCTGCTTTCCCCGCAATATTGGGAGAATAAAAAGAATATAAAAAAATCTTAAAATATGTTTTATTGAGTAAAACCGTAAGAAAAATCCAACTCCTGATTTTGTTTATCGTTTCTCCCATCTAAAATTTTGTAAGTGAAAAACAATATTCTTTTCATCTAACTGAAAATGGATGTCTATACAAAACACTATATTACTAAATTTTATTTATTTGTCAAATTTGGTAAAGAAAATGTGCTGGATTCTACAAAATGTACATCTGAATATAAGCTCTATTAACTGCCAAAAAAGATCACATCAGTCATATCTGTGCTGAATTGTCTTCGAGGAGGAAACGTGAACACAAGGGTCATAACATAAACCAAATGTGCATGCTCTAGTACCTAGTTGGTTTATGCGTGTGCTCCAGTCTCGCCAGGATCTGCTTACCCCTTGGGACTAGCAAAGGTGAGGGGCTTCTGCGAGTACATCAGGACTATGGCAACTCTATTGCTGCAATTATTCCGCAACTCGTTGCATCCCCAGGTGGCAGATAAGGGATCCCCAGGTTCTGAGGTGGCTGGGAATATTCCAACACCAGCCTGTGGACCAACTGACCAGCGCACAAGCGCAGTCATGAATATCGGGACCCTGGGTAGCTCAGTACGAGATGGGAAAGCCCATCGAGCATGAAGCAGCCCTAAGATCAAGATGGGAAGGGGAATCCCGAGGTACTGAAATATGTGAAGTGTCTCGAACCTTGCTGCTTGATTCTGCGGTCTTCTGATTGCGGATGCATGATGAATGGACCTGGAATGCATCTGACCTTGGAAGCATCACTGACATCAGCCTTCATTCTCCAGGGCCCAGCGGCTAGCCACCACAACTGGTAGGTCCAGTAAATTCCGCCAAGCATTTTGGAGGATGGGGAGGGGGTAGCTCCCTGGCAAAAGCTTCCCGCCTTCACCCACGGCATGAAGATAGTGCTGTCAGCGCGGAAGAGCGAAGATGGAGTAGGTGCCATTAATAACAGTCCAGTTTTCCGACACACTCAATGAGAAGCAGGGAGGCCCTGTATTCCATAAGCAGCTGTCATTATTGTTGCGCTGGTTCGCCAGCACAGGAATATTGGCAGCAGTATAACATGAAGGGGGCCTGTGCCCACAGGCCCTGCCCCCTCTCTCCTAGCAGTTCCTAAATCACATTAAAGAGCACGGTTATTCGCTCCTTCTATTTCCTTTACCATTTCAGTAATGCATGAACATGTTTTGCGCTTCTATACTGTCGGGAGAGGTTTTTGCGGTGCTTATGCCAGCTTTATCCCTTCCTCTTCTTAGCTATAGGTACACTCAGAGAGGCAGTCTGGCCCTAAATGGTGGCCATTGCTGCCCAATCGCTCTCTGCCACGATGCACACCTGCTTTACATAATTTCCCTTCCTTTTAGGTGTACGGGGCCTAGCCCTGAGATGCAATTAGCTCCTCTCCATACCTTGGACATACACTTAATGCCTGTTACACAAGGTTCACTTTCTTGTACAAGAAGGTCAACATTATCTTGTTTACGTCAACTTGCATTGTGTGACTGACTAACTTGTATACAAGTGGTGTGCATGCAAGGGTTGCAAGCTAGCTAGAATCATTTAGAGACGGTTCTGTATTTCGTTCACCTTCTTGTGCAAGTCGTTTATTTACATTTGCGTTTATACATTTATGTAGTTCCCGTACATTTATTTATGCTCATAAATTTAATTTGTGAGTATAAAACAGATTTTAATACTATATTAGTGATTTGTTATATTTGTAAAATCTTTTTGTGTTGTGGTGAATATAAGTGACTGGCAAGCTGGAACATTCGAGTACCACTACTGTGTGGGTAAAATTATAGAATAGGGGCTTTTTTGGGAAAAAATAAAATAAAATCTCGGAAAGTGGTATAATTCCACTCTACTAATCACACAGAACACAAATTTACTAGGGACATCAACGTTTGACCAATTAAAAACCCAAAAAACGATAGTGGGAAGGGCTATGCAGATCACGGAAATGGCAAGGGGAGGAAAAAAAATGTAAGTTTTAACAATAAAATTTTACCCTACAATTCCCTGCAGTTCATAGCCCTCCTCACTATCGTATTTTTAAATTGTATTTTTAACACTGTCAATATGGGTAATGTTCAGTTCAATCTTTTTGCAACTAAACACATTTTCATGATACAATTTTACAATGATATTACATATAGCATGAAAATATATTTTAATTGCAAAACACACACACAATACTTCTCAGTGCAAATGGGTTACCCATGAAAATCATTTCTGGGGAAACTCCAAGCTTCGCTGATGCGTGATGCTTCACGTCACTACCAAAAAACAAAATTGCAGGTGTGCCTACAATCACTGTTTTGGGGATTTACTCCCCTGCTGGTGCTACGACTCTGGTTTGGTGCATAATGTTTGGCTATGCTTGAATATCATACATTGTCACAGTGACATTTGGGTGTGTGTGCGAGTGTGTAGTGATAGGTATTGTTTCGTTACGTCGTTTTGCAATTTAACATTTTTTCACGATATTCTTGATATAATTGAATATTTTATTACGAAAACACGTTTAATTGCTCAAAGATCTAACCAAACAATACCTAAATTGACAATACTACTAATAAAAGTTACAAATTTGATAGTGGGGAGGACAATGACCTGGGGCTAATCTATGGGGTAACATTTTATCACGAAAATGTACTAATTTTACACTCGTTGTACCCTGCTATTTCCCTTATATTCATTGCTCTCACCAATATCGTAAAGTTACATTTAATTTGGTAACTACTCACCAAATCACTAACCATTCATACTGTTATGTGCAGCAAAAGGCATGCTAGCATGATTGCGTGAGCACAAACATACTGTTATGTGCAGCAAAAGGCATGCTAGCATGATTGCGTGAGCACAAACATACTGTTATGTGCAGCAAAAGGCATGCTAGCATGATTGCGTCAGCACAAACATATTATAAGGAAGTGGAACAAAGCCTTGAAAACTTAAAAATGAAACCTTCCAGGTCAGGCCGGTTGTTACTAAACATAGGGAAATATTACAACTGGAAACACAACGAACAAGGTCTTTGTTGTCGAGACATTGTACCAGGAAGACATCCAGAGATGGGGGCGTTCCGTCCGCCGACATACATCTAGTCAACAGTCTCATTAACAAGGTGAAGTCGGTCCTTCGGAAATATTCACAGTGGCTTTAATGTAACTAAGAAATTAAATAATAATAATCATTAACACAATGTAACCAAGTATAAATTTAATAAGAGCTTCTCAGAGTTAAAAACTAACCAAAGGTTTGCAAACGAGATGTAATAGGTTCGTAAAAGAGATGTAATTTATACAACTTCAATACAGGGGCGATACAGAGATAATTAGTGTTAACCCTTGAGTTACGCCTAACCCCAACATGTATGTTAGTATAAACTATAAAAACCTACTCTGACTAATATAAAACGTAACAATACAATGTACATGATTAGGCACAACACAATGGCAATACATTTGACAACACTTGTGACAATGGCTCGTCACGTAACTTACCGCCTAGTGATTTTTACACAAGGTTGGCAACAGTTGGTTGCTGTGGTGCAAGTGAAGAGTACTTTAATTCTGTGTATTTTTAAATCAGCCGGCCAATTATTATTTTGCTATTATGTTTATAGACTGTATTGTAATATTTAAAATTTCTGGAATTTATTAATCTTATTTTCATATTGTGTATATATTTTATGCTCATTATATTTCAAACCGTACTTGATTGTAACGTACGCAGTTTAAATGGTTGTTAGGGCGATTGCCACCAGGTGCCCTACATGTCGCATGCCACAACGCGGCACTGGCTAGGGCCTAGTTGGCTGACGCCCGCTACAAGGAGCAGAAATAATGCACATAGCTCCACGCGCCACGTGACCAGTACCGAAATGTGGCAGACTATATATGAATGTAAGCAGTCTCGGGCCGGAATGTTTTGCATGTAACGTACAAGTATGAAGCTGCTACCTTGGTGTAAAGACTGCACGTTTATCAATACATTACGTAATTTAAAGCTACGCCCTGGCCACCGCAGAAGCAGAATTATACTGGAACTGTTGCAAAGTTTTCTTGCAAACTTGTCCCTGGATGCAAATGCCATGAGTGATAGATAATTGTGTGCAGTAATGTAACAGCAGCATTCAATACTTTTAATCGTATGTGGCTGGTGTGTGCGCAAATGGTGCGAGCGTTGTGGTACAATTAAATACGCTGGAGGTGCGATCAGGCGACGAGCTGCGCAACCACGTCGTCCTGGCGGGCGCTGGGGGCTGTGACACTGTAGAACAATGATTTTCCTGGGGCTGTGTATTGTCCTGTGCTTCTACGTCGCTGCTAAATTACCAGGTATGAGAGGAGTGAATCTTGGTGTGGCCAGTACTGTCTAGGTTGTAAATTTTCTACAAGTTTTAAGTCTTCAAAGTATTGTAAAAGTTTGCGAAGCGGAGAGCACCTTGTCTGCGAGAGTCTCGTACTGCGACACGTAATATTAACTGTATTTAAATGCCATGACTATTTTAATAGTGTTGTTACCCGTAAAAGTAACTTTTTAGTATAAAATGTTAACCATTTTGGTACTGAATTTGGAAGAATAAATGCTTGTTACGTATGATACAAAGTGTTGTAGCAAGTGAAAATAGCAGGTTGTAAAATATTTGTAAATAAAATAACTTTGAATTTAAATTGAACATTTGGTGTGTGCTATCAGTTACTCTTTCAACCCTCTGCCTGCATATTTGATAGCTGCAAATATTAATAATGAACTTATGGCCTATTGTGTGAATAATGAGACTGCGCAACGTTAACACCGAACCGATACTCTAGTAATTAAACTTAACGAGTTTGCTACCTGCTCTTCAGAATTGTTGCTTTTTTATAAATGAATTCATCTACTCATGAGTTATGTTTGGAGGTTTAAGGTAATTTTGTCAAAGTGAGATGGTATTTGAGTATCCTGAAACCCATAGAGGGTGGCTCACACTACACAGACACACTTATCACAGCACAAGTATTATAATTTTTAACTTTTCCCTTGCTATAATAGCATAGAAACACTCGTCATTTCACACAATTATTAGATTTAACACAGCAAACAACATGAATTGCAATAAAACACGCATTTAAGCACTCGTAAATCACAAACTTCCAACAGGACAAAAATCAAACCGAACTAACGTCCGGCAATTTTGCACAATTCATCTGAAATCAACCAACTTCGACGCACATTGATTTCCTGTCTCATTGGCCACAGTGTATTGAAAAGTAACTTGGCGATGCACATCTATTGTATAAACACACCTTTCTCAATGTATTTAAACTATATATATATATATTTATTTGACTAGTAATACATTATGTAGTACACTCCCTTCGATAATATAGACAAGGTAAACCTTGAGTAATTCACCAGAATTACATAATCTTCAGACACTGTTACCTGTATAACATCAGCACCGCAGCATAAATATATCCAGTAAATGACGTTTTACATATAAAAGACTTGCTTCAAACTGTATTCTTACACGTAATACAATTAAGCAAAACCGATATAAATATATTGGATGTAAATTATACACCTTTTACTGTATAAACACCGCGATCTGGATAACCCTCCTATCACATTTTTTGTTTTACAACAAACTAAATGGAACCCCTCCAAAATTCTGGTAATTCTTAAGAATAAGGGCTTTTCTGAAAGAAAAAAATCTCGGAAAGTGGTATAGTTCCACTCTACTAATTACACAGAAAACGAATTTACTAGGGGCATCAACATTTGACCAATAGAAACCCAAAAACGATAGTGGGGAGGGCTATGAAGATCAGGGATATTTGTGGGGTAAAATGGGTGAAAAATATGCAATATTTATTTGTGAAAAGACATTAAATTTCAAACAAAACTGAACCAAACATTAACTAAATAGACAATATTACCAATACCAGCTACAAATACAATAGTGGGGAGGGCTATGAAGAGCAGGGAAATTGTGGGGTTAAAAAAACACAAAATAAGTACATTTTCATTATAAACTTTAACCCCTCAATTTCCCTGATCTTCATAGCCCTCCCCATTATCGTATTTGTAGCTTTTATTGGTAATATTGTCAATTTAAGTAATTTTCAGTTCAATTTTTTTGCAATTAAACATATTTTCATGAGACAATATTACAGTAATATTACAAATAGTAAAAAAAATATGTTAAATTAAAAAACACACACACACACACTATTTCTTAGTGTAAATAGGCTACACATTACAATAATTTATAGGGAAACTTCAAGCTTCACTAATGTGTGACGCTTTGCGTAGCCACCAAAAAAAATTGCAGGTGCACCTTGAATCACTGTTTCTGGGATTTATTCCCCTGCTGGTGCTGGAACTCTGGGTCGGTGCACAATATTTGGCTATGCTTGTACAGTATTTTGAAATGTGAGGGGACTACGCTTGAAAATCACTTGTGGGGAAACTCCAAGTTTTGCTGATGCGTGACGCTCTGCGTCACAACCCAAAAAAAATTGCACACACACCTTGAATCACTGTTTTGGGAATTTACTCCCCTTTTAGCGCTGGGAATCTGGCTCGGTGCATAATGTATGGCTATGCTTATACAGTATTTTTGTAATTCAACATATTTTCATCAATAAATATAAAAATTATGTACATATATTCAACTCGTTATCCCCCATAATTTCTCTGATCTTCATAACCCTCCCGAATATCATTTTTGGGGTTTCTATTGGTCAAATGAATGTTGATCTAATAAATTCGTCTTCTGTGTAATTAGTAGAGTGAAATTACACCACTTCCCAAAATTTTTTTCCCCAAAAAATTCATTAATTTTAGTCAATACTCACCAAATCACTCAGCATTCATACGGTGTATACGAATACGCACTCCACAATTTCGGTCCATTTAACCACACTATACATACACACTAATCACAGGACATAAATTATAATTTACCTTTACCCTTGCTATAATAGCATAGAAACACTTGAAATTTCACACAATTATTATATTTAACACTTCAAACAACATGAATTGCAATAAAACACGTGTTTAATCACTCGTAAATACGAAGTCTCAGACAGGACTGGTGCAAACCAACTTCCGGCAATTTCCCACAATCCATCTGACGTCAACCGCGCAGTCTATTGAAAATAAATGTATACCGCCATTTTATTAAAATTAAAATGGTGGTATGCATTACCTCCAAAGATAAACATTGCCTATGAACGAGGCTCTGTACCATCTACTATACGTATATTTATTCTACTAGGAATAGGTGACGTCGTAAGATGAGACACGAGACGAACGAATACACTTTTACTTACTGGTGGGTGGGCGCCAGCGGTGCTTCCCACACACCGCACTTCGAGACTCAGGATTCTCAGGGATGCTGTGGGTTCTGTGTGTTCATCTCACCCGAGCGTCTTTACAAAGCACTTTGATTACTAAATATTTAACACTGAAAAAGGTGGGAGTTTGCTGGTTAACGCTAAATTGAAAGACATAGATTTGCATTTATTGATTTCCAAGTACAAACAATGCCACAATATGAATTAATGACATAAACTCGGGCGTGACTAGCTAACTCCGTTGGGTGATTCCGCCTGCTCGTCATTTAAATAGCGCACTCCTAGATAGATGACTTCTCCATGGTGTTGGAAAAACAGTCTCCACAAGGAAAGGGGTCTACAGCTGCTAGGCTGGACTGTAGATTTTTCCTGGAGGCAGGGCATGGAGAATTACAAATGAACACTAACACGTGTGATTACCTACATCGCTACCGCATATTCGTCGGGACACTTCACCCAACCACGTGGTGTGTGTGTGTGGTGACTGTCTTTGCACTTAGCAGGCTAGGGCGGAAATAATGTCACCATACAAATTACACAAATATTGGCGAGAACATGGGACACGATATGAACAGGCACAACAAACACGCAGATGCATGAAAGCATTCTTACATGACGCGGACGCCGCTGGATCAAGTTCTTAGCGGGCCACGTGGTGCAGGTGAAATTGCAATAATTTCAGTGAAATTCATGGAAATCCCGTCTGACAAAATTACGACGCTCTTCAGAAAATTATTCTGATTGCATTCCAAACGTACAAACGCATCTGAGGTATCTGATGGCGACAAATCAAACATGTGTGATGACCGGGTGGCCGGTTACAAAAACATCAATAATGGCAAAGATTACAAGAACCCTTAAATGAGAAAATACATATTAAATTACCCTGAGAAAAAATTAGGCGTACAAGAAATTACAAACAAGAACACTTTAAACACGAGGATGGCGCAAACACGGACTTGGCGGCTGTTAACCACGTGGTCGCAAATGATGTGGCTGTAAAATAATTTAGCATGACCTTGGAGGTCATAATGCTGTATAATGCTGGAGGTGTTTGCCAAAATGTACGCAAAGCAAAGGTTCACCGGTAAACTAAGGTGAACTATTGAAATCTAACTCTGTGCAAAAATATGAAGTGCGTACATGACAGCGTCTTACCTCGCCAGCTTTCCTCGGACGACTGCACAGAGGCAGGGGTCGCGCGGACCTATCATTGCTGCCTACGAGGTTCACACAAGCGGAAGTGCTATGCACGCCGGGTGAAAATGTTATTACGTGAAAAGAAGTGGCACTAAAATTATTTTCAATACAAAATTATTAAAGCAATTTTATATCAGAAATATCATTAGATTGTCTTCTGAAGGTGCTCATACCTGAATATCAGTGTCCAGATCTTCTGGGCACTTTAAATTTCAAAAGCCAAAAAGGCGCAATATTATGAAAAGAACACTTTTTTACACACATTTCACCCTGAAAGAAAGACATGTTACACTGGCACAAATTTAGCCCTGCAAATAAAAAAATACATAGTACTAAAATAGTTTCCCGTTAGGAAAGTCGGTTATCGTGGCAGGCTGAGCGCACTTGCTACCCACGTGTCAGTGAGGGTGGCAAGTGCAGTCGTTGCCTATCTGTTGCTGGCTGTTAACCGGCGTCAAACGACCCCTCCCTTGAAGGCCAAGGCGGTGCGAGCAGCTGAACTCTACTCTGCCGGTCTGTGCCCAGGTGTGAACCGGGTCCACTGGTCGAGGGCAAATGAAGCATGACCTTGGAAGTCATCGTACTCTGCGGAGATTGAAGGGGGTGGGGTGTAGGCTGGAACCATGTTGTTGGGATTGGGCAGTGACTCACCTCTTCTCTTATGGTTTACATGATGCGGTTTGTTTACATTTGCCTTAATACTTTCTCTTACACACGCCTCCCTACTGCTTTCCCCAAACCCTCTAAAACTGACCTGCCCTGATATATTATCCCCTGCGGTTGCAGGAAAACCTCTGAAAAATGCCTCAAATACACTCGTGGTGCTAGCATTTAAATTTTCATTTTGGTTACAACCATTTTCACTTATGCCCTGGGGAAACCTCTTGAAACTATTTTGCTCTGCTATGCTGTACCCTACGGGTCCAGAAAAACCTCTAAAAGGCGTGTTACTGGCACTGGTTGTATTACAATGTACGTGTACACTGTGGTTACTATTTACACTGTCATCCCCCTCCCTATCCGGTGTGGAGTGTTTGGATGATGCGAAGCCCCTGAATGATGTGTTGTTTACATTTTCCGTGCGTGGATTTCCAGAGCTATTGTTGTTGTTGACATTATGGTTCACAATTCCTGGTACGCTACACTGCGATCGTCGAGGTACTGAACTTATCGCCGTCTCCTTCCCTCGCTTCCCTACATGTGTGCGGACTATATACGCAGGTCGTAATGGTGCCGTTTCGTCACGCATCTCAGCCCGAACTTCACGAGGAAAGTGGAATTTCTCATCTTCTCCACTACTCTCACTGTCCCAATCCATCTGGGTGCCAGCCCTGTGCAATACTTTTTCCTTCCGGCGGATAGCGGGTTCTCCCTCACATACACGTACACGTACATTCCGGGCTTTAATTGCGGTGGTTGTTTCCTACATTCTAGTACCCACGTGTTACAGTATTTTTTTTTATTCTCCTTCACCTGTTCGTGTATTTGCAGTTGGTGGGCTACTATTTTCTCGGGCAGTATCGGGGTGTCTTCCCGTGGTTCTCCGGGTGCGTGCAGTTCGTGGCCTTGGACAATTTCTGCAGGTGTTTTCCCAGCCGCAGCGTTTACCCTGTTTCTTACACAGAACACGACTTCGGGTATGAGTTCGGCCCACCGTGTATGGCCCTCTCCTAACCGTACTCATAACTGTATTTTTATATCTTGGTTCTGGTGCTCAGTTGGGTTTACTATGGGGTGGTACGGTGTTCTGTTCCCCACTTCGTACAGTATTCCCTCCATTTCCATCCCACAAGGTGGGTACCGTTATCAGTCAATAAAAATTTAGGGTAACCCCATCTGCGGAATGTTCTGCATGATGTTGGCTACTGTGTGTGGCTAGATGTTACTGACGGGGAATGCTTCCGTCCATCTGGTGAACAAATCAGTATTACAACAAGGAAATGTTTGATGGTTTTAGTACGTGAGTATGGGCCCATGATGTCAAGTGCGACAGTCTTAAATGGTTCTGTGGGTAGGCAGGGTTGTTGGAGTGAATCACCATCAGTTCTCCGCAGCTTCCTGGTGTTGCACGTACCACAACTCTGGACATGTTTACGTATGTCTCCCTGTGACGTAGTGCCCTAGAAATTCCATCCTATTCATGCCTAACTTACACTTGTCGATTTTACACATCAATTTGTTATGTTCCAAACTTTTGAACACCAGGCTCAGGTGATGAGGTGTTCTTCCCAGCTGTACGACGACACAAGTACATCATATAAGTATGCCATCACAAAGTCTCCTATGTAACCATCTAACACATTTACAGTTAAATTCTGAAAAGTGGCGGGAGCATATTTTAAGCAGAATGGCACTGCAACAAATTGGAATCTACGTTCATCAGGTGTTGTGAAAGCAGTTTTTTTTCTGTCCTGGAGGCAGATAGGCACCTGCCAATATCCGGACTTCAGATCAAGAGATGTGAACACAGTGGCGGGCCCTAGTGTTGACAAAGTGTCTTTTATGTTGATTATAGGAAGTGGCATGTTTACTGTTACTTAATTTAACGGACGGAAGTTCACACAAAACCTCCATTCACTGTGGAGCACACCGGTATATTGGTCCAGCAGATGTTGTAGCTTCCCTTGATGTTGTTCTGGGACCTCTTGCGAGAATTCAGCCAGCGGCACTGCAGCTGTTGTTGTCGGCGGTGTTGCTCCCACTGCGTACAGCATCCACCTCCCACGTGTCCCCACATGAAGACGGTCGAGATGCGGTTCAATCACTGCTTGGTTGTCGATGAACCATGGTAACCCCAAAATCATTTCTTGACACAAATCAGGTACAATGTAGACATCGCATTTCGTACTGAGTTGACGAATTCCCACTGTCACGTGCAATACACTCGTAGCTTCCCCCTCGTAGCTACCACTCTGGTGGTAAGGGTCTTAATTAATCCCTCACGTACAACACTGTGGCTAGTAACAAAGTCTACAACAGCGGTTACATTTTTCCCTTCAAGTTCTACATTTACCCTTATTGCACATACAGTACTGTCGGTGACTTGAAACACTCTTGCGCGCGTAGCAGGCGGACTTTCCCACTCCAGTGGCGATTGGGCAATCTGTATGACTGCCGCCGGTGGTCACGTGACATCAATAGCTAGCACGGGGGGTGTGGGCGGTGGTGGTTCACGGTGTTGTTCCGGCACTTTGTGTCTCTGTTCCACTTGCTTATCTCATTTGTAGGTATGCGCTTCACACGTAAACAGTTCGACTCTCTCTCGGCTAGCTCCACGCAACAACGACCTAATGTCTGGTGTTGACAATGCTACAATAATCTCAAGTACTCCGCGGGTTAGCTGCCCTGGGTGTAAGCGTTTGTACAGGCCTAACTTCCTCAGTATAAACTCCTCTATTCCCTCACGTTCGCATTGTTGTTGATGATAAAGTCTGGCTTGTGCTTAGATGGCGTCGCCATCCATGTCAAACCTGCCTAACAGTCTCTCACAAAACTCCTCGCAGGTTACCCGGTAGTCCCACACCTGGAAGTTATGGGATTCGCAGGATGTTTCATGCAAGTCTGCTATTGGCTCAGAGGCATGCAGGGCGGGTCTAATAAATTGTGATCCAATTGCGCACGTGACTTCACTGTATATGTGTTTGACCTCTATCTTGTTTCGAAATGAATTCGCAAAATTTTCATATCCCTACCAATAACTTATATGCAGGCTGAGTGTGTCAGTGTTGCTCCCACTCAGCTTGTTTAATAAGCCAGTAAGTGTTGGTTTAAAAATTGCTATTGGCTTAGTCCACAAAGTTCCACCACCTGGCTGCAGTTCCCCTTAACCTGTTTGCTGTGACTTCCGTACAATCATCTCTGTGCACCCAGCTAGGAATGTACCTGGATCTTCAGCATCGTGTCCCGCGAAAGTCAGTAACAGCACGTTTCAGTCAGGTCCTGCAAAACCCTGTGGGGTGTAGGTTATGACGACTGGTGACAGCGTGGACTTACTTTCCAGTGTTTCAAAGCGGCGTGCTCTCCACACAGTTCATATTATGGCACTCGTCACAGTTTATCATGCCGTCGCGAAATGTCATATACTCCTCTGGCCCGATACACCTCAGATGGAAGTTTTGTTTGCACTTTTTACACATAGTCCATTTCGCACCCACACTGTCACATCCAATGTGCGTGCACAGGCATTGCTCTGATGGGGTTGAAATGTTGTCGGACATGAATTGGCAGATACGTTGCCCCAACAAGTTAGCTTCTAGAGGGTTGATTTCACTTTGAAGGCCAGAATGCACGCATCGTTCGACCGGAATGTCCCACGTACTTGCAATCACGAACGCGGGTGACGCGGACGTCTTGATGCCTTCTCGCGGTTGTTATGGCATGGTGTCTGCCATCTTAGCGTGGTCGGCACAACACGGATGAACACACTGGCCCAATATTGGGACACGATATGAACAGGCACAATAAACATGCAGATGCATGAAAGCATTCTTACATAACGCGGACGCCGCTGGATCAAGTTCTTAGCGGGCCACGTGGTGCAAGTGAAATTGCAATATTTTCAGTGAAATTCAAAGAAATCCCATCTGACAAAATTACGGCGCTATTCTGATTGCATTCCAAATGTACAAACGCATCTGAGGTGTCTGAAGGCGATAAATCAAACATGTGTGATGAGCGTGTGGTCGGTTACAAAACATCAATCATAGCAAAAATTACAAGAACCCTTAAATGAGACAATACATATCACACTGAGAAAAAATATGGCGTACAAGAAATTACAAACAAGAACACTTTAAGCATGAGGATGGGGCAAACACGAACTTGGCTGCTGTTAACCACATGGTCGCAAGTGATGTGGCCGTAAAACAATTTAGCATGACAAAACCATAAAATACATACATACAAATTTACCATTAATATTACCCATGGCAAAGAAGCAGAAATTACAATGCAAAAGTCTATAACATAGGCGGATTGCACCTGATTCAAAGTTGTGGGGGTCGCAGGGCCTCTCCAACATCTTTCCTCCTTCCCTCGATTTAAGTTCAAAAAGCCACAAGGGCTGCAAAAGATTTATTTAAGCAGAAGCATAATGCCGGGGGTGTCTGGCAAAACAAAGGTTAACAGGTAAACTAAAGTGAACTATGGAAATCTAACTCTGTGCAAAAATATGAAGTGCGTACGTGACAGCGTCTTACCTCGCCAGCTCTCCTCGGACGACTGCACAGAGGCAGGGGTCGAGCGAACCTACCATGGTTGCCTACAGGGTTCACACAAACGGAAGTGCTATGCACGCCGAGTGAGAATGTTTTTAAGTGAAAAGAAGTGATAGTTAAATTATTTTAAATACAAAATTATTAAAGCAATTTTAAATCAGAAATATCAGTATCAAGAAATTGTCTTTTGAAGGCATTCACGCTTGAATATCAGTGTCCAGCTTTCCTGCGCAGCCCGCACTTTAAATTTCAAAAGACAACATGGTGCAATATTATGAAAAGAACATTTTTACACACATTTCACTCTGAAAGAAAGACATGTTACACTGGCACAAATGTAACTTTGCAAATAAGAAAATACATAGCACTAAAATAGTTTCATGTTAGGCAAGTCCGTTATCATGGCATGGTGAGCGCAAGTATTATCCTCGTGTCAGTGACGGTGGTGAGTGCCGTCGTTGCCTATCTGTTGCTGGCATCGTACGTTTTATCCTCTCGTCAATATAGACCAGGTAAGCCTTGAGTAATTCTACAGAATTACATAATGTTCCGACACTGCTCCATACCTGTCCTGTTGATCTGTATAAACCTCAGCGCCGCACTACAAATATACCACATAAATGATGTATTACGCATTAAATATTTGTTGCAAACTGTATTCTCACGTGTAAAACAATTCAGTGACCCTATATAATATATTCTACGTAAATTAAGATGTTTTTTATAGCATAAAAGCAGCAATCTTGATCACCCTCCTCCCTATCATATTATATTTTTTTTTTACAGAAAACTACTTGAAGCCCCTTCAAAATTCCTAGTAATTATGATTACTAATAATCATATCTAAAATAGCCAGGTATTATTTTTCCGATCTTCGAAAAAGCCCCTATTCTTAAGAATTACCTTGGGAAGTTCTTAATTGGAGTCTTGAGATTCAATGAGGGTGAAGCGAGTTGAGTATGGAGTAGCATCAGAATGAAAGGGCGGGGGAAACTGTAGATCCTCGAGAAAACCAGCTGACCAACGGCATCGTCTAGCACATGCGAAAATCTGGGGTCGACCCTGCCAGGAATCGAACCCAGTTCACCTTGGTGGGAGATGAGTGGTCTAAACCACTGCACCACTGTGGTCCTATCAGGCTTAAGCCCAGTACAGATGGACATCTTTCTTGTAGGCCTTTGAAAGTGAACACATTTTTGTACCTCCGACTTGCATCATGTGAATGGCCACCAAACACGCTAGTTACTAGCATACCAAAGCTTGTACACTAACTAGTGCCATATACGGACGCTCCTATTTTTCACCATAGTTCTTGTACAAGTCGAATATAAACAAAAAACACAATTTGTTGATGTTGGCAATAAGCGGATATTAATGTTTTAAAATGGTAAAATGTTTAATAGTCCCACTATCGTAAATAATTGTGTATGAATTTTAACAAATAGAGAGGTTTGTCTTTTTTCTGTGAGTGATATTACATTTTCTACTTTTGTATATATTTACTGCTTGAAATATGTCTGATTGGACAAAATCATTTATTCTTTTTTATGGCAGATGCTGTTGATAATGCACAAATTACCCCAAACCCTAAACACTGCTTCCAAATCAGTTGACATCAACCGTCCACTTTCACCATCTAGTGTTGTGTGTATGGATCACACAATTCCGTGCATACGATTTAGTACGCCCTTGCATACTAATTAGTATGCACTTAAGTGTTCACTTTCTCGTTCAAGGAAGATACCCATGTGTACTGGTATTTAGCAAATAGGGTAGGTTAGGAAAAAAATCGTGTATTCCCAAAACATGCTCTCCAAATTGTAAAAAGGCACAACTCGCATACCTTAATGGCTTTCACTCTTTGCGCTTCAAGTATCGCAATTGTCTTCAGAAGATTTAAATATTCTTTATTTCCTCTCAGTGCTAAATGATCCGACTCAAAATAAAATTCATCATCATCATCATTTTCTGCATCAGTGGCAATTTTATCTGCATTACTTATATGCGTTTCCCTGACGTTTCTATTTGCAGAAATTTGTTTTTCACAACTCAATTCCATCTTCTCTTCTACCGCTTCACAATTCACCGAGAGCGTACTACACTCTCGCTCACTCTGGACGTCACATTCAGAGAGTGTCACTTCAGTTGACAAGTACGCACAAGTATGTACTTCCCGCGAATTCGGACGCTGCCTGAACAATGATGTACACTCAGTGCTCACTCTCGCACCCTCTCCGGTAGCCATGTTGTTTTCATGTCTAACCTCACATATCCAGCTTATTCCAGTCATAGACTGAAGATGAGGTAGACCGCTCATTCGTCTTCTACACACGTATTCAACAGTTAGGTGGTTGGTCGTTGCCCACCCTTGAACTACACCAAAGGAACACAACTATCAAAGTCACATTGTCAACAGTAATGAATGTGTTTGTTTAGATTTTAATTTCTAAATGACAAACACTGTTACATTAATAAAGTATTTCTACCCGATTGAATGTAATCAAAAAGCATTACAAATTGGTTTGAGGAAGTATAAAAACATCTAAAAAGCTCTTCTTCATTAACAATGTTCTAACCTCAATGCCAATCCACGCCATTTTTGCTAGACGTGTTGGCAGAAAAGCAGTTCAAAGTCGGGTCACGGAGATTGGTTGTGCGCGAAGGGTATGGTTTTCAGTGCGCACCCAGAGCAGTCATTTGGAATATACCATAAATATCAATAAACACACAAGTGTGTACAAAATATGCACACTTGAATGTAAACGAAACAATACATAGCAAACGCATGAAACATATTTAATACATCGTAACTTCATGTGTAATGCATTGCTATAGGCCGTTCACGGTTAAGTGAGCACTTTTGAAACCCCCAGTTAATTTTTTCTGTCGACGAATTTTTATCCTTCCACCACTTGTTAATATTAACCCTGCCATGTAATAAGGACAATGTATACATTATCCATACCCAAAACCAAAAGTCAGAGGCCACAATTAAATGTATTTATTGGTTATTTTGTCTGATGAAACGGCTTCGAAACGTACTCATTTTATCATGAACGGCCTATAAGTACGTGGCGTCGCGGGCTTGCCCGCCTTTCTGGCGCCGAGGTACTAGCCATATTGGATTTGTTCTTTCCGAGCCGCTTGGAGCGCTGCATTCGCGTTAAACGAGTACAACATGGTGGGATCATGTAGGTAAGTCCATGGGTGAGATACCGACGTGTATCTATGGCATAAGTGCGCGGTAATTCTGCTGCTTGGTTAATGCGTATTGTTGACATGGAAACGTGATTGGTGTGTATGTATTAAAAGATCTTGCCAGGTGTGTATTTGTATATTGTAAGTATACTATTTTTAATAGTTGAAATTTTGTGTGTACAGTTGTATTCTAGCTGTAAAAACGAGCAAAATCTTTGCGTTACACTTGTATTTTTGTACCATTGCCGGCGTGGGTTTGTTTACATGTGACACAATATTGTTACAAATTTCCAAAGTCCGTGTCTTTAAGTGATGTTGGTCTCAGTTAAACAATATATCGAATTTTATTTCCTTATTTAGTTGTAAACATTCCAAAAAATACTCCAAACTTTCATAATTGTCCCATTACCTCATGGAAATGGACACACGCACACACACACTTAAAAAACCAGTCATTAAACCGTTTTCTAACACCTAAATTACTGTTAAAATTGTTACACTATCAACAATCAAGTCTTAGCTGTCATCCATTCAGTTCTACCTTCTTTTAGTCCAGATATCACTGCTCTTTCTTGTCCATAACGGTCTGGAGTGTTCAAAGTTCTCTCCTATATGTCCACACACTACTGATCAGGAAGACCTACCTCTCTTTGCGGTACTGGCGACTTTTTTCCCCGTAGCCGCCCCACAAGCGCACACATACGTCTACCGCAGTCTCCAACACCTTCATCTGTCATCTTTTCGTTCACCATTCGCTGCCCGTTGCTAGGTGCTTATCACAGACTCCTAGCCCTCCAGCTGTGCCGGTATTTATAGTCTCAGCTTTATATTAATGAACATTCTTCACATGTTCGCCTGTGTCAAGGGCAGAGTTAACCAGAGCGTTCACTTAATAGCCCATAGATGCTGACCCCACCAGCAAGGGGAGGGGGATGGTGATGCCAGTTCAGGTCACCCGTCAGCTATCCCCTCTCCCCTCTGTGTGGTGAGGTAACATGTCCACCTCAAGGAAAGTCTTGGGTAGGGGCGCGCCAGTGTCACTGAAACCAACCCCCAACTGCGCTGCAGTGCATGCCGTATTTATCTGCTTGAATCACCATAATTGTCCATAAAATCTGTAATTTTTTAAGTAGTGATTTTCTTTCAAATTATTAGAAAATCTGGGAAATTTTTGGGGCCTCCAGAAATTTTTTATTTATCATAGATGTGATTTTTCTTTAGCCTACATTGTAAGAAGACATAACCTCAGAGACAGTTAGGAGTTTGGGGAAATATGGGGTTTTAATATTTGACATTCTGTTATGAAGTTAACAAAACTAGACATTATTGCATCTCCTCCCCTCTCCTCCCTGACATACATAACAGAATAGGATAATTGTTAAGAATTGAGACTTTTCCAAAAAAACTTGAAAACAATACCAGAAAATGGTGTATATGCATTACTAATCACACTTGCAATAATATGAATTTTGTGGTGTCATGTTATTTGTAATAGCCTATATACCATTAAATGTGATAGTGGGGATGGCTATGAAGATCAGGGAAATTGTTGGGCAAAATACTTAAGAGGGTTCACACGATGCAAGATTTTGTACGAGAATGCCAACTAAATTGTGTGCGAAACGAGTTCACGTGCAGATAAATACTGTCTCGTATCAAAATTAGTTGATAGCCCTGGTGAGTACCAAACAGCCAAAGTATAATAATACAGAATGTGAAGTTACTTACTTCGACAAGGTATTTGTTTCAAAGCTATCCCTCCAATATATAACTGTTTGTATTTTATTCTCAGCAAACTGACTACACTTCAATCCACGATTTAAAGTTATTTTCCAGCAATGTTTTATTTCCCTGTATTCTTCTTCGCACACCTCATATTATGATTTTGTTTTACTCTATGGTTGATCTTACAACAGGTCACATGACCAGCATACAAGGACCAATAGGATTGCAACTTGCATCGCTTTACACGAGAAAAATAGAACCTGCTTTACCTCCTCATTTTGTGCAAGTTTGGTGGCACTCATCGTGCATCGTGTGAAACCTGCTTTAAGATGTGTGTGAAGTGGATTGCTTCACCACGTTAAATGCAAGAAGACGTAAGGAAACTGAACCTAAATTCACTATATGTGAATCACAGGTGATGTGTGTGCAAACACAGTAAGGACTTGCAGGGATAAACACTGGACTGAAGTTAGCTCTTGCCACGGGCTCTGTCCCTCCTCCTGATTGACTCATATGATATACACATATTCCCACAAGCATCAGCTATAATTTTATAATGTTTTTGGAGGAGTATGTACTAGCAATATCAAGTGTGCGAATACACACTTTAAAATGAGTCGCGCATCGATTCACAATGGAGCTATGCCAGGCACAGAACTTCATGGCTGCTCGGTGTCAGCCTATCGGCGAGCAGTACCAAGTCCTGTTGTCACATCTATAAAGTGCGCATCTCATCATAATATGTGCGCCCTGAAATCTCGACTATGGTAATATAAATTACAATTCTTTACATAAAGAGCAATATTTGCATATAGTTGAAACAGATATCTACATATGACGTATATTTAGAAGTTTATATATATATATATAAACTGCTGAACTGTTAAATTTTATGTTCATAGAAGAAAACATTCTGACACTTATTTACATATTAATAACATCCAGCAAATGTGTATGTAGGCCTGATAATTTTAATTTCCTTACAGTTGTTTGTAGCATTAATCTCTGTGTTGTAGCTTGTAATGGCACCACAAACTCCTCTACAGTTTCAATGCTGTAATTTACCATTACAAACTTCTACCCGCCATTCAATTTTTTGTAGCCTAACAAAAACTGACACTTTGAAAAAATCTTATGGAACTTGCTGAAAATGTATAACCTATTTCCTCACGCAAAGCTGCCGTAAATTTGTTGTTGGAACTTTACCCTTATCATAAAATTCTAATGCCACTCTCCACATACAGTCTTTGTTAATATTATTCAAATCTGTAACTAGTTTGCTGCAAAATCTTTTTTTCCTAAGCTACACAAATATTTCTCATGACATAGATGCAAATGTGCATTCACCTTCTTCACATGCTATTCCTGTCAAACTCTTAATTTGTTTAGAATCTAGGCTTATAGATTGACTTTGTTCGTTAACCACTTCCCTTACAACCACGTATCCTAGCATAACGTTTACTAAGCACCATCATTTCACAAAAACTTTACACACAAGCAAATGATAAACATAGAGAATCGTTCTAAGCCTGTCGTGGTACTTGTCATTTGGGCTACACGCTAGAACTAAGCAGGAGTCAAGAATTTGATATTTTCTGCCTATAAATCAAGGCGAAACAAACACGGTTTCTTCTCAGGGAAGAACAAATAATATTCTTTATTCAAAAAAGAGGTGTAAGTTCATGCAAATTCCGTAACAGTGTAAAACACGAATGGTATAAAGATACAGACTTGGCTGTGAGTTGACTGTTGCAGCAGACGTTTGATGTTCCGTGTGAATTTGATCATGTAAAGGCTTGTGATTTACGAAGAGAGGGTGATGTAGTAAAGTTCAGATGAAAAGATAATCTTCGCACAGCTATTTGGGAGGGAAGGTAGGGATCTGCTGAGTGCATGCTGCTGGAGGGAGCGAAACCATGTGACACTGCAGGCTCTCTACACACACCAAACTGATAATGCCCCTCAGTACTACCGCACTGTTAAATACCTTCATGCACAACATCTGTTTTTCGACAGCTAATATTCATGCGCGGAGCAGCTCTTGCCCCCCTCCTGCTCTTGGCATCTTTCACCACTGATCTGAACAACCCCACTCCTCCATGCAGCGGCAATGTACTCGCCAACTCGCCCAATGTGTTTTGGTCATCTGCACATTATTTTCTCATTTGGATTTCACTCTAGTACAAGTGTAATTATTTACGTGTGAAGTGTTAAATCTAATTATTGTGTTTGTGTGGAGTTTATGCTCGTTATACTAGTATGTAAGATTGCAAGTAGGTGCTAGTCATAGGAACTGAGTACTCAAAGTGTAGTACTCGTCAACAGGCACACACACGGTTGCGCGATCACGTGGGAAATGTCTTGTCATACTGTGTGTTTGTGCCTGTCGAGTACTACACTGTGAGTACTCGAATTCCCATCTTTTTATACTAGAAAGTAATTGTGTCCTATAAGTGAGTTATCGTCAATACATCACCATAGAGGTATATCCACTTCTTACATTGATGTTCGGTTAATCAGTTTAATGGGCTTGGAAATTGTATTATGGCCTATTGCAGCTTAGCATTGGAATTGAAGGGTTTACATACTGCTGGCACCTAGCTGGCAAGTGCAGTATACCTAACGAAAATAAACGTAAAATTATATGTTGCAGTTAGTTTTTACTTTGTGTTTAATTACTATGATCCTGTGTAAATTATATTCAAGAGTAGCCCTCTTGCACTCAAAAATACTGTTCAAGCATAGCAAAACATTACGCACCAAGCCATAGTTCTCAGCATCAGCAAAGTAGTTAATCCCCAAAACAGTGATTCAAGGTATGCTAGCAGTTGTTTTTGTAGGTAACGAGCACAAAGCACCCAAACATTGACAAAGCTTGGAGTTTCATGAAAAAATAATTACGGGGGGGCAATATTTGACAGTGCATTAGCACACACAATCCATGCGTTTCATCTATTTTAAAGTTACATGAAGTTAAGTCTTCTGTATTTTGCATAATACAGTAACCCAATTGACATGCATTTTACGTATATTTCCCTGATGTTCACAGCCTTCCCACTGTCGCGTTTCATAGTATGGGCAACGAATAGTGTGGTGTGTCAATTAAATTCAAGGTGAGTGTGATTAATAATAATGTTGATAATGCCCTGTTCTGATTTATTATTGTTTTGGAAAAGTTACAATTCTTAACAAAACCCAATTACCTACAATTCTGGGTAATTATAAAACTGGGAGCCATCTGAAGGAATACGAAATAATGGTATGTTTTGATAGTACTAGTCATACTTAAGCATATTTCTATAGCCACATGTGTATTCCCTCCCTACATGTACGTACCAGATAAGAGTTTTGATCAAGAGGGAGGGCTACGAAGACCAGGGAAATTGTCGGGTGTACATAAAGAACTGCCAATGTAACTAAAGAGTCTACTACGAGTTCTTTACATGGGTGCATATCATTTCAATGAAGTTCTTAAAAGATTGGATTGTAGATGGATCTTGACGTCTACAGAGATATCATTAGAGATAGAACCAGAAACAAAAGCAAAACTAGTGAGATAGTTACAAATACACATGTGCCTTACCCAGGACTCAAACCCAAAATGCCCCATACCGTAAGCTAATGTGCAAAAAACTTCATAATGGAGGTTGATTTGGAGTATCAACTTCAATAGTAATCTGTCCAAAGTTTAAGTAGATTGGGTTTACCAACCGCAAGTATTTTGTAAACATGTGTGACTTACTTAAATCATGTAAGTTTACATGGCCTACCATGGATCTGCTTGTGTGCAGAATTTGGTGGAAATAGGTTAACTGGTTCCCGAGATATGGCGCTAAATTATTTTCTCATTTAGGACTATCTTAAAAATGGTGTAAAACATAATCTGTATAACTGTATCTGATGATTCTATGTCAGCATACCAAGTTTGGTTGAATTTTGTCAAATTCTTTATTAGATGTGACAAACTTATCTCAATAATTTATATTGCAATCATTAAAAATTATTCTCACAAAACTTGTGTTAATTATTTGTGTGTCAGCCATATTGTAAATATTGCCAGACAAAGTTAAAATGTGTAAGTTTGTGATGCCTTCTGTAACACTATTTGTGCACAAAACTCTGTTAGTAATCTGTTGATTGGTCCTCGACATGACGTAAAGCTCCATTTTTTCATGGGGTGTTATCTGCATTAACAGAGAACAAACTGGTGACGTTACATATTGGCTCATTTAGTGTGTGTAATAGATACTGCTACATGTTAAGTTTGGCCGAATATGGCATACTACACGAAAATATTTACATTACTCTTATTTTGAAAAAGTGTGACCTCCTTCCAATAAGTCAAAAGTATCTTGTTGCCTGAATTTGGTAGGTATCAGTTAATTTTTCATGAGATGAGACACAAAAGATTATCTTTAATTGTGGTTCTATCTTCCAAAATGATGAACGAACGAGTTAATGTATCAGGCCTAACTCATTTGAAGCTTGCATGCATACTGCCAGCATTCATATTTAAGATGAAATTGGGTAGATACATGGTTTTGTAGATATAGCATACCTACTAGGCTAAAATATTTATATGGCCACTATTTTGAAAATAAATAGCTGACCCTGTTAAAAAATAGCCTATCAAGTTACATGGCCTACCATAGTACTATGTGTCTGCAACTTAGATTGGAATCAGTAGGTAGTTTCCCGAGATATAGTCCAACAAAACGTTATGTGGCACTCACTATCTTACAAAATGGTGCACAAATGTGTACACACGTGATTGGTTTAAGGGATACTACCATCACACACAGTTTTGCTGTCTGCTTATACACCCTACTGCAGTACTGCTTGTTTGCCAAATTTGGTAAGAATTGTGTGATTGTTCCTCGAGATGTAGCAGAATATTATTATTTGTGTCAATATTACAAAATGGGGGTCAAAAGAGGCTTTGCATAGGTACATTTGATAATTGTAAAAGGTACTGCTAGCATACAAAGTTAAGATGAAATTGATTATAAGGTTTCGTTCATACTGAATATTAAGCTAAAATATTTATGTTGCTGCAATTTTGAAAATAAGTGTCTGGCCCACATAATTAAATGATGTCACTTTGCATGGTCTACTGTAGCTCTGCTTGTTTGCCAGATTTATTAGGAATCTGTTGATTATTTCCCAAGATATGACAAAACTTGAATTATTCATATCTTACTATTTTACAAAAGAAGCTCAGTGTTACACATTTGATGGTTGTGATAGATAATTTCAGCATAAAAAGTTAGTCAAAGTTGGTATGTTGGTAGGGTTTAACGTCTTGTCGACAGCGCGGTCATTAGAAACAGAACAAGTTGCTTAGAGAAGCAAGGACAGAGGAGGAATCAGGGATGAATGGGCCGTGGCCTGTAATAAGGAATGGTCCCAGCATTCACGTGGAGCGATTTAGGAAAACCATATAAAACAGAAATCAATATGTCCACACCTGGGTTGGAACCCATGTCCCACCGAATGTGAATCCAAATTTTATCCACTGCTCCACCTTACTAGGTAGCAGAAATTGGTTAGCAGATAAACCTAGAAATATTTATTTGTCTGCCATTTTGGAAATTAGTATCTGACCTCTTTGAATTGCATATAACATGGCCTACATTTGTTTTATTTATACATTAAATTTGGCAAATATTGTTTCTGTAATTCCTGAGATGTAAAAGTTTAATTTCTTGATGTTGCCCTATCTTCCAAAATGGCAGACCAGTTACGTTATCGCCTTCTAAATTCATCACTTGCACTGTGCGCTGTCAACATACCAAATTTGGTTCGAATGGTTTTATCAGTTGCCAAGATATAACACACTTACCTAAGCACTCAAGCAATATCAGTTTCACTCAGGTTTTATTCAAAACATCCGACATGATGAGCAGATACAATTGATGTTTACAAAATTCAATGTACACACAGTAATCAAGCTCAGAATATTTCATACAACTAATAGCTGCTTTTAAAAATCTCACAGCCATGTAGTATCATACATCAAGGTTATGGCACAATCTCATCATACAAGATAGTCTTATTTCAGAACACCACTTGGTAGTTTTTATAAAAATAATTTATATTAATCAAGTAAAGATTGACAAAATCTTTAACCCGTGAGTACCACTCACCAGTAGTTGTACCTGGTACTTTGACAATGAATGATTAAAATGTTAGTATGCTTACGATGTTTCATTCATGAAAATATTGAAACATTATGGCACCAATATTCCATAAAACCCTACAAATTTATAGAAAATCTAAGCATTCATTTTGATTACAAACCTTACGCCACTGGTCCCATTCATCAGCCATCACACCATGGCAAAACTCCTTTGATAACATTACAGGTTATGCAATCCAATTAATGACCAATTTTACAAGCCACCGCACCTTTTTAAACTCTCTTTTGGCAACATTAATGGTAAGCTAATTCAATAAATTACTAGTTCAATCAGCCAGAGCAAACTCATATCTATAATTCTAATTTATTGTGGCCAAATTGTACTACTAAGTGCCTTCTGTCTAGGCACCGAACCATTCATAAACTCTTATTAAAGAACACATTTGATAAAAAAAAACCTTCATATCTTGACCAGAGTAATAATAGCTTATAAAATGATTTTCAGTAATACAGGCAAGAATCCAATTAACTCTATACTTTCTCATTACTAATAATATACAGGTAGCTTTTGACTATTTTGCTGGTGGGCGACAAGTGTAACCCGCTCTATCAAGCCGCAGCATTTTGACACCCGATACACCAAAAACATGACACAATTTAAAACCTGTAACGTAACCTGCCTCAAAGGGGACTACACGCATCCTTCCAAAAGCCTTGACTGGTAAACAAACAAAACTTCTTGTTTCTAAGAAAATCTCATTGCTCCTCTATCTAGTTATCCCTGTCGTTCTCCAATAATTTATGTAAATGTTTACGCACAAATCACTAGCCAAAAATAATTGCAGCATTCCAACTAACCAGGCTAGTTAACCTAAATAGAAATTTGAACGCCACACCCAAATGGAATTTCGAAAGTCGGCATCATTGGCCATGGACACCTATGCCTATCCCTTACTCTGACTGTAATACCATGATCATCATAATTATGAAAAATACAACTGCAATAACTCACCAGAAACTTCGTGGCCCAGGAATGCAAGCCTAGTCTGAAATGTTATGGCTAGATGGATTGCGAACACCAAAGGCCCATACATAAAAATCATGATGGATCAGCAGACAAAGCTTTGAATGAATAGCCCGCAGTAGTGAGCAAGACATGACCGCCGAAGCAGTCATCAAGGTTGCGAACACGAAGCTAATAATACACAGACTGCCCACAAGTCAGGCACTGCCCTGTCTCGGGGGGGGGGGATAGATAGGTGGTCACCCAACAGGGCGACATCCAGGAAACACAACAAACGTCCCCGGGGACTATAAAGGCAGCCGATAAGAGTACTCCAGAGCAATGTGCTTCTACTCAGGTCGTAACACATCTTCAAGGGGGTGGAGGGGGTTGGAGATCACTGAAGACTCCTCCAAAACGCAAGAGATCCATCACACCGCAAGCCACGCCAGCAGAGCTCGACTCAACGCGGTGGGCAGAAGGGAAACATGCAAACAACATGGAACCAAATAAGCAGGACGGAAAGATAATCAAGAAAAAGTGACGAAAGGAAAAGAGTTAAGGGTTAACAGAGCCACAAAACCTTAGAAATAAACAACAAACAGTAACACTTACAAAAACAACTTAACTCTAATACCTAGTTAAGTAGGGCTTCAAGTGGGACACATGCACCTTGCGCATTACCCTCCTAGACCCTGGAGCAACAAGAGAAACTGTGTTGGGAGCTAAAAAATGTATTATAGAATATGGCCCTGCATACTTAGGAATACGTTTAGAACTAAGGTTGTTCCCCAAGTCTGACAGGAGTCACAAGATCTTAGATATTCTGAGACATCAGTTCTTACAGTAGGCCAAGTGAACTGGTTGACAATCTTTTGAAAAGTCTTCTCCACCCCAGGTGACCCCCAAAAACAATCATGAAAATAGGCTACAACTACACCCTTCAGAGATTCTGGAATCAAGATCATGCGAACCCAACCATTGCTTCCTGTGAAGTATATAATTCCTTGCTCCAAAACATAAAGAACTGTCAGACCTCCTTTAATATCCGCAGAACTTGTTTGCCAAAATTAGCCTCACTCTGAGCGCGACGTAAACTGACTAAAAGCTCAGGAAACCCCTGGATCACGGCTAGAGACCCCTCAGATTACTCAAATTCAGACAGGTCATATATTCTGGATAAAACATTCGCAACTACATTGTGCGACCTGCGAACATAATGGATTTTGAACCATAATCGGGAGAAGCACAATACCCAACGCCCCAATTTACCAATTTGTTGAGGATGGTCTGGTACCCAACTGAGTGCCTGATTGTCAATAAACAAGTTGCACTCATCATGTTCAATGTACGAGGTGAACTTTTCCAACCCGAATATACAGGCAAGCGTCTCCTTCTCATAGACCCCAAGATGACGTTCAGGTACGGTCAGACTCGGACTGGCAAAGGCAATGGCAGCTAACCACTTCTCTGTCCTCTGACTCAACACAGCGTGAGAGCCAGAGAAGACGCATCCACCTGGACGACAAACCGTTGTTCAAAATCAGGAAGATGGAGAACTGGGGGAGAAGATAAAATATCCTTGAGTTTACAGAAAGCACATTCCTGATCGTGACCCCAGGCAAAGGCCACCCCCGTTTTCTTTAAAAAAATTCAAGGGAGCAGCAATCTCCGAAAAGCCGCTAATGAATTTAGCATAATAGCCAAGAATACCCAGGAATTTCTAAACTCCCTTGATGTTCTTGGGACGGATCAAGGATTAGGTGCAACAGATGTACAGTCACATATTCAGTAAAACCCCTATTTTACACTTTTCAAGGGATGAGAGAGAATTTTTTACGAAGTTCAGGAAAGTGTAAAAAGATGGACAGTCATTCTGTAAAAATAGACATTGTGACCAAAACAAGTATGTGTAAAATCAGGGGGTTTAAAATAGGGATGAGCTGATACTACATTTTCTCGATACTCGATACCAGTTTCGATGCAATAACATTCTCATGATAATCAATACCAATACTTTTCTCGATACCAAATTAAAATTGTAATGGACACAAAACAACTTGGCCAAGAAAATTGCTAATTTTACTAGTCTCATTGACACACCCCGAAACTATATAAAAACCCACATTACTTAGGAAACAAATGGTGCACAGCCTGTAACCCAAACATCCTTAACCAATGATAAACCAACACAGTCTCCTTCGATTCTATAGAATCACGTTTCCACATTAAAAGCTGTAATCAAACTTTGAGGTTAATTATAGCTCAGCAGTACACATTTATTTTGCAATTTCGCAGTTTTATTTTATTTTGTGACTACAAAGAAGTTACTGTAACGTTAAATAAATATTGTAATTATCTGATACACCAACCGTGGCCTATCCTGCAGAATACATAGACTAGGTCATGACAGGTGTATCATATAATTATGGTATTTATTTTTATGAATAGTTAATAATGCAGTTGCATTGATAATTATAGTACGTGTAGGATATACAATAACTACTCAATTTGCTTGCAACTCTCTACCTGCTTTTATTGTACCTGAAATATATACCGTAAGGGTGATTAACGGGATAAAAATTAATTAAATGAAAAATTTTGGTGCACCATATAATTGTGGTATGTATTGGATGTAGAATAACTACTCAGGTTGTTCACTCGCCCCTATCGGCACTCGCATCTCTCGACCCAATTTTATTGTACCTCAATTATGTACCATAGAAGTAAATGTCAAAAATCATAATTGTGGTGAGTATGGGTTGCCTAAAATCACCTCAAGCTGCTCGCAGCTGTGTGAATATTATGCTATGAATAAAATATGGTATATTATGGTACACTTATACATTTTAAATTTAATCACTTTAAACCATTTGTCTGATCTCGACCCATGAAGGCATTTTATGTAATGCTTGCTGGATGCTTTGGAATGCTTGATGCCAGCCGAAATAACCATGGTACACATTTAAAAGTTGCTGTTAATATATTGCGAACTGTTGGACCTAGGGAAAATTTTATTGGTGTGTTGAAATGCCCGAAGGATGTAAATTCAATTATGGTATGCTTTTCGAAAGTATCATACACATTCCTAATTGTATAGTACACTTTTCAAAAGTAGCATATGCATTCCAAAAGTTATGGTACGTTTGTACTATAATTATGGCATGTGAAAATGGGTGTTAAAATTCAATACTTTTGGATATTCTCATGCAATACTCGATACTATAAAGTACTGAGAATATTGAGGTATTATATCATCAAGGATCCCATCCCTAGCAAAAGAGGGGTTCCACTGTATTTCGTAAACAAATCTGTAGTTCTATATTCTATATGTAATGTAGATTTTTCAACTAAGCAAATCATAAATCAATCATGGTTTGAGATTTAATTAAACACACAAAACATAAGAAAATGTGAATGGTAAACTTTAAATAATAATGTCATAATTCCTGAAAGGCAATATGCTTCAAAAGTCATTACAATTCACAAACTGAAAAATATATCCTAGAATCTAAATAATACCTTTATAATGCCTGGTAGGTAGTATTCTTGAAAAGTCACTAAATACACACTTAAAAATGTTTCCTGGACTAGTACCTTTATAATTAGTGGCAGGCTACACTAAATACTTGGATTAATAATTTTTAGCAAATGAAATGACTTTACACAACACAGTACAATGTCATTGTGTAAAAATTGTAGTTAGTCTTCACGCTTGCTATCACTGTTAGAACTAGTACTGCTGTTCGTACCACAAGTTTGTTGTTTACTTTGATTTGATGAATTTTCTTGCAGTGAGAACAAAAAGCTATTTTGAGAAACAGAAAGAAATCAGCTTGGCAGTGTGTTCCCTTGTTAACCTGTTCCTCTTTGGTTTTAATTGTGCTAAAAGCCTTTCAGTTGTGATCACATGAGGCAGCAGTTGGTTGTAGTGACTTTAGATAACTGTCGAGTTGGAGTTGTGCAATATCCCTTCCACCATGTAAATGGAGAGATATTCTCTGCTGCCTGCCAAATTATGTCTCGACTCCGCAAAGTATGTTTGGCACTGTATTCTGCCATTACAGCCACTTATCATTGTTGGGACATTTTTGTTATGTCCATGTTTGTATCAGAAGCAGTAATATATTCATCTTCTGACAATTTAGAGGCACAAAATAGTATTAAAAAGTGCATAGTACACAAATAAATGTAGAGACAACTTAGGTGGTTTTTAATGGCTCAATTCTTAGATTTTAGGTTCTTGATTCTACAATTCCTTAAGAATTGATGGTATCGCAGAATTGAAATTGTATTTCCCTTAATTCAATTTAAAAACATTACGTAAATGTTATTTTCTCTCCTGACTAAAAATTTGGACATAATTGAACACTTGGTTTCTGAGAATTTATTAACATAGTATTTCTGAAAATTCTTTTATTTCTTACTGTAAACAGCCTGAATTGGAATTTTAAAAATAAATATACTTACATTTGAATCCTGATGCAAATTGCTCCTCGCAGAACTAGTTGTTCCAACAGTTTTTTGTATTAGCTTCCAGTACATGGATTGTATCCTCTGTGGGCAATTTTAACACGTTGTCATATATCTCTTCAATCTTATTGAATTATTTGCGTAAGTTTGTCCACAATATTTACATTTTCCTCATCTTTTTTTTGTTTGCCCTCAAAGACTTCAATATTATGGTGCCACACACTAGGTATATTTCACATTAGGTATTACTTACAATCACACTTTACATTTACTTAACCAGATGATATTATTTTGTGTACTTCGAATCTTTGGGTTAACTCACAACTACACACCATACCTGTTAGGCAGGATTTACAACATCCCGTCGCATTCGTCTGTCTTCCAGCCGAGCGATTTACAACCAAACTTTGTACGTCCTCCGTCCCTATTTTTGCAAATAGGAAAAAATTCTCTACAAAAAGTGAAAATCTTTAGCAGTATTGTATTTCTAAGTAGGACTAAAAACAACCTTTCACATACGTAACGGAAATTAATCAATGTAAAAAAAATTTAGTAGCATATTAAGCATAATTTTATTATTTTTACTATTGTACAAAAGGAGCTCGTGTTTCCAAACGTAATTATAAATTAATCTTCAGAAAAAATGTAGCTCAATTTAATTTTACAATTACAGAAACAAACATGTGATAACAAAAGACAGCAAAAACAAAACACTCCACACTCTACACAGCCTTGTAAAGAACTTGGGATGAACGAGTAAACAAAACCTGCAAGTTTATAAGGCTGTAATTTCATCTGTTCGTCCGTCGAATGTTAAAGCTTGCCAAGGGGTGTTGATGGCCATCTCTGATTGGCTGTTGGTCACGTGATTGACTGACGGATGAACTGACGTTACTGGTCTTTGTAAATCCTGCCTTAGGGTAAATCCCCTGCACAGGGGAATCCCTATATCAATTTATCATTTTTTAGCAATGTGAACCCCTTATTATATGGAGGCACTGAGTCAGCGAATTCCCCGTATCATTTTCTCACTGGTCTCTTTTGCAAGGTGAACCCTAGCAGCCCTGCCTGTTGTGAAGACAGGAAAATCCCTTTGAATTTGTACTTTCATTTACTTTCATCTTTTTTAAGTTGAAGCATTTGTTAACCAAATATTATAGTAAAGTGACTCCTATATTCACTTGATAATCTCAAATAATTTTAATAAAATACTGTCATTTTCAATTTGGAAAATTTTCCGACAAATCAAATTAGGAATTTTTTTGGAAAATTTTACGATTCATTGAATTTTCTGCGGGAATTATTTCAGCCCACGTCTCTGTGCTCATGGCTATGTAAATTTTACATATAGAGGATAGATACTAAATGAGGAGAAAAGTAGTTTTTAAGCAGAACACTCAAAAGTGCTTTGTTCACCATGAACTGTCTATACAATTTTTTTTTTTTCATACTATTAGATCAGTGTTCAATATCCCATAGTGGAATGCTGCATTACAAAAGACTACATCAATACCTTGTGTGGAAGGGATGGAACATTTTATGCATACATGTCCTCCTTTGTGCTCTATTGCATGTCTCAAAATTTGAAATACCTCTGGGTTCAGGCATCTTATTGATTATGACGTAATATTCTTGGTGTAATATTCATGGTATAATCATAGGCAATTTTTTAAAAATCTTTTACTCGTTTTACAAAATCAACATGAAAAACAGTAGAATTGTAGACATATTTAATTAACTGAAACATTGAAGGTTTTAAGTATGTTTGTTTTTACTAGACATACTTATATTTTAGTTTTTAATGTATATGTGTGTCAGAATATGAATTTAAAAAATGTGCTTTATGTGTATGTTTAGGGACCTGGTACATTGTCATATTTCTTGCTATTATTACTTTACTTTCTGTTTACAGAACTAAAAATGAAGATAGAAGAAGTGAAAAGTACTGCAAAAACTCAGAGAATTTCAGCGCACAGCCATGTCAAAGGGCTGGGTCTCGATGAGAATGGCTTGGCAATCCAGATGGCTGCCGGCCTGGTGGGACAAGAACAGGCGAGGGAAGCAGCAGGCATTGTCGTCGACATGATCAAGTCTAAGAAGATGGCGGGGCGGGCAATACTTCTAGCAGGCCCTCCAGGAACAGGTAAAACTGCAATTGCTTTAGCAATCGCACAAGAACTTGGTAGCAAAGTTCCCTTTTGCCCTATGGTTGGCTCTGAGGTCTATAGTTCAGAAATCAAAAAGACTGAAGTTCTCATGGAGAATTTCAGACGTGCCATTGGTTTGCGGATCAAAGAGACTAAAGAGGTGTACGAGGGGGAAGTAACAGAGTTAACACCTGTTGAAACTGAGAATCCAATGGGAGGCTACGGCAAGACGGTGAGCCATGTCATCATAGGTTTGAAAACTGCCAAAGGCACCAAGCAACTGAAACTTGATCCATCCATTTATGAAAGTCTTCAGAAGGAGAGAGTGGAAACAGGAGACGTCATATACATAGAAGCAAACAGTGGGGCTGTGAAGAGACAAGGACGAAGTGACACTTTTGCAACAGAGTTTGACTTGGAAGCAGAAGAGTATGTGCCCCTGCCAAAGGGTGATGTCCACAAGAAAAAGGAAGTCATACAGGATGTCACGCTTCATGACCTAGATGCGGCAAATTCTAGGCCTCAAGGTGGCCAGGACATACTGTCCATGATGGGGCAGCTGATGAAGCCTAAGAAAACCGAGATCACAGACAAATTACGGAAGGAAATCAACAAAGTGGTGAACAAGTACATTGACCAAGGAGTGGCAGAGCTAGTGCCGGGCGTGCTGTTCATTGATGAAGTGCACATGTTGGACATTGAGACATTCACATACCTTCATCGTGCCCTGGAAAGTGCCATCGCTCCTATTGTGATTTTTGCCACAAATCGTGGTCGCTGCATCATACGTGGCACAGAAGACATCATATCATCTCATGGAATCCCACTGGACTTGCTGGACCGCCTTCTGATTATCAGGACCCTCCCGTATGCTCGCTCTGAAATAGAACAAATCCTCGCGCTCCGTGCCCAGACGGAAGGTATCCAGGTGGACAAAGAGGCACTTACACTTTTGGGAGAGATTGGAGTGAAAGCAACGTTGCGATACGCTGTGCAGCTGCTAACGCCTGCAGCACTAACGGGTAGGGTAAATGGTCGCTCAACCATTGCTGTTGATGATGTCAAGGAAGTTAGTGAAATTTTCTTAGATGCAAAATCATCTGCCAAAATACTGACTGTCAATGAGGACAAATACATGAAGTGAAGTAGTATTATTGCATTTATAAATGCAGTAAGTTACTTAACTCCAGTATTTAAAGATTGCTTTCTACAGAACTAGTTCTCTGTTTGTGAAATCTTGTGACTATGATTTAACATTTTTCAGTTTTCATGCATCAACTGTATAGATATTTGCGTAAGAAATGAACAGATGTAATTTGCACTGTATTCAACATCATCAGTTATACGCTAATGTTGGTGCTTTGTAAGACTGAAAAAGTTAATTTCTCCGCACTTGTGTAATTTTCATTGAAACTTAAGCCTCCTACTTCAGTACATATGTTCTTGTATTTCATGCTAAGCATAAAAATTCATATTGTTAAATAAATAATATTGTGTTATATGAATTTTATTAAAATTACTGATGTTTATGTAATTCTGTGATTTTCCAACTTTAGATGTTGGTGTTTCAAAACATTTGTAATTCATTCTTTCCTACCAAATAACGTTACTTAGTATCATCTATAACTTGTAATATTTATTTTGTATTAAATACAAATTAAAAACAGTGAGATCAGTGATATGCTGGCAACGACTAGTAAAGAATAGTTCACAGTTAAAATATTGTTTTTACCTAGTTTGTTGGTATGCTATTTGTAAACTAAATGTTGCCTATTGATCTATTTAATTTTTTAGGTATCACTGTACCATACATATTTCATTGTTACAGTTAAAAATATCAGCACTAAATATGATGCAAGGCCCTATTGACGTGGTGTTTTTTGTCCGAGGAAGAAACTGGAATATGCGGGGTGGAGCATCACGTGCTCTCTTTCACTGGAAGTTTCGCACAGCATATATCATATTTATTTTAGTAAAAATAATGATTTTGGAATTTGTAATTTACAGCTGAAACAAGATTTTATTGTTTGAATACTTATAATATATTTAGATGTGATCGAGGGATGGTTGCAAATACAATGTTGGCAGAAAAAGCGACTGGCAACATTACATGCGTGTTGCTGAACTAAGTGTTAATTTCTCTTCTTGCGAAAAATACTTAATGGTACCACATCAAGTTTGTACACTTTGTGATTTTTAAACCTACCTAGGCAAGTTACGATTTGTGATAACTCTGTTTTCCCATGGCAGGAATAAATATGTATACTGTAAAGTGCATCCTGATCTCTGTATGAGAAAGAGTATTGTTGCCTTTACATTATGGTGTGCCAGTATGTGTGTGATTGCAAATATTGCACATGCAATATTTATACATTTTAACAGAGAGCGGTTTTCTTAACGAAATTAATTTTTTGGGAGTCACGTCTGTTTATTCATCGCAACATTGTAACTTCTCTCTGTTTATTTACCTTTCGTGTTTACTTGACACTTTTCTGAATTCCTGCTGAAGTTCTACTTCCAGAATAGTCCTCCACCTTGGATAAACAATGTTTTTAGAAGAGTACACCAAAGGGACAATGCACCTCCGTCGTGTACTACCAACGTACCTATTCTCACTGCTTTTATTCATATAAAATAAAAGTGAAACATTAAATGCAAATTCTACACCATTCACAGCAATAAAACAATATTTCATATTGACGCCAGTAACGTGGTGGCCGAATAATGTTGAAAGGAAAGTGTGGATTTAGTAAATGAGTAGGCGAGCAAGAACAGTACGGCCTATGTACACTTGCATTCATAAACTACAGAACTTTGCAGTAGAGATTAGACAGGAAATGTCACTGACCAGTTGGGTTGATAATACCGCTTCTGTGTCCAACAAACACAGAAACAGATACCTGCAATAGCAACTGCTAGTGTTGTATGTTCGACAAGCGTAACATAATGGTTTGACATTTTAATACAAGAGATGCAAAACATGCAAACACAGTTGCAGGAAGTGAAACGTTATGTACAAATAAAGTTTCAGGATGTACGAAATAAGCTGGAGAGCAGGGTGCAGGCACAAATTGCACACGTTAGCTGTAATCCCAACTGCAAACCCACAGTGATCTAGTGCAGCTACAAGTAGCTGAATTAAAGGAGGGCATAAACGCTAACCTGTGTCAGGTTACTGCGGATTTGGTTACAATCTGTCAGGATCTAGCAGAGGCAAGGGAGGAGCTAGAATTAGTGAGGACTAACTTCACTGTGCAGGCCTGCGAAGTAGGACGCCGCCTGAATGAAATTGAACAACGGTCAGTCCCTCCAGCTGGTCGCATAGTAATAGATGCTGTGACAATTAAATTTGAATTGGTAAACAACTATGTAGAAACCCGCTTAGCTCAAGTAGAGGGAGCAATCGAGCAGAGATTTTCCAATGTAGAGGACAAAGTAGATCAGTTGACACAAGTAATTGCAGGTGTACAAAGCTTGCACTTAGTTGTCAATGAAATCTACAGGGAGGAAATGCAGCAACGCAATTCCAGCGCCACACGACCGGAAGTAGGTAATCCGATGCCCAGTGCACTTGCTGTTGCAACTACTTCAAATTCTCAGGCCCTAGCAACACCGCTGTTAACTCTATTACATCATCATCATTCCAAGTTGTGGGCAGAGCAACTGCCATAGTTTGAAAGGCGCCTAGGAGACAACCCTATAAATTTTCTCATTAAATTCTAATAGTACACTATATTATTTGGCCTGACAGACAACGATATGTCACACGCAACAGTATTACCAATTTTCAGAATTCAGAACAAAATTTGTGGTACATTTCTGGAGCACAAAAGTTAAGGGGAACATAAGGTCCAAACTACACAGGGAAAATTTTTTCCCTGGAAAGGGCAGAAGCTTAAAAAAACCCACCTATCTGATCTGTATGAAATATCTAGGCTTTTAGACCCTCCTCTGAGCAATGAAGAAACCATTACTATGGTTTTAAACCAATTGCCATACGCTTTCCAGGCACATTGGACTCGTACAGATAATGATTTTGTGGTGTTTAGGGGATGATTATTAGCCTTCGACCAAACAGTTTGCAAAGAACACGAGGTGGTAGAGAAGAAGAGAAAACTGCCTGTATAACAAGCCCCACCCCTACATCAAGGCCACCCGCAAAAAAAAAAAAACAGTTCAGGGATAATGGCGGATGTGGTCAGCATCCGAGGCTGCAGTCTTGTCAGGTAGGCACCGATGCTGCAACGACTGCTTTGAGTGCTTCTGCCTGCCCGCAGGCCGTGCATATTGCATGGGTTGAGCGATGCGGCCACTTGGAGAGACAAGGGAGCAGATGTCCTTTATCCCGTGTCGTCCTCGCTGCTGCTGTCAGTAGGGGAATGAGTGTGGTATAGTTTCTGATGGGAACCAGAATGAGCCCCCTTATCAGGCAGGGCCAACTCGGGTGCTGGTGACCCACTGCATGCTGCCGTAGATGCTGGGAGTCTCCAGGACATTGCGCTGCCATAGGTGGTACCTTCATCTGGCGATATAGGCCGTGCATAGGTAGCCCAACTGGATGCGTTGTCTGGAGTCGACTCTGTTGCTCTGCTGTCTATTGGTGAATAACAAATGGCTGTTGCGACTGTTTGTGGGAGCCCTGTGAGCGTGAAAGTGACTGATGTCTCAGCTGAACACGTGCGTTGCTGTCAAGTTATGTTCCTTTCAAATCCACCACTGTGGTTTTGCTGGAGTTTTTTTTTTTTTTTTTTCCCCCCCCCCCCCTTACACTAGAAGGGGATATTGACGCTGGGTATAGCGAAGCTGGCTGTGACAATTCTCAAGGCGTCCAAATGATAGATGACTAACCTGCCCCGACTGAGGTGCACTCTATAGCACATGTTTCCCAGCACCTTTGTTACTGTGTGTGTGGGCTGGAGAGGCGGCGGTGGGAATGTAGTTGACTTCGACCATGGCTTATACCTAGACAGTTTACCTGCCGCAACAGTGTCTGGTGAGTGTTCTCATGGGAGTGCAAATGTGCAGGTCGTAGGAACTTGTGGCATAATGTTGACGGTTTGCTGTTAATTGTGTGTAATTCCAGGCTCACGTCGTTTTTAATGCAGTGTGGTTGATGCAAGGGTCAATGATATCTGCTTCGCCGGGCCACGTGGCTCATGGCAACACCTATGCGGTGCAATTGGGGTGGATTCTGCAAGCACGACGCGTCACAGAGGGAGGCATAGTGGTAGGTGCATAGATCGGATGACATTAAATTGCAAAACACAAAACGTGTTCTGCAGACATCGCACTGATGCACTTGGTGTTGTGTATTCTGGACCACGTAGTCACATGAAAACAAACACTAATATTTACTTTTGATGGAAGAGAAAGATTATGTGAACACATTATTGCACTTCAAAAATTCTCAAAGAACAGTAAAAATCAACAGAACTCAGGAGGGCCATGCATGAAACATTAACATATAACCCAAAGTACATATAATACAGTGTGCCTATTCAATACACACTCATGCCCCCAACCCTCACACTAGCTGCACTCTCGTGTAGGTGGGTGGCAATGAGGTGGTTTGGAATATTACTTCCAGACGTGGTGAACAATCTAGGAGTCAGAAATGTTGTACATGTCACACTTTACAAGAAAACCAAAAAGGTGGCAAGATATTCATTTTAGTGATTACACACTATTACAGGAAATGGGTCGAAGCTTACGCAATCTGTAGTGCACGGTCTTGCAATGGGCATAAGTGATGGAAAATGAGTTTCATGCAATAGGAATATCCGTGGGACTTGCTCATGGAAAACAGCCCCCGATTCACTGGTAGAAAATTGTGAGATACGTGCACCCAGTGGAGAGTACAGCACTTAAAGACAGTGGTGTACCACCTGCGGGTAAACCCCTCGGAGCATCCCAACCACGAGCTGAAATGCAGCTGTGACTCCATTTGGGTGAGTAGCACAGGACCTGGACACAACACCTGCCAGCCACACTCTTTACTCTCTGTCGGTGTGTGAAGGCAACCACAGGGAAATCATCAACCGACATTCAGCTTGGCCGGAAACTTGGCCTGCCCAGTGAAAATCTTTGCCTCACCATCGGGAACAGCTGTGAAACAGAGAATAGTGCACGGGAATACAGGCGACGATGCAGTCGAAAGGAACTGTGGCACCGCCAGGAGGAATATGGCGCTAAGTGAGTGAGGAATACAACTAGACCTTCACCAGCACTAATGAATGGGCAGGATGTGTATGTGCGTGCACATCCGCAGTTGGCCGCCCGAAGCAACTTCTGCACGGGGTTGATGCCAAAGTGGACAGGACAGCACAAGGTGGTAAAGAGCCTCGGACCCACAATACATCTGGTCCGAATGGGGAAGAAACAGTTACGAACCCACAGTGACGACATCTGGTTTTCGCCGGGAGATGTCTCCGACGGCGATGCACGAGATGCGCTGACGACCACCGACAGCGATCCACCTGCCGAGCTCTGAACTGCCAGTACAGCAAAAGGAGGCTGACCTTGCACTTCCTGCAGGAGGGGCACCATCTAAGGACCAGGGTACTTTGACGCCGAACACCACCGTGTTTATCAGGGGTCTAAGTGACGGACAACCCGACTTGAACAGCGACTCTAGTCCAGACAAGGACATTGGTTCACACAGATCAAGAAGCAGAATAGCAGGAGTTTGAGGTTTCGATCCAAGTGACCCACATTGGGGAAGCCCCTGCCGAGATAATCATGCTAACCACCAGTGACGAAGGAGCGTCAGCACCTCGGACAGAGGGGTCAGCAGTGGGAAGCACGACATCGTCTGGAACTTTGCCATCTGAAGGGGCGCGTCGGCATGTGGAGCATGTGGGAATGCCCCGGCGCCCTAAAAGGTGCGGAGGAATACAGCAGCAGCTGCAGTCTATGAGGTTTTAGGGGCAGCAGAAGAGCCCGTACATGCTGCATCCGAGACGACAGCAGCGACCCATGTTTCACTGTTGTGCTTGACGTGACAGCTGCAAACGATCTCTCAAGGTTCGGGGGCACTTGATGCCGAACACATATCTCTCCTAGACTGCTTACCTGCCTGATCAATGGATGTGAGCCAAGAAGACGAGGAATGGCAGAAGAGCCCGTACATGCTGCATCCGAGACGACAGCAGCGACCCATGTGTCACTGTTGTGCATGATGCAATGGCTGCAAATGGTCTCCAAAGGTGTGGGGGCATTTGATGACGAACACATCTTCTCCCTAGACTGGTTGCCCGCCGTATCAAGGAACGTGAGCCAACAGGATGTGCGCTCTACCCAGAGCACACCAACTTGCATTGTCCAGCGAGTGTTCTCAGTGTAATGCAAAGGAGTACAAGTGTAGAGTAAGGCAAGCCAGTTGTAGTGAGGGAAACTTAGTGTAGGATTGCTAGTGTTTGATCAACCAGCCAGCTACTCCACGTGGCAGAGTGATATTTAATGAGCGCGAATGGTGATTAAAGGTGAAATGTTTAATGACTCATGCAATACTCATATATATTGTGAGATGGGGAGAGATGTATGTATTGACGTGTGTCGCTCCTCACCCTTGGCTGTTTGTCACACCAGCCACTCCCAAGCGCAGCACACATGCGATCTCGACGACTGATCACAGGCGAGTAGTGTTAATGTAGTGTGAGTGCAGTAGTGGGCAAGATAGCGCAAGTGCAGTGCCGTGTGTGGAGCGCCACGTGCGCCTACCAGCCCAGGAGAGTGGGCGGAGTAATACAGGAACATGTGTATTACGCTAAAAAGGGTTGTAATATTTTCACAAGCACACTTCTCGCCAAGTGATAAGGACATGTGACCCACAAAAGAAGTATATATGCCTAGAAACCCTTATGCCCCAATAGTGTTGTTTTAGAGTGTTATTGGTTTCTTTCACAAATGGTTATTTTCACGCCACCAGTGTTATGTCCACTCCATTTCATTCCAGTCGATATGTAACCTTCAGAAACTATTATTGATGTTGCCAGCATGAGCCTGCCACCGCCAGCCCTCGTGCCATGGTGGGAAGTCAGTCAGCAAGTTGCACCCAGAGGGGGAGGCATATGTGTAACCGCAGTCGCGCTTTTACCGCCCGGAGGGTATCAATCTTTATCACCAGTCATTTTTCAGCAATAGTTAAGTATATCAGTAACCTTTATTTGTTTTCGTCGTCCGGGATACTCCCCCTCACCTCATCAGGAATTGCATCGCCAGGGGAGTTTATCATTTTATCAGCACATCTACACTTAATGCGAGCCTAGGGCTTTATTTGCCTCATCGCCTTCGCCGCAGGTTTAAAGCAAGCAATTGTATGAGTTATTCTCCTGGAGGGAATGTTCAATTCTGTAATAAACAGCACGAACTGATGAGTTCTTTTATTCGATTACCGAAAGGCATTTCAAGGCACGGGCTCCTTGAAACCCGCTATCTGATACAAGTGTTTATATGAATTGAAGGGTAAACATTACTTTGTATGTGATTTGCAACCAAATCAAAGTACCGCATGTAGCATTTATGGGTGTGTGGTTTGGCCCCAACAAACCACGAACAGGGACTATTGATTACGTCGATGTAATATTTAATTTGCAATACCAAGCTGTGATTGGACACCCGAAGAGCCCCTCGTTTAGATAACAACGAGGCCTCCACATCAGATGAACTACTGCAAGATTTAAGTGGGAATGTGGTCCGGGTGATCGGCCCACAGCACCCTGAGGTTATGAGGACTCAGCGCTACTGCAACAACATCAGTGACTCCACGACTGCAACGTCTGGTGCCTACCGGGTATACAATTCCTAACACATTTTTCCAAATTCTGTTCACTGCCTTTGTAAATCCCAATCAACCCCATCTCGTCCAGTCAACCACCGTCAGTATAAGAGCCATTCTAAGGTGTATTAACCTTCACCAGGGTGTTCTCTGATTCCATATTTGTCTCCATCTCATATGTTTCGTCCCCATTAAATTCATCAACCTCTGTTAAGTGTTTATTATAAATTTTTCAGTGTTCTGTAATTTACAGTGTGTCTCCTATACCTCTGTCCGATGCCAAGTAAGTTTAATGGTACTTTTGTTCAAAAATGTAGTGCTGTGTGATGTGTGGGCTCGCCACTGCCAGTCCTCATGTCCGTGCGCCAAACTAGTCAATGTTCAGCAGCTGGAGGGGTGAATCGTGCCGTCATGTCTCGCGATGTGCATGTCCGGCGGCATGTAACTTCTGTTACCAATCATATATAAACTTGCAATAGATTTTAATTTACCAGAACCTCTTTATGTTCAGCCACCCGAGACAACACCTCTCCACTCCTGGTTGGTTTGCATCACCACCAGGAGCTTAATTGTTCAATTAAAAATTGAGTAGGTGATGTGGCATTTGATTAGTTTAACCATTACTGACAAGTCTGAGTTCGGTACGAATGTTAAGTTGTTCCCGATAGGAGCATATAAAGTTACAGACGAATAAATACCATCATTGGCATGGGTCCCTCCTTTCCCGCCATTTCTCAAATGTTTATTCTACGTGTTTTATTCGTGAGTGTTTTGTACTGGATTATTTCCCTGTATTTAATTAATGTGGCATGTTGTCCATCCTGAGAGCACACTACATTCTACATCCAGGTTTTATTAATAATTCTTCAAGGAGCTGGGAAAGGAAGGCATTGGTTGTCGGCGACACGGCCCGGAACATCAGCAAGAGTCAGCTCTATAAATTTGGCACTGTTTCTGACGATGCCTGGTGCTGGGAAAATCGTAACCTGTTATCCAATTTTCCAGTTAAATTATGCTTTTCATTTCTGTACACCATGCAGACACCCAGCCAGGTGTTATAGTGGTGAGCAGCCACTGTGTGTTGTAGTGGCTCTGGTTCTTTCGAGCTTCTTTGTGCATGTGCATTCTATCCTCCTACCTGTCTCCTCTGTCTGCAGGACTCTTGGCGCTTTCCCTTGCCCCACTCCTGAACTCACCGGGGAGGGGAAGGTCATGGGCCTGGAGCAGCTGTGCGGGTGTTTTGTCAGTCGCTTGATTCTCCCTTGTGCGCAATCAGCAGCCAGGTGCTCTGCACATTATGCATGTTTGTCACCCACGTGGAAACAAATTTCTGTTTTGATGTCCTGATTCCTTCGTTCTGCTGATCTCCCCAGCACTTGCGGTAATTTAGCCATATGCGGCTGGTGAATTGTATGTCATTGTCACTGAGTAGGGCAGGCAGATAGCCAAAACACTGGATCAATTCTGTTTCTAGCACTTTTCATATGGTTTTTGCACGAGTACTGGAGATGGCATACACTTCTATCCAGCATGAGAATAGGTCAGTGAGGACCACGATGAATTGCTTACCATGCGAAGTGCTTGGATAAGGGCCCATTAAGTCCAATGTTACTGTCTCGAAAGGTTCTGTGGGTTCCCTGGGTTGTTGTTGCTGATCTCCATCAGTGTGGCATCTTTTGAAGTGATCACATACTGTACATTTGTGCACAAACTCCCTCACTTGCACGGTTATACCTGGCCAGTAAAAATGTTTTAGTACATTTTTTTTCTGGTTTGTGCTATGCCTGGATGTCCGGAAAATTGTGTGGCTTGTGCATCTTGCAATACCACCTTGCGCACGATTGTGGGTACGTATGCACGTCCCGTATCACTGTTTACATCTGACCGCATCACCACACAATCGTTTACAACACGCCACTTGTTGAATGTTTATTTAGCATACTACAGAGTGTCCCAATTTTGTGTGGGCATAAACATGATAACATTGTTGCACTGTATTGATGGCGAGGTTGACACCTGTCTTTGGGAGGGGTGAGGGTATATCATCCCACTCTTCCTCATCGCGAGAATGTGTTCTCCCGGTGCACAGAACAGATGGTCTGCCAGTTGATTTTCCTCGTCTGCTACATGATGCACTTCAAAATAGCATGACAGTAAGAAATGTGCCCAGTGTATTTGCTTACTTTGGTTTTCTCTTATGCTGTGCAGCCATCGGGCAATGGTTGTCAGTGAGGAGCCTGAACCATTTGTATATGAGTAATTTTAAAGCTCCATACTATTGTCAAACACTTGCACTCGTTAACGTCGTAGCATCGTTCATGTTCACTGTATTTAACACTGGTGTACTAGGTATTTTGATGGCTCCCATCGTCTCGCAGTTGAAACAGTATGGCGCCTATTCCCTGTTCACCAGCATCTGTTTGTATGTATAGATGGCAGCTCGGGTCGTGTCGTGCCAGGGCTGGGCACTAACAAAACTGCATTTTAGCTCGACCAAACTTTTATCTTGTTCTTCACACCACTGAAACTTTACTTTTGGGGACATAAGTACAGTGAGAGGTGCTATGATTAGCGAATTCTGAAATGTTATCTCGCAGCCATTTTGCAAGACTGAAGAATTTTCTTATCTGCTTGTGGATGGTGGGTGTTGTGTAGACCTCAATAAGGTGTAGCTGTTCTTCGGTCGGCCTGCTTCCCTTCTCGTTCACCAGGTGTCCGAGGAACCGAATTTCTGCTTACCTATGTGGCATTTTCGGTTAGCACATGCGAGACTGTTGATGGCTAGGCGCTCAAGCAAGAGTGAAAGATGGCGGATGTGGTCCTCCCATGTCTCTGATCACACAACCTCGTCGTTGAGATAGACCGAGGCAAACTCTCCAAAGAAACCATCCAGTACTCTTACCATAAAGGCCTGAAATGTGGAGAGTGCGCAATTAAAGCCGAATGGCATATCCACAACTGAAATCTTCGCCCATCTGGTGCGGTGAATGCTTTCTTATGCCTGTCTTCAGGTCGTACTGGCACTTGCCAATAACCACTGCAGAGATCTATTGTAGTTAGAACCTTGGCATATCATAAAGTACCCAATTCATCCTTAACATGTATATAGGGTTATGGACTATTTGAGTGACCTGTTTTAACTGGCGAAAATCCTAACAAAACTGCCATGGGACATCTCTTTTAGGTGCTAGGGTAGTCGCCGAATTAAATTCACTATTTAATTGCTCTATTACCCTGTTCTGAAGTATTTCGGAATTTTGTTCTGTTAACACTCTTTCCTGTGTTACAGAAAGATGGCTGGCATATGTCGGTTGGGTGGTTCAGTTCTGTCTCCCACCACCTGGGTCGGATAGCACTGGTTATACACCAGTTGCGACCTCATTTCATTTCACCCTGCATCAAACTTACAAAGTCTATCTTCGGGAACTAAGAAACACCCTACTTTCTCCAGCCCTAATCCAATAATAGGAATTATTTTTATCCTGTACTATTATTGCAATTTTCTCCAGGCTCTTTCCGCTTTGCCTGATTTTCTATGCCCCTTATTAGACCCTTCTTTCGGTGTGTGACTTTGGTTGCAATTGCGGCCATGGCATCAGACTACCCAGTTATAGTCGGGATTCATTCGCCCATTTGATCATAGAAAATAAATAAATATATGAGATAGAATACAAACTGGTCATAGTGTAAGCGTAACTTGTCCAACAACGCTCAGATGGGTGTACACTGAACTAATGGGCGTATGCGAAAATGTACTACGTCTTTCAGTGTAAAAGTGTTTCATAGACAATGAAAGTATAAATAAATATAAGATCTATCACCAGGTTTAAACCATCAGCCGAATGTTTGATTTAGGCAACTTCGGTTAATTAAACCTGACCTAAGGCGTAAAGGGCTTGCTATGAGACGCATCCCATTCTATAAGGTGTTCACGTAAGCGTAGCAGGATTTGGGGACTCGCAAAAAAAAGATTGTATGCATGGAGTGTATCGTGTTCGCACATTATCCGGGGAGTTATTGTTTGTTACGTTGCACCGCTAAGTAATCCTAACATTTTGATGACGTACAAATGTGTTGATGTTGGAATTAAAATTTTAGGCAATTCTTCTATTTTTTTCGTCCGGAAATTTTAGTTCTTTAATTTAATTTAATGTTGGAAAAAATTTTGTTTTTTAATTTAAGTTGTCATCATGTATGAGTGAATCTATGACCGTTTTGTATACTTCCTGTTGAATGGATTGGTTTTTATTGCAGTGACACGTGGTAATGTTCTTTGATTTTATTGAATATTTGTTGTAATTAAGTAGTTTTTGACAGTACTTAAACTATTGGTGTTTGCTTTATTTTTGCTTGTATCAATGTAACACTTTTAATGACATTTTTTGTGACAACTCTCACGCGTTACATCCTTAAAATCTTCTGGTTTTATGTCATAACTCATTACGGTGTTGATTCTGAGCTACGCGTTTTAAACTAATGTTGGAAGTACTATTCGTACTTATAACTTGGGGTAATTTTACTTGCTATCATACATTTTTGTTCAGTGAAGTCTTTACAGTCAAGTTGGATTTACAACCCGTCACGTCAGTCATCCGTCTGTTAATCACGTGAGCAACAGCCAATCAGAGGTGGCCATTAGTGCTATCTGTCCGCCCGTTCGTCAAAATTTAGGCAAGCTTTAACTTTCGACGGATGAACGGGTGAAATTTTACAGCCTTTTAAACTTGCATGTTTTTGTTACTCGTTCATCCCGAGTTCTTTAAGCAGGGATCACACGATGCAAGGTGAGTACCTATCTTGTGCGAGATGCCGACCTTGCACGAGAATTTCTTGCACAAGTTCTTGTGCAAGGCACATCTTGCGAAATGAGATAGAACAAATCGTATTTTTCTGGTGTAAAGCGATGCAAGTTGCGATCCTATTTGTCCTTGATTGCTGGTCATGTGAGCTGTTGTAAACTTAACCATAGAGTAAAAGAAAGTCATAATCTGAGGTGTGCGAAGAGAAATACAGGAAAATAAAACATTGCTGAAATATAACTTTAAAGTGTGGATTGAAGTTTAGACTGTTCGCTGAGAATAAAATAATAACAGTAATATATTGGAGGGATAGCATTGAAACAAATACCTTGTTGAGGTAAGCAACTTGTGCTATCAACTAATTTTGATGCAAGACAGTAGTCATCTTATTTATCTGTGTGTGAACGTGTTTCGCATGCTGTTAAGTTGGCATTCTCGTACGAAATGTTGCGTGAATTGCATTTTGCATCGTGTGATCGCTGCTTTACAAGGCTATCTAGTATGCACAGTGTTTTGTTTTTGCTGTCTTTTGTTTTTTCATGTTTGTTTATGAACTGAAAAATGAAATTAAGGCTGTTTCCAAATACTGGCCTAATGGAGCCCTTAGGGTAAAGGATCCATAGAAAGTGCATTCTAGTGGATGCTGCCGTATTGGCTGAGTTCTCACTAGGGATGCCAATGCATCTGTTCACGCGTCCACTACATACCAAGGGATAGGGATGCGATACACTCACCCACTGTCGCTTCCACACATCCCTTTGCTACGGAATTCATTCATTTGTTTATATTGTTTACTTCTATTTTGCGCATGTGGGGTGCTATGGATGTGTATTTGTTTTTAGTTGTTGATAAAATGGATTTTTTTTTTAAAGCATTGTATAAGTAGAGACTCCAACATAATCGCACAAAATAAAATGCTGTTTAAAATACTGACCACTTGAGCAATCAACTTCATTATTCACATTAATCATTTCAACAAATGCATTTGTAATTTGTATATGCTCATCCAACATAAAATGTCCTATTTATAAGAAATCTCTAGTTCTATTTGCAACCATTGCCAAGCAGAAATCATATAACCTCAAATCTAAAATGATTTTAGTCTGCAGTAAATTGTTGGCATTTCACCTAGGATAACACAAAGATACAACTTCAGACCAGTAAAAAGTGTGGTACACCTAGCGCATCCTAGCTGTAGCAGAATGTGAATGTTATCCATCCCTTCAATGCAGCCATTTCCATTGTGGATGCTTGTACAAAGAGACTTAGGGATGCGTAAGCAATGGACGCATCCCACTCAATTCAGAAACAGCCTAAATTGAATTTTTCCTGGAGATTCATTGATAATTACGTTCGAAAACCCGGGCTCCTTTTTTGTAATAGTAGAAATAATAAAATTGTGCTTTATATGCTATTAAAATTTTTGTTGTGTCTATTAATTTCTGTTACATACGTGTATGGTTGTTTTTTGGTACTTGGAAACACAATACCACAAAAAATTTCCACATTTTGTGGAGAATTGTCTCCTATTTGTAAATAGTTTTGTTTTTATTCGTTTGCAACAATGAACTTTCGACGGACGTACAAAGTTTGGTTGTAAATAGCTCGGCTGGAAGACGGACAAAGGTATGACAGACGGGCTGTTGTAAATCCTGCGTAAGCCAACAGCCCTGACACAGACAAAAATTATTCATCAGCCAGTCAGGAGCAAGGCCACCTCGACAAAAGTATATACTATTTCTTCTTTCGTCGGGCGTCGGACTGGTTCGGCATGCTGGAATCACATAACCCCGACCAGCAAGTCACCGCAAGCATAACATGACATTTAAAACTAAACAACCAATTAAATACATGATAGATCTGATGTAAGCCTGGCAACGACTAGCAGTTTTGAATTAGAAATTATTTCTATTTGTCGTGTCATGTGGCACGACCACAGTGTGAACAACCTTTGTATGATAAGCTTTCCCTACAAGGGAAAATACTTAGCTTAAAAGAAAACAAGTATGAAAATTATTGTATTTATCTCTTATAAATAATAATTGTACCTGCATGCATTAAGCATAAAACTTTTTGTCACCATCGTGTATTCCAAATTTCCCTTCTGCCCACTGGCTTTGAAACTAGTGTAGTTAATCCGCGCCTTCTAAATGGATCAGAAAAATTTTGCTTGTAGTGTCACACCAGTAAACTGCCTGGCTTTAAATTTGAGCAGTCACTTTGAAAATGGTCGTGGTTGTGGTTTATGTTGTGCTGTGCTCAGGGCTATGTGATTCCGGCATCACTTGGTAGTAGAAGAAAAAAAAAAAAAAACATAACTTTACAAAACAAAATGTTGTGTGGATTTCACTACTATGGTAAATTTCTCATTAAACTTATGTTTTTTTCATGTACATCGTGATTTTCTTGTAACAAAAAAGCTAATGAATTGACTAAAATAAATATTTTTGGAAAAATAACTGCTCCAAGATCCAAAAATACTTTGTTTACAAAGCTATCAAAACAAATTAGTGTACAATGATCTGTGATTTGTTCACACTCCGTAGCAAGTTACTGGTCATTCTATGATTTTGCCGAAAGCCACGCAACTCTTGTCGAAGGAAACTATTGGGGTATTGTACACATCTAACTAATTTTAGTGGCGGAAATGTTTGGGATGTAATGTCTGACTGACTTTCGAGAAGACCTCGTTCTAAATCCAGCATCACAATGCCCCGACAAATTTGATGTGACAAAATTTGGATAGCATCCAATGAAAAGCAAGATCACTGACGTCAGTCCGGTAAAATTGCAGCCCCAAAAATAGTAGGTTCTGTTTCTACTTTCCATCGTGCCGGGCCTGTCGAGGCACGCAACAATTTTGTGCATATTTCCCTACTGTACTAAATAATAACTTGGTGCGAAAATAACGCTCTGGCTTGTTGAATACATTTTGCTCTTGTATAATTTCAAATATTGTTAAAAAGGAAAAATAATTATTTATTTATTGTGAGTTTTAAAAAGTAAATATAAGATAACATGCCATTTCAGAATTTTCCAACATGCAACCAACACACTGCAGGTTTCGTCATTGTCTTGTGAACACCGAATAAAATATGTGAAATTCCATCGAGCTCTTGCGTGTCGGTGTGTCGTATCTCGTTTGTTGGGTTATTGTGACTCTGGCTTCATAGTTGCCATATTTATTTTTAAAAAACATTGTATTAAGAATGAATTTGTGGTAAAAGTTGCTGTGGTTTGTTGCAATGTCTTCCCAAAGGATTGTAATACATAATCCCATGGTGACATTAGTATAACGCAGGTCATTACAGCCTCGACACAAACAAAAATATTTCAGCAGCCAATAAAAAGCAAGGTCACCCCACCAACATCACAGCTTCGACAGCCGGACAAAAGTAAATTCTATTTCTACCTTAGTCTGAGTTAGACTCGCTGGGCAGTAAAAGAAATGATATAAACACAACCTCACAAAACAAAATGTTGTGCTGACGTCACTATGGTGTTTTTTAATCAATAATATTTTACTTGTATATACATACTGATTGTATAGCACAAGCTATGTGGTTGTTGATTTAACGGAAATAAATAATGATGGATAGGTTCACAGACAAACTTTTAATAAAAAAGTGTGCAAAATTGTCCGGAGTTATTTGATATTCCCTCAAAGTTATTTTAAAATCAACAACCCAAGGACGAGGCATGGGCGGAAATGCTGATAGCAGTAGAATTTATCTGTCGCATATAATTTTTGCTACCACGCAAACACAAATAATAAAAACTGCACCAAAATCCCAAAATATTTTGTTTACATAGTTTTATACTGTTTTCAAAACAAAATAGTGTACAGTATTTTGTGTTTTTTATGCATTCCAATGGAAAAGTGTAGCACATTATTGGCAAATGGACACACTGTGATTTCATACAAAATCCTACTCCGCTTCCTGGAGTGCAAGCAAATAGAAATAGGCCAGTTCACCTGCTTAATATTTGGGGTCGACTGGGGATATTGTGATACACCCCAAATGAAGAGGCAATTGTGATACAGCTTTGAAAAAGCAGGTCATAACAATATTAGAACTTTGAAACAATGCATCCATATGCCATGTTTTGTGCTATTTTATGTACACTTGATCTCACTATGTATATCTCACACTATAATGGCAAGATATGAAACACTGTTGCTTTGGACAAAACTGTTCTTTCCTTGTCCGGTATATTTATTTGCAGCTGGTGGGTGGTATTGAAATTATGAAGACAGTATATTCCTGGAAGACCAGGCTATGTTTTCACTGCAAGAAAAGTTTAAAGTGTTTGGAAAATGAATTATTATACCATCCAAAAGTATTGGGGTTATCATGATGCATGTATGGGGGCTATTATGATACATGTGTGGGATTATTGTTAGATGCGAAACAAAGATAAACAAGCCAACATGCTACATAGATTGGAAATGACATTTTTTTGTACCTCTTTTAGATGCATTGGCAGCATGCTTTACTTAAAATTGGTGTTGGCCAACTGATGAATGATAAGTTTCTTGATTTTGCTTTCCTGCCTCTCAACCCTCTAGGTAGAATGAATTATTTTACTTTCAGTTCAGGATTTTTCTGTATAAATTTTGGATCATATTTTAAGACGTTTTAAGTCTACCTCAAAACTATCAGTTAGTATTTGAAATAAATAGTTGAGTAGAGTGCTATTAGGCCTGCACATGTAACTTAACCCAGGAAGTTTTGTTTAATTTATCATAGTGCAACCATAGACTAAACAGCTTATTAGTCTTCTGCGCATGTACCCAACATTGACCTACCCCAATCCTACATAACTGTCAGTCTCACATGGTCAACAGTGATGGACGTATTTATTTACATCATAATTTTTAAATGATAAGCACTAAAATACCTTTACCATTTTGAATTTAATCAAAAAGCATTACAAACTGGTTAAAGGAAGTATAAAAATATATCTTAGGCACTTGTTTACAAATAGTTTACTAACGTAAAATCCAAACCAAGCCGTTTTCAATAGACGTATTGGCAGAAAAGCAATTCAGTGTTGGGACACATAGATCAGTTCTACCTCATCTGTAGTCTACGAGTGAAACTACTATTATTACTAGTTTCTATGTCTTGTAGAAGGAAGGAGGTAGGTGGAATACAGGGATGCTCCATTTTGACTGATTAAAAGTCTGTAAGCTTGGTGATAATTTTGCAGATTTTATATACACCCAGACCTCCAGCATAATGTTACGAAGATGCAGGAGAGGCATCTTAAGTCAATAAATGTGAGCTGAAAAGCTCATATTTAGAGTTTTAAATGTTTCTTTCCTAAATAGCATGATAAACATGAGAAACGCTAGAAGAGACCGTAGTACTTCAATCGCAAGCATCTGCCAGAATGCTAATATGTACTCTTGAACTTTAAATTATCTGGATCATCATAATTTTCGTCTTTAATTGCAACTTTGCGAATTTAATTTCATATTACCCAGACGTACAGATAAGATATTTTGCACTACTAGTTAGCAGAATAATTTGTGCAAAGAACTAAAACCAAAGAAGGAAGAAACTATAAAATTGAAACTCATTTATTTTTATTGACTTGCGTTGTCTGGAATATTTTTTATTAAATTGAGTTCATTTTTATTCAATGGCTCAGAGTTAGGATTTAAATCAATTTTAATCTTGTTGCACTTGTAAAGTAGGGTAATATTTCATAAATGGTGGAAAATCTTTCTTGTTAATTTAAATGATTGCTATGGTAAATGTTGTTTGTTCCTGGTTATTCATTCTCCTTCAACATTTTGACTTCATTAAAATTCATAATCATCTGGTATTTGCAATTGTGCTCCTAGTTCATGTACCATGTAACTTGAGGAGGTATTTGTGGGAGTATTCTGAAAAATTTCCCCATGCATGGTGTGTTTGGTTGGTTTGTAAATACGTTGTGTATCACATTTTATACATAAAATTACCTTACTTTTGGTTTAAGTTAACTTATACTTATATTCTTGTCCAAATGATAGTATTTCAGTAATGTAGTAATTAATATTAATAAATCTGAGAGAAAATAGGTGTGTTGGTAATAACTAGTAAGAAATATTTCTTACACAAAATATTATTACACGTGTGATAATGAATGTAGTGCATTGTCCTTTGGTATTATTTTATAGATTGAGGCAGTGTCCAAATAGCAAATTCAGGTATATACTGGTGTCCTTGTATACTTTACTTATTCTTGGCATCAAACTTGATGATTTCGGACAGGCAGTCTTGTTGGCCATTATTCAGCTAATCACTTACTATTAATAAAAAAGTTATTCCCACGAGGAATTTGATAATTGCTGAAAGTTATTAGGGGTTAAATCAAGAAGGTTTAAGTATTATTTACATTACATATATTGTCTTCCGTGGTTGTACATTAGTTTGCTGTTTTGATCGCTTTGTTTCACCTTAGCTTTTGTATGTTGTGAATAAAAGCCTAATACAAATATATTGTTTCTAGCTTTTTTTTTTAATTGCACCTGTGATAATTATTAACAGTTCAGTATTCTGTACCTATGAAGTAGTAATGTTGCCTTATTAAACTTTAAATAATTTAGCAGAATTATGTTGAAAATCAATATTGTAACCTACAAATTGCTTCTCAAAATGGCAGCATATATACCACGAGTATGCGAGATGTACACATTTTTGTTTACTTGTATGCTTAACCTGCAATTCAGACAGCACTTATGAAGTCACTGCTGGGCACAAGTATGCACTTCAGGCAAATTCAGACACAGTCTTAGTTAAGCTTTGTTCGAATGAGTAACCTTGAATGGAGTGTACTAAGAATGCTAAATAATAATGGCACAGGCGCTTTCTTATAATCATAGTGTGATAATGGAGAGGGATATGAAGCTCAGGAATATTATGTAAAAGTGGTGGTTAATTTATAGAAATGAACTTCCTACTTCCTGTCTCATAAATTGGTAACATTTGAGCTGTTCTAAGAAAGTAGCAACAATGTTGATTTGCTAACATAACTTGTTTCAGAATTAGTGAAAGGACAATTTGATTATCGATTCTGGCCTGAATTGAAGAATCAACGAGTTCCGATATTTTGCATTGAAAATTTTGATTTGATTGTGTAAAATTTTCTTACTGGGTAGCATATTCTGCCAACCTGGTGGTATGCAATGCATATAGATTGTGTGCATTTGCAGTCGTGTTTAATCAGGCATGATTTTGTTCTAGTTCGTGATAAAATGAAATAACATCAAAATACAAGTTAAAATGCTGTCTGTAAGTTGTGTGAAATGTAGAACTTCACAACTGTATACAAAATGTTGAACATTTCTTGATAATCGAATCATGTCCAGAATCGAGAATCAAAACAAAAGTTTTGGAATTGAATCTAGAATCGGAATCGACAAAAACCTTAAATTGTCCCATCACTATGCCTAATGTGTACCACAGAAAGTTTACTGATTTCAGCAGTTTACGTTTGGGTTTTAATATACATGTGCTTAAGAAGTGAGACATTTTCTGCAGAACTGAAAACTACTAGGCTATATTCAAAAATGTTAATATGTAAAAAAAAAAATTAATTTAATCATATGCCATTACATTAAAATTACTTATAAAATCCAACTTTATTAATAGGTTTTACAAGTAGGCCTACTGAGACATTTTCAGTTGCTTTTATTCAACTATAATTTGCCTCCTACAAATTGCTGGTGATTTGTTGTGGGATATATGTTATAGTGGTGATATTGATAATCATCATGGAAGGAAATAGTACTTAGAACTGAAGGTTGTAATTCAAAACGTAAAATATAAAGCCTACTTAACAATGTTTGTGGTTTAAAATATGTTTTTTAAAGTTTTATATGTGTGCGTGCATGCATGTGTGTGTGTGTGTGTTTGGCATTTATGGCGTAACATACGGACAGTTAGTCTGTGGAACTTTTCCAGACTGCTGTGCATGTGATCTTTATCCTTTATGTTTATGGAAGTACCTTAAACTGATGTTATTGGAATATTTTATAATGGTTGTAGAGGTGCCCTTCTAGTGAGTTTTCGTGAGTAAAATGTAATATTGATCCCCATTTTCGGTACCGTTATGTCTTTTGAAGAGCCAGTGTGTATTTTCGTTACACAGTTTGTTAGTTTCAGGAAACCGGTGAAGTATTGTATGTTCTGAATAATTCTGCAAATAATTTTGTATCTGGCAGACAAGTGTGTCCAATGATTGCCACAGAAAAACATGTGTTCTCAGGTGTTGTAAATAGAAATTACGAACTGTAAGTCAAAAATGTTTTGCAAATAATGTTTTTTGAAATGATTATTTGAATGCTTGAAATGTAAGTGACCTGGAAAACCATCATTCCAACACTGTTTTGTTACGTATAAATATATAATTTATTATACGAAAATACAACGCGTGTAAGGTTAACTTCGCCAAAAATATGTACATACATACGGAATGTGTTTATTATTTGCATCAGTACGGTGTGTTTTCTTATTTTGGTGAGGTTAAAACTGTACATGGTATAATAATTTGAACGTTACTTTCGTATGAACATTAAAACAAAATGTGTGTAATTCACAATTATACCATCTTGTAAGAAGTGCTGTCTTGTAAAAGACGTTAAACTAGAGCCCCAGTGGTATAACTTAACCATGAATAAATAACCTGCATTGATCATTACACACTTTGTTTTCCTCACAGATAGAATAGCTGTAGCTGAGGGATTGCACTACATTTGTAGAACTGTAAAAATTTAGTCAACTGGAGTATAATAATTTTAATATTAATTATTGGATTGACAACCTATGGCTCCATCAATATGGATGCACTACATTTTATTTGCATATTTGGCAGAATATTGCAGTTTCAAATGCAAGAACAAATATTGTGCTGTGATGTGAACCCTTGCCAAGCTTCAGTTGTACATACTGAATAGTTTAGAAAAACCTAAGTACACAGTTTGCGGAAAAAATAGCATTTTTTTTTGTCCTATACACAGGCCTGAAGTGTAACTGAGAGTATGTTTATGGTGTAACTTACGGCAAAACTATTTCAGCCAGCAGATGGAGATTGTACCTAGGAGTGGTTATTTTGTTGCAGGAACTTGTTGCTGTAATCATGAAGACTGTGGCTGGTAAGGGACGCCAAACTCATGGAAAGCGACAGATTCATGGTAAGAATCAAAAGAAGCTCAAAAAGGTCACCCAAACCTTCATTGTTGACTGCACGCGTCCTTTCGAAGATGGCATCCTGGATATGGGTAACTTCGAGAAGTACCTAAAGGAACGCCTGAAGGTGAACGGCAAGACAAACAACCTGGGTACGTCTGTGACCTTGGAGCGAGCCAAAGGGAAGCTGTCAGTGAATGCTTCCATTCCCTTCTCCAAGCGATACCTCAAGTACATGACAAAGAAATACTTGAAGAAGAACAATCTGAGGGATTGGTTGCGGGTCGTGTCTCCCAACAAAAAGGACACGTATGAGGTCAGATATTTCCAGATCAACCAAGAAGAGGAGGAAGAAGATGCAGATGAGAAGTGAACATTAGGACTGGAGACAATCAGAACAATGCTAAAATTATCCTCGTTACAGTTACGTTCCATTGCCATGCTTTAATTTTTATTCTCTAATTATTCACACCTCTGGTATATGTTAGTTCCATAATATATTGGAATTTGTATAATAAATTATTTTGTACATAAGTAAAAAGATAATATTGGCATTGTTTTGGAGATTGTTTATTTTATTGTAAATGATGTTTGAATTAAACATTTAAGACTAAACTGATGAGTCTCTATGTTCATTTTCAGATAAAAATTGTTTTCAAATACACTGACTGATAGACACCTCATGGTTTCAGAGAACAGAGTGTAGTGAGGGGTGATCACCGTAAATATTTTGGGAAATTTTGTTTCAACTTTGGCCCAAACCCTTACCTCTACAGTTAAAATCTGCAATCTTTTATGAAATACAGCTGAACCTCTTATTATCCACAATAATGCAGGGGATGAGCCAGTAGATAATCGAAAATCGCGGTTAGGTGAGTCGTACTTAAGGCCGGTTTCGCCGCACGAGAAAGTAGTTTATCGAGATTCACGGACAAAATATCTCGATTATCTGTATTTTATGTTTAACCATGCACAATAATCTCGATTTTCTCTGAATATCTCGATAAAATATTAACCTGCCGATTTTGTTGGTTTAAGTCATATTATCGGGATTAAACTGTAAAACGTAAACAAATACTTTGGGAAAGTGTCAAGAGGTTAGTTATTTCATCGAGAATAAAGAGAAATGGCTCAGGCTACGTACAATATAATTTTTGGAGAGGAAAGTGATGAGGATTTTATTGTTTGTCGTACGCAGTGTTTATGTGAAACAATAAATTATCTTGAAATTTATGATGACGAGGTTAAGTACACTTTCGCCTTACGCCAAACACATGATTGTCATACAGACTATATTGTTTTATTATTTTCCTTTATGACAACTATTCTGCATTAACATTAAGAATAAATGTGAAGTAAACAAGTTACTTTTGTAGGCCTATGTCAAATCAAGAATGTGACTAACACCAGTAGTGTTTTTAATTGAAAACATCTTTGAATATACTCAAAAAAAAAACCAATGTTGTGAACTAAACAACAGATAACACATTAGTTACATAGTTCTGTCTTTAGGTTTAGGATCTGCAAAGTTAAGAGCTCTGTTTGAAGCTTCTTCTGTTTATTTCTTTCTTGTTCCTGTTGTAACTTTAGTTGACATCTCTTTCATGGCCTCATTTTCTTCAATTGCAAACTTTTTGCTAATTTTTCTCTATGCCGGGCACTTCAGCATTTTTGTTTGAGTGCAATGCTGGTCATCATTTACTAGTCCAGGGAGATGTTGCCATACTGTTTCACACATGGCTGGTAGATAGGTTACTCATCTGAGCTGTGTTTATAGTCTCTACTGGAATGACATTCCGCTGGCTTCACTGATGGCAGTATACAGTGATCTTGGGTGGCTATTTTGAGGGTAGAACACACTGGACCCCTTAGCATGGACGCATTTGTCTACGGGTTTGTTTTAGGTTATTCCACACTGCCTTCAAGTTGTCTGCTGTCCTGTAGTGATTACGAGATGTACAATTGAAACTATTCACAATCATTTGCCATTGTTTTGCTTTATTTTGTTGTGTCACAACATCAGTTCATTTATTTTCAGTGATACTTATTCTAACAAAATGTGTTTCTTATGGGATGACTAATTTAGGCTTCGCTGTTTTTTTTACGACCACAATACCTTCCCGACCTGCCATACTTTCTCAAAATGATTTCTCTGTACCAGCTCAAAGTCTCTAATGTTTACCAAGAGAAAATCATGATTAAGTCAGAATATTGAGATAATTTTAACGAGATATTCTTTACCATGATTAAACGTGGTGAAATATTCTCTACATTATTGAGATTGAAATGGAAGTTAAACCTCTCATCTGGATAAAATTATCTCAATATTCCCAAAAGTTAATCTTCGTTGGTGAAACTAGCCCTTAACCTCATATGGTCATTAGCTGGCAGGCGGTTGATACAGTGTTGTACCATTTCCAAAAGAAAATTAACTCTCTTTGGTAATGAAACATTAATAAATATTTAAAAAGGAAGGCATGTTCCAATAAAAAAATTCTTAAGTAATGCATATATGAATGAATGCTTGTTAACAACCAAATCAACATAATAACCGGTTTACGAATCTGCCTAAGAGATGTCGCCTGGATAAAGTTTATTTACCATTTACTGTGAAAATAAGACTTTTTTATTCGGATAACAATATTTTAAAAAGTATACCTGTTCCAATTAAAATTATTCACCAGAATAAAAGTAAAAATTTTTGTAAAAACTGTGCCACCAATCGTACAGTTTCTTATAAAAAAATGTGTTAATTTGTACTCGCAAAACAGTATTTTAAAAGGCAGCTGTTTTTCAGTTCCTTAGATATGAACACTGATATAACTGTCATAATTAGCAGGTCTAAAACTGTTAACTTGTACATTGAAGATGTTGCACCATTTAAATGAGATGGCTACAAATTTGATACAAACTGCGTAGTTGGAGATATTTGTATTTCACAGAACGGCAGTCTCGATTGCCTGTCGTTTGAAATGTATGTCACGTCGAAGATATGTTATGATCAACAATTACTCTGTATCAGCTGTCTTCTTAGTGTTGTGCTTTTTTTCCTGTGACTATCTCCATCTCACTTTTGCTTGTTCTCCCTTATCGCTCGCCACCTCCCCTCTTCCAACTGGTAGTGTGCAATCGATACTTTTCCGTATGGTAACTGGAGAACAGCAGACCATGAACGAGGGGAAGTAAAGAAGCAGTACCAAAAAGAAGGGGAAGAGAGGAATGAGAAACATTGTCTCCTTTCTAAGAGAAGGAGAACAGAGAAGTCCGTCAGCCTACTTTTGACACTACACCGGTGCCAAAGTGTTTCTAGACAAACACATGAAGAAGGAGAAACTTTGTACGGTAGAAATCATCAGTGATTGAGGCTGTCAAACTCCTTGTGGCCGCCAAGCATTATGCCTCCCAAACGAGAACTCCACCACCTGCAAACTGGTGCCTTTTAGCAATGTTGGAGGGGTGATCGCATGTTCCGTGCTCTACGTAGACTAAATTTACTCTCGCCCATAAAAAAAGCATGTGACCTTATTGCTGAGTTCTCCAGTCCTTGCGTTCCCGGTATCACAGCAAAGTCTTCCATTGTTAGTCATCAATCAAACAAACCACCTGTTCGCAACCTCGTGGCCGCTGTAAAATACTGTATCAGATTCCAGTAGTGCATTTTATGTGTCTTGGAATTTCACCCACTGCCTGCCTTCAATCTCTCTTTGCTTCTTGGATAACATGCAGGTCTTCGTCAATATTGATCAGGGATGACCATTATTAAACCTTATATAGTTATTCCTGTTTGAAATGCCATCTAAGCTCATGACATGATATTGTGTGTAATACCCCGAACTTCTCAGCCACAGCCACTCGTTGACCTTCCAAATTCCCAGTGATTTGACCTTGGATAAAGTCATTCAAAAAATGGTGGGTATTTTTCGTGAGTTACCAATACCCTTATGAACCAAAACTGTTGTAATTAAATAATGAAGCTTAGCAGTAGTCATCTCTTCTGTGTGTTAGTGTTTATGCTTACCAAATTAGTTTAAGGTTACAGAAAAAAAATTGATATCTGTTTTCAAAAGAAGTATGTATGCTATATTTTCAAGCAGCCATGTATTCTGTAAGGAATATGCATAAAAATGAAGGAAAATCCTGAAAAATGTAATTTAACCGGGTTAAAATGCACAAAATGGTAACACAAATCTACACTATCAGTAACATGCGCATGTTTAATGGCATTGCAAAATGTAGCACTATTTGTGTTGACTGACAATATAAAACTATAGAGTCACCTGAACATCATGTGCATACGATGTAGTGGTTAGCCTCATTTTTATCATATTTCCCTTATGGTTTAAAACCCAGTAAGACCTTGGGGCCTGAGGTCTGCCAACTATTTTGCCCTTTTAATTGCTTCTTCTCTCTATTACATTTTGTTCTGGACTAAACTCAACCTCTTTCCTCCCCGGTTTTCCATTGTAGCATTTTAGTGTTTTGACTTCGCTGTCAAATAACCATTTTTACTAGTCTTCTTGGACTTTGCTTAAGTTCTACAGATTGTGGTAAGACTGCATACCAAATATCCGGTATAGGAATATTCCTATACTTCCATTAAGCATCTACTCCATCTGGGTCTCGTTACATTTAATTAATATTGTTTTGCAATATGAATACCTTTTTCAGCTACACCATTGCTTTGCACATATCTGGGACTGCTGAATTGACACTAAAACCTATTTCTAGCAAAACATAAAAATCTACTGAATTGAAAGGTATGTTATCTGACAATAATATTTGGAGGTCAGCATGTACTGCGAACACAATCTTCAATATTGAACCATTTTTAAGTATGCATCAATTAGCACTAAAGGCTGTTCATGATAAAGTGAGCACTTTTGAAATCAACTTTAGAAAAAAGCCACTGCCCATGCCTGCATATACTTCAACAGGCGCACAGAGTGACATGCGCCCGGTAAAGTTGGTAACGATAGATGGAAAGTAGTTCCATATCTTAACGTCGAATAAAAACTGTTAGGTAACCATTTGTGACAATTTAAATTTATTTATTTAGCTTTCTGTGTTTTGAATGCACCAGTGTGTAAAAATTAGCAGGTTATTAGAATATTTACTTTTCTAATAATTTCACAGCTTCACTTAACCGACGCATGAACAAAGTGATGAGGCCCATGGCAATGTTAATTTTACATAAGGTGGAATAATGCGCAACCTGCATACAAGTAGATCTTAAGCAGGGCTTTCAAAAGTGCTCATTTTAACATGAACAGCCTATAGATAGTTTGTCCCCCCCAAATTCCAGTATATTGTCTATAGGAGCCTTGGTATTTCCTTACGCCCACCCTGGCCATTACATAACATTGCTTGCCCTTGTGAGATCTCTCTATGCCACTGTGACATTGATGAACTAGTTTTAGCATCTCTTGCCATGACACCACTGGCACAATCGCACATTCTTTAAAGACCAGATTCTCTTCAACAAAGATTTAATTCTTCATTTGCCACTACTTTTTGCACCTTCACATGTACCTGCTTTTTATGCTCTGGCCAGCCTACAAAATTGAATTTTTTAAGGAGTGATAAATCAGGGTCTCTGTCCATTTCTTTTTTAAAATCATACCCATCGCCTTGGTGTTACAGCCAAATGTTTTGACACAGAGTGCACCATGCACAACATTTTGGGATCATTCTGGATACAGTCATTCACAAATGATCACCAATGTGCATATCCTTTCCTGGTAAGCATGTTATAGACAATCGTATGGTAACAATTTTAGTCTTAACAGTTTTAAACGTGTTGAGCCAATCTTTCCTATGGGTTTGGTTATAAGGGGAACAGGTGGTTCGTGATCTGATAGTACGTTGATGTGGTATCCAAACATGCAGTCGTGAAACTTTGTAACCCCAAAAACAATTGCTAATAATTATTTTTCTATCTGTGCCCAATTGCACTCACACTCTTGTCATTTTGCAGGAGGCAAATGCTGCTGGCTGTCCTTGAAGCAAACGTGTCCCCAACCCTGACTGGGAAGCATCACACTGCATAGATATCGGCAAGGATGGATCGAAACTGCGCAAGCAGGAAGCCTGACAGATCATATTTTTAAGCCAGGTTAATGCTGCTTCATGGCAATTGAGGCATTGCCATAGAGAGTCGGATTTCCTTAGTTCCTGCAACGGGTGCGCTATATCGGACATGTTTTGTAGAAATGGCCTGACGTAATTCAGCATTCCCAGTTTAGCTGCAGCTCTTTGACATTTTTTTGGTACCCCAAGTTCCCTTACAGCCCCGATTCTTGCTGTATTAATCTCCGTTCTCCTTTACGAAAATGTGTGTCACAGATGTCTGACCTCCCTCTGTTTATATTTAACCTTACTGGGATAAAAATTTCACCCGTTACTTCTTTGCTCTTTCAATTACTACCTGTACACCTGTATCATGCTCTTCTTCAGTTTCTGTATGTAAATGACATAGTTTGGTATATCTCCAAAGTTCTCATCTACTTCTTCCCGAAATTCCTCTGGGGCAGGAGCGAGACCATGTAGCATTCTAGTAAAAATGCCTTATGGTGTCCAGAACCTAACATGCAATTTTCTGATTAAATAACGTTTCCTGAATACCACCCTGTTTAATTCATTTGGATCCAAACATTTCCTGACTTTGCCGTTTGGTTTATCTACAATGACAGAATTATTTATGCATCCTTCCGTATCTGGTATCTTCTCTCTTAACAATTACCCCTGCCTTCATCAACCTATCTAACTTTTTTTATTTATAAGACCGTACCTGGACTTTGCTACTCTCCTTGGGGAGTGTTGAAATCTTGGAGCATGTTGATCACTCTTAATCGAATGTTCTTTTGGCAATGCTCCCAATCCACTAAATATATATCTATTGGCACTGACAAATTCATCTTTTGCCTCCTGGTGAGTCATGATACTGTGTATTTTCTGTACTAGCCCTAATTTTATGCACCCTGACAAGCTCAGCAATGGAGTTGATTTAAAAATGTAGGAATGCTTCCTTATTCCCAACCATACAATGTAAATTTACTACCACCACTGGCTTGATCTTTGTGCTCACACATGACTAGCACAACTCCAGTGTCCCTCTCTTCAAATTTGCTTGTCTATTATTTTAAAACTATACCAGAGGTTGGGCCCACAGAATCTGTGGGATAAGCCACCATTGATGAAGCCGGTATCTGTACAAAATAGTACTTATGGTACAGTGATGTCTGGGAACTCTGGCACGTGCCTATCAGCGCTTGCACATGCCGACCTGCAGTTGCAATGGGAATAATGTTAAAGTTGTAATACATTTATGGTATATTTAATAATTGTGTGTGATGTATTTGACCGACATGAACCTATGAGCTGGGGAGGTGCATATGCTGTTATGGTACGAATTTCAAAATTATATGAAATACCAATATTATGGTAGGGAAGTTTTCTCAAAGGGCCTAACCTGTTTAAGGGGGGATAGAGCGCTTAAAAGATAGGAAAATACCACATTCGAACAAAATATGGTAATGAGCCATATAGCACCTACAGAAGACTAAAGTGTGGTGGGGAGGACATTTTGAGGGGGGGTGTGAAGGTTCAAAGGCCTAACTTCCAATTGGGGGAGCACGGGTTATAGAAATGCAACCCCTCTCCCCGAAATCCCATGAAAATCGGTCACAAAATGTGCCTTTCAGGCCGAAAAGTAGGTACAGAATGTGGTGCACAAAAGCCCCTCTACCTGGTAGGGGAGAAATTTAGAGGGGAGGGGGTAGGTCCGAAGGGCCTAACATCCCATTGGGGGATGGTGAGTTATAGAAAGACAACCCTCTCTCAAATCCCATAAAACATGCCTTCCAGGTCGAAAAGAAGGCATAAAATGAACCCTCCCAGTCTTTGCATATCCTCCCTGGGTGGATTGATTTGGGGAGGGGGGGGGGCGGTTCGACTGAGGAAGGTCCAAAGGTGTGCAGAAATTGGTTCCAGCAGCTCTCCACGCGATAATTTTCGTACATCCAAACCCAACTTTTGTGGTATACACCAACCTTAAGCCTGGGGCAACCCTCCCACCTGAAGAGGAATGATAGGGGATTGCAACGTAGCTCACTTCCCTTCCCATGGGGCACTATCGATCCCCTCATGGCCCGTTCCTCCCTCATTGTTTGGGCATAAAGTGTTTGACACAGCAAACTTTCATTCTTGATTAATAATATAGACACACTGAATCTACACCTACTGCCCTGAGACACTGCAATTCAAAACAGTACTTGCATTGATCTTACAATGCTTAAACTGTCCACATTTTTTATATTTCTTACCATATGCTGGACATTCGTGTATTTTATGCATTAGTTAACATCTGTTTCAATTGAACACCCCATCATCTTGTTGATAACCAGAACGGTTCTTACCTCGTAGTTGCTTCTGTTGGGAATCATTCCCCACAAAGCTTAATAGTAATGCAGACTTTACTTTATCCGTGGTCTGTGATTGTTGAGTATCGTTGAGTCCATTTATATCAACTGGACCTGGCAGCAGTAGGAACAATGTTTGCATAGCCATTTTGACACTGTCACAGCGCTCGTTGCTAACTTCGCATCCATAAGTGTAAAGGCAAAAGTTTAAGCAGAGAGGGTAGAAATGAAACTATTATCACATATTCCGCACGACTGTGCCATGATGTAGTTATTAAATGAAATCAATTGTTAGTATAGTTCACTTTACTTTATTACTCAACATTGTAATACATTTGTTACTGTTGCTTAGTTTAGCATGCACATTTTGCCATATTATTTGGTAACTGGTGCAAACTGTCACCATTTAAATACACGTCCATCAAACTGTATTTGAAAGTGTGTTTGTGTTCTGTTTGTTCACAAGCTCTTTTAAATTTTTTTGTACCGTACACACAAATTATGAAATTTTCAAATATCTAACATTTGTACAGGCTCAGACCTACAAATAGTATGTATTAAGTGGTAAAAATGGTAATGAACAAAATGAAGTACTGTTCATAGTAGCATGAAGTATTTATTACATAAGAACCCCTTAGAGAGAATATTCTGTATTATATATGTATTGCATTGTTTGGGCAAAATTTACATGTCCCAACGTTTCGTTGCCTCAAAATACCACATGTTGTTTATAAACTCGTGATTTTTACCTGCTCAAACTTTGTAAGCATTTGCAAAACATAAAATATCACAGCTCACAACTTCTTGCTAGAAGACCATATTTAAAATTTTCTATATGTTTGTATTATAATGGGTTTATTTGTACTTATTTTCTTTTTCACGCTTGTAGTGGTCATTTCTGCGACACATCTGGCTTTTGGGAAACTTGAAGAAATTTGCCTAAATTTTATTCAAAAGAAAGATACTTTAAAGTCAAAGCAAAAATTTGTGTTGATGCAAAATATATCATAAGGGAAAGTGGTTGCGAGCACTAAACTGCAATATGAATCATTGTACACTGCAATGTTTGCATTCAGAAGCAAACTGACTGACATTGATGGGTCATTATACACCTGCTGGTTAGGCATGCCATTGCTAATAAGGCTAAGCATGAGGATAGAGCCAGAAGAGGGAGACTCCACAATAAATGAGCAAGTATGCTGTATAGCGATGCCAGTTTATTTCAATACAGGTACCTATCTGCATTGTTGGGGAGCTGGCAAGAATCACTGTTGTGCCTCCAATAACTTTATACCAAGAGAGGTGTAATGATAAGCATGAATGCAACCCTGAGGCTGCCACCCACCAAAAGAACTTATTGAATATTTCAAGAGGCATGGGCTGCCCTACAAGTGCGCTAATTATCACTTCCAGAGCAGCCAGCAAGAGGAAAAAATGGGATTACCCAGAGAATACTTGTGTTATCAGTAATAAAATATCTTGTCTTCTGTGCTTCTGTACAGTTGTATTCGTAACAGTGAAATAGAAAGTGAATGTGTTGTTAAAAATGGAGGAACCCGGGTGTAACATTTTTTGATGTAAACGTCTAGTAACACTCATCCCACTGCGTATTTTGTTCAAATTCAACAGGTTATGGACTCGGTAAGGTTATAATGGTGTCGCAAAAACAATAAACATCGTTTAGTGGTAGCAGTAACGTTGAGAGGTTAACGGCGGTGTGGGAGGTATCTGTGGTGTAGTGGTACCGGGGGGTGGTACTGTTTCAGATACTTTCGGCATCAGCGACTTAGTGGCAGAGGAACTGGAACTTGTGGAAGTTCCAGGTATAAGTGTTGCTGCAAGGCATGAATCTATTTTCCATTGTGGATGGAACTGAAATTTAACCAGAAACAAATAAAGGTGAGTGACAAAAGAGAAATGCAAAAGCACAAAGTCTCATTGTTACACGTCTTAGTGAAGCTGTAATGATGCACTTCCTGATCTGCACCACTGCAACTGAGATGTTGAGAAAGCTGCTGAGTGTGTATGAGCAGCAGTCAAGTACTAGTGTACTATTACTCCAGCAGTGCTTCTTCCAGTTCAGATAGAAGGGTTGTGACATGTCTACATACTTGTCAAAATTTCAGGAAATGTGTCATGTACTTAGAAGTGTCTGAAAAGTTTACTATCACAGAAATATTGCTAACACTGCCAGATAATTATAATCAATTCACGACAGTGTAGGAATCGGTTGAACCTAGCAAACAAAACCTCTAGGACCTGGTTGCACGATTTCTAATAGAGGAAGAGATGTTTTGGTCAAAAATCAAGGATGATGTGGCTTTGGTGACAGGGTCACAGAAAAAAAAACCCCAGCAATAAAATGCTTCAAGTGCAGACGTCCTGGACACGTGAATCAGTGTAGAGAGATGATAAAGATCTGCGAAAATGCTTTGAATGTGGTAAGAGTAGACGTTTGAAGTTTCAGTCCAAGCGTAAGTGTCTCACTTGTAAACTGTTTTGAAGATCATAAACAATCCACTTCCTGGATTATGGAGAGTGTTGTGAGTGAACATATGACATAAATGTGGCTTGTTTACGAACTTTACACCGCTATCAAACATACATGTTATAGAAGGTGCTGGACGTAGTCTCCAGGTGCTAGGTGTCGGACAAATAAAATGACCTACAATGGACAAAATTACGTGCAAAGTACATTAAATAATGTATTGTGGGTATCTGGTCTGAAACTAAGCTTATTTTCAGTGTCAAGTGCTATTGAAAAGTGTCATGTTAACATGTGTATAAGATAACCAACTTTGTGCTGTATGAAATAAGGATGGACTTCTTAATGGAGCACAACAGTTTAGCAGTACCTAGTATGTTCCTCGGGAGAGAGTCATGAAAGCAGGTCACCAAAATTTGAACTATGTAAGAAATGTTTTAAATCAAAACTATATCAAATTCTCGGGCAACAGTGAGTCTTGTGTGGCATGAAGAGATTACTATTCAGTGAAAGTAAACAAAGCATTGATGCTCTATTGCAACTGGTGAATGCCGATCTATGGGTCTTTTGGTGGATCTAGGCACTTTATGCTACTGAAAGATAACTTCTCGAAATACCAGCAAGTGTACTTTCTGAAGAAAAAAAAAATCTCAGGTAACTGAGAAATTGAAACATGCTATATAACATTTTCTGAGCGAGCTACAGGCCCATGAAAGTGCTTTGGCGTGATAATGGTCTAAAATTCGTCAATCAGGATGTGACAGCGTTGCTTGAGGACCATGAGATTCACCATTACACAGCAGTGCGTTACACACCAGAGCAAAATGGGAAAACGGAACGGGACATTCACACCTTCATGGAGGCTGCATGGTCCATGCTTGGCAAGGAGTTGTGGGCAGAAGCTATAAATACAGCTGTGTATGTTTTTAATAAAACTTCAATAAGTCAAGAAAATAATAAGACCCCATATCAAGTTTGGGAAAAGAAGATTTTTGACCTGACCAACCTGGCACACGTGTTTGGAACAGAAGTGTTTGTCCATATACCTAAAGAAAAAAGACTGAAGTGGGATTAAAATGGTGTATTTGTTAGATATGAAGACTCAAAAGGATACAGAATCTACTTTGAAGGTAGGAAGAAAATTGATAGAAGAGATGTGGTGTTTGTGAAACTGAAAAACCGTAAACATGACAGAAATTGAAGAAAAAAGGGTTGAAGCAATTGGTTTAGACCTGACCCCAGAAGACAGAGCAATACAAGAAAATCATATCAATAAGGAAACCGAGGAAATACAAAGTGGAGGGTGGTGTCTACACCCTTTAGAGGATTTGAGGAAGAAGTGACTGAGGGAGACCAAGGAACGGAGAAACAAAGTGGAATAGCAAGAGTAAAAACCACGAAAGATCAATTACGTAAAACAGGAAGTGGATGGAGAGTAAAAAAAACCAGCATGGTGCTCTGTGTACGACTTAGGGCTCTCAACTACTGAGGAGCAGGATCCCAAGAATTACGAAGAGACAATGAATCTGTTTGAAGCACAAGACTGGAAGGATGCAATAGAGTCTGAGCTTCAACAGTTAAAGTGAGAACAATACTGGGACAGTTGTACCACAATTACCAGGAGGAAAAGAAGGTAGTTAGTTCAGAGTTGGTGTTTAAGAAGAAAAGGACTGAAACTAAATACAAGGCTAGACTTGTGGCAAAGATCTTTGAGCACGACTGTGATGTCTTGTATGCTCCTGTGGCAAAACTTTAACTTCCAGAGTTTTTATGACTAGCCACTAAATTAAATTTACCTGTGCAACATATGGAAGTGAAATGCATTCCGGAACAGTGAAATTGACAAGGAACATTATTTGAAATTACTTGAGGGAGTAAATTCAGAGTATACTGTTTGTAAATTAAATAAGTCACTGTATGGTCGTAAAAGGGCACCAGAATATTGGGATTGTATGTTTGACAATGTTATGTCATCCTTGTGTTTTTGTCGTTCTGGCAAAGATACTTGAGTGTATTCCAGGTGTAAAGACAACAAAACATTCTTGTTAGTGTCTGTCGATGACATATTGTATTTTGGGAATTGTGAAAGGGATATACTTAACCTAAGAGAAGTACTGTATAGCACTTTCAAAATGAAATAAATGGGTTGTGTCAAAAAGTTTTTTGGTATTGATGTGAAGCAGGATTTAACTACTAGCTGTGCCACCATTAGTCAAAAGGAGTATTTGCAAAATATGCTCAAGTCATATCTGCAAAGCTTTGTCGTTATCCATTGATAAAGATTTCAAGTTTGGACTGTTAAAGAAAGAATGATCAGAAAGTGAAGAAATTGATTGTATCTTTGATGTATGCTGTAATGGGGTCAAGACCCTGTTTGTATGCTGTAGGTATCAAAGTTTTACAAGCACCCTATTATACAAGCTGTTGCTAAATGTCCTAAGATATGTTTAGGGTGCATTAGATATGTACTTAACTTACTGTGGGAATGGAAATGATGTGGGCTGGCTGTGTTGGATAGTGACTGGGGTGGTAGCGATGAGTGTAAATCCACAACAGGTTACTGCTTAAAGGTTTCTGGGGGTTCTGTTATCTTGTTCGCTAGTTGCCCTATCATCAACAGAAGCAGAGTTTGTTACCTTGAGCCAAGAAACCAGTGAGGCATGTTGGTTGAAAGGTGTATTAGGTGACCTTAAATAGTCACTGGTCCCATTATTTTGAGGACAACTATTCTACTATTAAGCTGGCCCACATGGCCACTCACAACTCTAGGATCAAACATCTAAAAATTAAGAATTGTTTTCTTGAAGGGAAATTGCTGAAAAATGTTACCAGGTTAGAACATGTAAATTAGAGTTGTTCCGATATCATGTTTTCTGATACTGCTACAGATCTGCACCAACACCTAAGAGCGCACTGAGAAGTTATCGATCGGGCAGTGTCACGTCTGTTGGTTTACGTGGGAGGGGGGGGGGCAGGATGACCTCTCCATGCCGCTACATGTTGGCGACACCTTGCACACTTAGCAAATGTCTGTCTTTTAAAGTAACTAATCATATTTTACTCTAAAAAACTTGTAATTTTGTGACACAAATGAGGTGATTATAATTGATTTCTTCACTGTCTTTAATAATTAATCCAAAAACCACGTCCTCTGATTTTCCCTGTCATGAGTTACACTGCACTCGGCTAGGTGCTTACCTACCCATTATTAGATGGCAAAAGGTGGCAAATAGGCACTTACGTATTATCAGTTTATTCAAAGACGCGTGTCTATTGAAATAAATTAATATAAATCTTCAGATTTCCCTGCAAAAAGTTACTAAAAATGAAAACTTATAATACGAGTCGCTCAATGTTCAAACAATGTTTTGCTAGCAAGTAGTATTGTATATGCTTTTGGGCATATAATTTTATTCGCGAAGATGCTGTCCTGAGAGTTAAATGAATATTAATTTTTAAAGTCGTGTTAATTTTACGCTAGATACAGTGAAACACCAACTGTACTGGATAAAACAACCTTTAAACACAAAAGAAAACAAGTCGTGTTAATTTTACGCTAGATACAGTGAAACACCAACTGTACTGGATAAAACAACCTTTAAACACAAAAGAAAACATCTTTTCAAATAATAATTCCTCGTTAAAATGTTTTGCATTACATTTTCAGGTAAAACCATTTGCTTTGAAATAAAAGTGATGTTAGGTGCAACTATTTTGAGCGACCCATACAGTATTTACTAGAGTATAGTGAGCACCATGATTTTTGCAACAAGTTCCAGGGAAAAATTTTTAAAAATAAAATGGCACCAAAAATTTGCGGTGCCCTGTTAGTAAGTATGGAACTAATTATTCTTTTTTACATTAATGTGTGGTGATTGTGTTATGTTTGGAAAATACATTAATTAAATAACTTGGGTGCAAAAAGCCAAAATAAAATAAATTACAGAAACCTCCTGCTCCTGCTAAACATTCCCAGCTTAGTTTTTCTTTTTTCTCCGTGCTAGAATGTCACAATACCCTTATCTAAAAAAAGGGTGGGGTCTCCTCATCCCTTCTCCTCTCTCCCCCCCCCCCCCCCTCCATCTACAAACATGGCTCACTAGCCTCTGCCATGGAAACAGAGGGATGGCAGAATTATTGACGGGCAACCATTTGGGTGTTATTACAAGAGGGTGGGAGAATGTAAACAGTGGCAACTCTGGTTTTGTGGCTTGACAGTATGCCATTAGAGTGGGAGGGTTTCAACCTATACTTACTGATGGGTCGCTGAGTGAGAAAGAGAGAGAAGGGGAAGGAGTGATGTAAGAGCGAGAGATGAGACAAGACAGTTCCGCCACTTCCCTCAACATCCCTGGACAATTTATGGCTAACACTCCCCCTTCATCTCCCCGGATTATAGCGCACAACCTCAGAATTTTTTTCCTTTATTTTGGGGAAAAAGTGTGCGTTATTCAGAGTAAATACAGAATTTGTTCTCATTTTTATTTTAATGTGCGACATATACAAACCAAAATACGGTAATTTTTGTGCCTAAAGAAAGTAATAACCTGACTTCACTGTCTACAACCAATACTAAAGTATCGGCCTGATACTATACCCAATACAGATACATTGGAAAAATGTGAAGTATCTGCCGATATCAATACTTAGTATCGGAACAACTGTAATGTAAATACCACTGACCAACTTGGAGATATATTTATTAAGCCCCTTGGTAGAATACAGTTCAGTAAGCTCAGGAAAAGATTGATTGTATCTTAAAAAAATATTTTATTGAGGGGGAGGTGTTTTTGGCACTTAAATAGGTTGTCTTTTGGGTTTCTGTACAGTTGTATTGGTAACACTGAAATAGATTATGAATGTGTTAAAAATTGAGAAATGCGGGTACAAAGGTGTGTACAGATATGCGTGCCCAACTCCATGCCATAATCGAGTCTCGTCCGGTCTGGATGGTACCCGTAACTTTGGCGCGTAGCCTGATTCCGTTACCTGAACAATACGGAATGTGGCACACAGAGTTCCCACCACTTGTCGGTTTTCCTCGCGTCACATCAAAGGGCTGCGTGTGCTCAAGTTACTGTAAATTTGGGTGTGTATCGAACCTCGATGCATGACATCAGTGTGTTGTCTCTGTGTAGTGAACATGGAGTGAACAGAGTAAATCGCTCTACATTTTATTGAAATGTATAGAGCTAAATATCTTCTGTGGAATGCCGAACACCCTAGGTATTTCAACAAAATATTAAGGAACGATTCTTGAGGAAAGTTTGTGTCCGAACTTCAAACAATGGACGAGGAATTCTGCAATAAATTTACTGCATTGCTTTCTTCACTTGGAAGAAAAACAGTAAAAGTAAAGAAAAGCATGGGAACAGGAATGGATAAGTTGCAGTGAGAGTAGATCTCTCTTGTAGTAAAAATATTTTACAGTCATTTTTACTTTTATTCCTTCCAGTGTTTCACTATACATATTTGCACTTGTTATATTGCATACTACTTTTTTAAAGAGGGTTTGATGATATTTACCGAAGTATGTGGTTTGCTTTCAAGAGAGTGCAGTTCTTGTGAGATAGAGAGAGAGAAGCCACGAGAAGGATTAAGCACTATAGCTTAAATTTAGAAGCTTTCTTATATGCACGAGGGCACAGTAACTGAGAAAGCAATTGCATGAATTCGTAAATATTCACGCGCAACGATCTTGCCATGGGATTCTTCATTCGTTCTGCAAAAACTGTGCTATTTCCTCTCTAATTAATTTTGCAGAATCTGCAAGGTAGTATGAGAGATACAGTAATCTCCAGTTTAACCTTGACCGGAGAAAACGCAAATAAGCAAATTTTTATTTAAAAAAAACCTGGATAATCGAAACTACACATTTTTACTATTAATGGAACGGATATTGGCTCCGAAAATCATGATAAAAAATACTACCTATTATACATTTCAAAGCAAACACTAACTACTCACTATGTGCAGGATTTAGAGTACATGATATTTTAACTGATGTTTATGTTGCACAGAGTATAGTGTAATTCACGGCGCATCAAGTATACACAGCCAGCGCCAGGCGGGCACGTTGGGCGGACGACACAAAACTATAGATAAACAATGCTGAGTTGTGTGTGTCTTTTTCAACTTGCGTCACACAGAACCATCCTTTAGATGGCATAGTTAGTTAAAAATGTTTAGAATGCAATGCAATAAAGACTATAACGGGACTTTAAATGAGGCAACCTGGCATTTAAACACTACAGTACAACCCGTATTACTAGCAGCTTATTTAAATTTTACCGATTTACGCACACAATATTTTAAAAATTATAAAATGTTAAGTTTTTGTAAATATTTAAACAATATAAAAAATGTAAGAAGAGTTAAACAGTGTTGAAAAAGTCAATTTTTTTTTTTTGCTTGGCACTGGGATTGATATTTTGATTTATAACACACTATGCTCCATTTTTTTTTCTGACTTCTCCACTAGTTTAAACTAATTTTACGTTTTGTTGACGTGAAAAGGGCACTACAAAGTGAACAATGACAGGCCTGCAATCAATAAACTGATGTGAAAAGGGGGGGGGGGGGGGGGGGTAACTCAGGCCGTGCTGGAAAAAACAAACTTGTAATAATTTCATAAGTTTCATGTAGGACGTTGTCGACAGTCACTTGTTTAGCACTTGCAGCAACATATTTTTACACTAACAGTGAGAAATATTTTTATCTAAATTTTATGCTTGAAACAGACATAATATTTCTACAATCATCACTGGAATGTGCTGCAAATACGTTAATGAATGAGAATTAATTAATTTTGCAATAACTACTTTTAAAAAATTTGTTGTGAAATATATAAACTAAGTACAGCACTTTCTTACTTCTTAAAACATGCCTAGTGCATTTTATAAACAATTATGTTTTTTAGAAAACATTTTATTTACGCATTCGTGTATGTGTTTTGAAGATAAAAAACATTACTTTTGTCATTTTGTATGTTTTGTTAACTTCCGCAAGATACGAAATACCAATTTACAGAATACACAACCATTTTTGTATACAAAATCAGGTCAGGTGAACATTTTGGACAAGACCTCCTCTCCAGGCAATCAGATACGCCTTTCAACGGGCAGAAATGGATGACTCGCACAGGTCTCTGTGACACGCTAACAGTTTAGCTTACGCGGCACAGCGGTAGACGTACATGGTAATGCTGCTTGTTAAACTACACGTGTTGCAACGTTGCCTTGCCGCAGAAGTTACAGGCAAAAAGTCGCACAGATAAGTCTTAAACTGGTTAAGTGAAGCACGAATAAATGGGAGTGTACTGTATTTTGCACTCTCTTCCAAAATGGTGGACCAATAACAATAAACATAGCTTTAGTATACGTTGCCATGATGAACTATAAAAACTGACAATCTTTTCTAAAGGGCTGGAACTTAAGCTGGTATTACCTAGACAGGAAGCTTCAATGGTACACTTATACCTATAATAAGCATAATAATTATGATTTACAATATTTGTAACCCCACGTGGTTTTATGTTGGAGCTGCCAATAGCAGATATGGGAATTGAAGAAATACTGATGACAACATAGACCTTCCTGACCGACCCCAGGCGTACAAAAGCGGAAAAAAAACTTAAGGACCAGGGACATGATAAAGCTTTTGAAATATTGCTGTATCTGCAAGCAAGCAACATGAAGTTGACGAACGCCATCTGTTTGGGAACTTCGTTGCAAAAATATTCTGGTATTGCGCAAGGTGAAGTCCAGTATTCTATTGTGGACATTTTGCTCAGTGCAGACAGGGGACAAAACAACCAAACTTCCAATCATGCTGCCTTTCCAGTTCAACCTACATATTTCCAACATCTACCTGATCTTCACACTATTACTTAGCTTGTCCTCACAAAGTAGTGTGTACCTATCTCTTCCAGTTCAGATCCAGATCCTGCCACAGAGTCCCAGATGCTCGAGTCCCAAGATACAGATACGGATTTACAAGGCTTCCTTAGTTTTGCTCAGTGTAATTGATGCGTGTTAAGAATTTAATACTTTAATATTGTAATGAAATTACTATACTAAGTTGTACATTTTATTTCAGTGCTTCAATGAGAGCTTGAAGCACTTCTGGAACAAAGAACACTTATTGACTGTTTAAAAATATTTAAGAGGAACTGTAGACCACTGTATGAATCACCAGTCGCCAGAAAACGCATTCATGCTGTTAGTTTTTCTTGGACAACGATAGCTTCCCTATGTGTGATGACTTTTTTTTTTTTTTTGCTACTTTAACACTTACAAAGTTAATCAAAAGTTCAAAGTCTTCAGTTGACATTCTGGTAAAAAAATTTTTTGTAAAATATCCCCTAACTGATTGGGAATAGATCACGTAACAAACTCGAGACACCATACTCGCTTCTAAATGTCGTATTTATTTCAGTTGTATTTTTAACGCATAATGCAAGTTAATATAGGCTGTTGCAGCATCTGCCAGGTTTGTACAGTGTTGCAGCCTAAACTTGTGGAATGCAGGTAGGTTGTAAGTTACAGATGCTGGCACGGACTTTAACCCGTAATTGCATCACGTAACCTCGTCCCATTTTAACATCGGCGCGTGACGCTGTATGGCACACGTATCTGTATGCACCTTTACAGTTTTTGATGTAATAAACATCTAGTAAAACTCATCCCTCTGCGTATTTCATTCAAGTTCAATAACAGTTTGAATGACAGACAATTTAGAAATGCTGAGCTTCACTGCAATATCTAAACTGTAAATATTAACTCTAGCAGACATACATTTGTATGTGTGTGTTGTGTTTTGTGTGCGTGTGTGACGAGAGTATATTTAAAACTTCACTGATGTGCCATGTGTGAAGTAATAAATGTCAGACAAAATAAGTTTGTAACTAATAGTGCACGAGTTGTCTCACCGAACTTGTTACATTTACAGAAGTACAGCAAGTTCGTTTACTGCTGGAAAAAACACATAAGACATGCATTTCATGTGTTTACTTGTGTGTGTGCATCTGTTTGCAAGCATGTACAGGCAGTCCTTGACTTTCATACATTTGAGATTCGTATAACATACTCTTTTGTATGTGACATATTATCATCTCTAATCAACTTTCATATGACTGATTTGGTCTTTCATGCGTCTAGCAACCTACCAACATATTGATATAGCACGGTTAGTTGCCACCCAACACTGCCTGCCATGTTTTCCAGCCTTCATGGATTATATGTTATGAGCATTTAGATATTGCTGTCATATTTGCACAATGAGTACTTCTGTTAAAATAATATATGAATCTGTGAAAAACGTTTACACAGTTTTTACAACGTACAAAATAAAATATTACATTTGCACAACAATTTTACAGAAAGTAGGAAGCATATTTAATTACCTTATTTATTCACATGGTACTTAAAGGTGTTGAAAATCAACATTTCAGGTAAGAAAGTATTGAATCTGTATATTTATTTGTGATTTTCAATTAAATACTTGTTTAAAATAACATATTTCTACCAAAATTATTTTTTTCCCTTGTAACTTTGGAACGGAACGCCTCTTATTACATGCGTATACAGTACATGATTCAGCTTTCATACATTCAACTTTCGCACACATTTTCAGGAACACAGTATGTATGAAAGTAGAGGACTGTCTGTGTCTCACAATTTGTTCCTGGAAGTTGAACAATAATTTCTCACATCCCTACCTTTCGTGAACACAGCTGTTACATGATAGTTCCTGCCACATCATCAATTATAGTGTTTTCATCTTATGCTGGAACCAGGAACGTGATGAATGGAAAGCTATTTACTTGTTGCTTAGCCAACAGTGAACATTTTGTTACCTCTTTGTCTTTTCCCAGACAGCTGTCTGTTCTTACGGAATATTAGTTGTGGTATCACAGCTAAGTACTTGCAATTTATGTAATACAGTAGGTAGGCATTTTAGCAACTGTGGAAATTATTGTTGAAATTGAAAATGTTTCCAACACTGCATGCTCTCTTTAATATGTATGTGAATTTTGCATTGTGTAATTCCTATATGATCTACATATTGCTTTCAAAGCTCTCTGAAGGCAGGTGTTCAATGTATTAAACAAAAGTGGTGTGATTTCTTACTTTAAAAAACATTAAACTGAAAATGTGGGAATACGTAAGGTAGATAGAAGGAATATTGATGGAATTAAAAAAATAATTAATTCTCAGTTTTGTAATTGAACATTATTTTTATATCAAGAATGAAGCTTTCACACAAGTTACATAAAAAAAACACTATCTGAGTTTTACAAAATTTGGATTTTTTTGTACAAGAATATAAAAGTTTGTACACAAATAATTTTAAAACAAATCATTGGTCACCTCTTACAAAAGAAATATATACTGGTCTTTACTTAATATTTTATGTTCATACATAGCATTACAGTAACGAGGCTGCAGAATAGTTGACTGCAGGTAAAATGGTATTCTTACTTAAGAAAAGTGGGAAAAGTCGTCCTGGTTCTCAAAAGTTCATAATCTGGCAGTTGTGGAACGAAAGATATTTTGTGCGTTCGTATTGACAGAAAATGTGTTTTTGATATTATTTGTTGAACAGAGCATATCTATCTTGCTGTAACTTTCCATTTCATTGCTTTATACACATTTTTCTACAAGAAAGTTTGAAAAAGCTACTGTAAACTTGCAGTGTGCTGTTTTTTTTTTTGTACACCATGGAATTCTGAGCCTTTTTCGAGATGCTGTTTAGTCTGCAAAAAGTTTGTGTAAAATAAATGTTACAAACTTGTAATTAATTGTAACAGCATGTGATAAATTATCCTCTGTGAGAGAATTATAACTGGTTTCACTTCTTATTGAAAATGCAATATGCACTTCATAACAAAAACAGTTCAAATTAATTTTTCCAGGGTCATTATTAGGTAAAATTCCCAATATAGAGACTTTAATAGTGTATAGGGACGTGAAGTAAATTTGACTATACTGTAAAATGATGGTTTCTTAATTGTAAGTGCAGTGATGTCTTCTAAATGTTTGTCATTTTTCGAATGTCTAGCATTACACAGACAAGTATTCCAGTTCTTTAGTTTGGAAGTTTTGAACAAACTCTATCCACTTAAGTCTTCACATGTTTCTAATCACAGCACAGGATGGCAACAGAAAACTGTTGACTTCTGAGACTAGCTCTTGGACAATGCCCACCAACTCAATGCATCATCACAGTTTTCTGAATACACACATGTGTGGTGATTCCAACCAAACTTCGTTAGCATACAGAAGTCATAACACCTGTGTACAGTGCTTCAGCTGTGCGTGAGGAGATCAGCAGTTATTGGCAATAGACATACGGCACTTCATATAGTCAAAACTGAAACATAACAACGATAGTGGCTAAGCCCCTACTGTATTTTTTTATAGGAAAATTGACACCTGGCACAAAAACTTTTATTGCTGTGCCAGTACTGTGAATACAGAATACATGCTAATGCAAATATAACACAAACACAAAACATACATTTAACTTAGGTAAAAAAATAAATAGCTACAAGTAACACATGCACTAAACGAGACAGTCTTAGAAATAAAATACTTTTAAAATAATATACAGTATGTACAATAAATTGCTTGTCTGCAGATAATTAATTTTGGGGCGTTTACAAATAAACATCATAAACTCAGAAAAGTTTTTGGATCATCCGCATCACATTTATGCACATAATGTTGTATTCCTTCAACACTTAATATAAAATTGTGATTAGGTCCACACGTTATATAAAAATTTGAATATATTTTTAGGTTTTTTCTTGTTAGACTACTGTCATTGGTATTTGTTGGATATTGTCTACTGTCAACATCATCAGATACTATCTAAATAAATAAAGTGCTATAAATACTGGTATTTCAGTACAAAAGAAAATCTTACATAAATACTGTATCTAATTGTCTTCCAGATAAAAATTGCAATAATTTTACTATCGACAATAATGATGCTAACGTAAGATAGCTACCTGAAATTGTGATAAGATCCATCCATTGTATAAATACTACCTTGTTAAAACTGTAACCTTAAACAGTAAATAAATGCCACTGGCAAGAGTATGTTATGAAAACATTTGCTGATAGAAGATCCCGTCTCCTAAAGAAGGGACAATATTTCGAGTCAAGATATTAAAATTTGAATTTTCTGCTCTGTGTATTTGCCATTCTAAATATGTTAAAAATTGTTTATATAGTATAACTGAGGTCATTTTCTTAGGTTCATCATGTCTAATTTTATAACTACCAGACATTGTATGTAACACTTCACTTAGGGTTAACTCTTAAAACCTGTGTGTGACAGCTGTGACATGATCTGGCAGTGATCTCAAGTTGTCAGACAGAAAGGCTCCCAATAGAAAGGAAGCACCTCAGACTGGAGTTTTGGGCTGCAAACTTGTTGCGACAGAGGAGTATATGATGCCTGGGCGCGAGTGCGCGGAAGACTGGGCTTGCGTGCTGTCCGAGCTTTCATGGCACTTGCACAACACCTTGGACATGCGCAGCCACAGCTTGCGGTGCACCAGGGACCGCACGTGTGGCTCCAATACGAAGATGCAGAAGATGATCAAACCTTGCAGGGTGTTGATGAAGTCCGTCACGTGCCAGATGTAGTCAGGCCCACCAGCCGCCCACGAGACCACTTCCAGGATCCAGTTGATGCCCATCACGAAGAATAGTGAGAAGCACAGTAGGAAACTGTAGCAACAAAATTCCACCGACTCATCATCTGAGGTGCAAACAGCCTGCTGCTTTGGGTTAAGAACTATTATATTGAATCGTATTATATTAATAATAAGTGTGTGTGCGCACACACACACACATACACATACACATTTTCTAAATTTATTCAAGTTTGTTTCACTGTGAGACACAGTTGGTTAGTTGCTGACCTCCCACTTCTGGGATCCCCAGGCTCCAGTAGATGAAAATCTTCCATGAGGGGAGTGTAGCATACACTGCCATGTGCAAGGGTTTTTTCAGGGCCCTTTCATTTTTCCTCCCTGTCTTCATTCTACGGCATCTCTACATCCATCTCATCTCCCCTCTTCCATTCTTTGGGCATGCTAGAGCTCGGGTACGGCAGCCAGCTCCTCTTAGTGTCGGCCTTGTCTCATCCACACAAGACCCTGCCTCAGGTGAGAACCACGTGTTTGATTGCAAATTGTATAGTTTCTTTGTAACAGAGAGATTTGGGTACTACTATACAGCTGAGGTCTGCAACAGTGATGAGAATAAAGTGAGGTGTAGATGGAGCCGTGATTGCAAAGGATTGGGGAACTGCAGTATCTAGAGAAAACCCAAAGGCAACTTCTGCCACGTTTCCCAGGAAAGTTCCAAGTCCACTCCTGCTAGGAATTAAACTAGGTCACTGTGATGAGAGGCAGTCATAAAAACTGTGGTGCCTTTTATGTTTAATACAAACAAATATGTAAAATATGGTTACAGTGCTGGATAATAAGAGCCAAATGTTATCCTTTTTCTTGATACAATAAGTTATCAAAAATTGTAGGGGCTCAGAAGATGACTGCTGATTCATCTTGCTAGTTTACAGCAATATTTACTCTCATAAAGAAACAATACAATTTTCAACAGCGATATGCATAAAAAATTTACAACCCTGTAAAAATGTGGTATTTGATTATTTTGTCAGATTTAAACACTTCAGTAGAATTCTAATATAATTTCCCTTCCCATTACATTCTGGGAAACAAAATTGTTCTCCCACTATCTGCTCGGGGCTGCAGTGGCCGAGCGGTTATACAGATTGCTTCCCACCAAGGGGAACCGAGTTCAATCCCTGGACTTCCAGATTTTCGCAAGTGGGAATCTTACCAGACAGTGCTGCTGGTAATACCAGGCATGGAACTACTTAGCCGCTGAAGGCCAGGCAATATGACTTGCTCCTTCCACTAGCTGGTTCCAGTAGTCTATCATGGTTGTGCGCTGTTAGCTAGTTCGCAGTGTTACAATGACCATAGTGAGTCTAACATGTTTTTTAGATGTGCTCATAAAATCGTGAAATATTTCATTAGAATTAAGTCATGTTTTGCAATAGGCTCCTTTTGCTTAAATAATTATGTGAAAATTCTGTACCTATAGCTTTAACCGTTCGTGTTTTACATTAGTAAAGAGAGTGCATGACAGTTGGCATAAGCTCGTGACTATTCTCCTTGACAGGTAACCATATTTTGTAGATATATCTAAATGTGCCTACTTTGCTTTGAAAGCAGGCAGTAACAAACTCTGAATCATGCTTAGTCAACACAGGATGATATTTAGCACAGCTGCCTCGTTCCACCCAGTGTTGGAGTCTGCTGTGTTCTGTAGCTTCAGTTCCACGACGGGCTTTGAAGGTTTCTCATAATTTTTCGGTGCTTGTGTGTGACATCGCCCTCACTGTCTCGTTTGGAAGGCAGTCCACAGCTGCTCTGCTTGTTCACCAGGCATGCTTATCCGTGCGCCTCGTGTATAGGTCACCGGCATCGTTTGTGCAGGAACAGGTCTTTGAACCAGATCACAACCCACCAGACAACTTATTCCAAGAGTAAACTCAGCTGAGTGTGTATAATGCAATTCTAACGTGTGCCCCAGAAAGCAGAGTCTAAAATTCACAAGGGAAAGCATTATCTCCCTTTTGCTCCCCTTAAGTGAGGTGTAAACAGCCTGAGAGTGTGAAGCCATGTGGGTTTCAGTTTGATATTGAACATGAACTAATGACACTTGTAATTATTTGCATAATTTTCCAGTGTTAATGTCGTAGTTTGTTTATTTTTAAAGGGCAGTTTTCTTGTTTTGAAAACTTAATCAATTATCACGTAAAAGATACTGGCAGTTCCGGCATCCACCACTCTACTTGCCAGAAACTAAAATTCTTTGCTAAATATTAAATTATTTTCATAATTTAATGTTGTTTTAAGTGTCAGTGTGAACATTAAATTCCATATTAATTCTTTTAATAATTTCTACGTGCCTTGCCGGCCCATTCTGGCTTGTGCTAATCCTCTTTTCCGACTAAATTTACGTGAATGAACTGTGGAACATTAATTAACCGATACTGCTTGTCGGAAATTTTATTTAAATTAATCCCAGTATATTCCATGTGTTTTCAATACTTATTTGTGTTATTGTGTGTCAATTGTACTTTCTGTGTAATTTACATCTCAGTCTTGGCGGGAGATCTTGGTGAGGTAACTAGATGTCTGAGCCACCATCTTCAGTCTGTTCTTAGCAGGCCCAGAGGGTATGTGCGTGTCGCATCATGGGAGCCTTCAACCACTTTCTCTCATTATGTTAACTGCAATAGTAAGTCTTTAGTGTACAGGAACCTTTTAATCGTTTTTGCTCCTCCCGTGTACGTATCCTTATCTCTGTCAAACTCGCAGCCATGGAGATTTCTTACTATACAGTTACCACGAGCTTAATAGTAATTTTGCAACTTCCTCCTATGGCAGGCCTAAACGCCATGCCCGCTTCAGACAAGGGTCAAAATGTATTGTGTACGGAGTGTAATATCGCTTCTACCAATATATATTTTCAGAGGATCGTAGTCTTATTTCATTGTTTTCGTACGTGAGTACCTTCAGGATCTGACTCACTCCAGGAAACCATGTGTTCAAATGTACTGAACTGGTTAATGTGATTTGTGAGGGGATCACCACGTGGCTGTTGACCTGCTACTGCCCTGAGAAATAAGTCTCCACATGCTCACCCGCACATAGATGAGCTGACGCTTTCCGGACGTTATTAACATCTTTCCTAAATTTTCACTTATGAGCCAGGGTTTATCTGTAATCTGGTGCATCTCGCTCCTCACCAGTGTCTACACCACGTTACATGTGAAGTTTTTGCTGAAATTATGACGCTAAGTAAACCTTTTGCTATCACCAGTAGTTGGGAAATGGAAGTGTTTCACAAACTGTTAATCTATGGTCATTAGTGAGCCTGATTTTTTATTGTGAAAAAGTACAATTTTTAAACAAAATTAGCAGTTTGACTGAGTCCTTGTGATGTCAGTGAACATACAGTACGATGGATATGCATTGTGTCTACGTTGAAGGCAATATTTGTGTTACAAAAAAGTCAGAAAATGAGTTGCAGTTTTTGATGATTACCAAAGAATATCTTCTGAGAACTGTGTTAGAATTTTACAATAAGAGGGAAAATCCCGACAATGAAACAAATTACGGCAGCTATGTGTGATGGTTTCAAGTTCAATTGAAAAATAGTTGGAAAAAAAAAATTTTGCTGAATGTCGGGAGAGGAAGTTTACAATGGAAAGGAATGACAACACACATGGGCAGGGGGGGGGGGGGGGGAGCAAGTGTCAGATCATTTATTACAAACATAAAGTTTTAGGCGTTCGTCTGCTGAAAGTGTTTTCTAATAAATATCAATTCCCAAATATATAATGTATATGGTTTATCAATTTCTCTTTCTACTATATTAAAATGTTCCTTTATGTTTAGAATTATAATTAAATTACTCCAATTCAGATTTCACGAGAAGCGTGTTATGATGTGATGGACGCTTGATAGATGTGGCAACAGGGCTTGGTAATGCTTGCCGATAGGCTGAGACTAGCGGCCAACAAGTTGTGTGCCTGGTATAGACATGCATATATGTATGACTTTTCAAACTAAGACTATTTGTACACAACATAAAAACATCCTGACATTAACTAATACAGAATGGCATAAAAATATTTTGACATTTAACTAAGTTCTCACCATCGCTTTTCGTTGTTCCCAGGATTGTTCCATTTGTTTATGCGCCATAGCATGTAGGATGTATGGATAAACATAATGAGGTTCGTCACCAGGACAAATATAACTGGACCATAAAAGTAGTTCAGTTCTGCTTCTTGTGCTACAAAAATAAAAATGAAACAAACTTAATAATTTAGGTGGTACTATGTAGCTATACATACTGTAAATGATTAGTGTAGCATTTATTTACAGTAAATAGGACAAGGACATGTTTCAATGCAGCAAGTGTGATTATGTAAAGTTTTGTAAAGTAAATAAAAAAATTGGAGAATTTTTGTAATGTTCTCAGTTGATTTAGTTTTGATAAAGCACTGTGTGGATTCTACTTTCTGCCTGCTCTATATGCTTCCAATGTATGTGAAATTAAAATGCCCTCTATGGATCTGATCTCTTTAGTCATGCTGTGATCAACAGAAACTGAATTTCTTACGAACATTATTATAATGATGATGATCCTTACTTTTATTTGCACAAAACATTTAGGAACAAAATGAAGTGGATTTATTGCCCACAAACTTACACTGTGCACCATATATCTATTAGCCTGAACAACTATTACAAGCAGCATGAGGCCATTAATCGGCTGGAACACGGTGGCGCATCTGGCGCTCACATGTTTATCCCTTTCCTTCCTCGGCCCTGCCGGGTTGGACAATCCTTTTTGAAATGCCTTCCCGGGCAGTGCCAGCAAGGAGGGAGCGGGCTGCGGACACCTGCTGCTTGGGAGATGAAACAATGATCTTGGTGGCAGCACGTGCCAGCTGGTCCAACAAGGCCTGCTCTTTGATGTTCTCTATGTCTCTTGCTTGCTCCACGAGCTCGCCTACAGTCTGGGGTTTTGGATGAGCAAGTTCCTGAATGAGGGGAGAAGCATTTGTGTTATATTCCTAGCGCAGTTTTCCTTTGCTATCCTTAGGATATATACGCCAGTACATTTGTGTTTTCCGGCGTAATTAGATCTCAGTTTCCTCCTCTGGGTTCTGTACGCGAGTATGGAAGTCGGTAATGAGACGTGCGACCACTTCCTCCCCGGTGAAGTAGGAAATTAGGCGAGTTCACAGCTGTTCCCATTCTGAGATAAATTTTCTATACTTTGCCCACCACTCTCTGGCCTTTCCTTGCAATTGTTTGTGGGTTATGCTGATGTACTGCTTGGAAGGTATGGAGTGCACATGAAGCTCCTTTTCACATTTATTTAAGAACGTGACCAGGTCTTCTTGGGGTCCATCAAAGCTAAGGTACCATGCCAGGCGAGGCGTAAGGTGGTGACAGTAGTTCCCGATTTGTGCCCACGAGACAATCTGCAAGGCGGACATTATATACTGGCCGGGCATCTCAGAACCCTAAGGTCCCAGTCTAGTTTCCCGATGTACCTCATGATACTGGCATCACAACATAAAACCCTAAAATTGACCATGACCAAGGCTGCATATATCAAAACCCAGCTAGCTAAAATTAGTCTTTAGTTTCCCTAGCCATTGGTCAAAGCCTACTGCTTGTCGGCCCAAAGGTAGAACATAATCCCTAGCCAGGAATCACACGGAATATAAAGTGATTGCTATGGTCAGTGTTTTCTGTTATTCCTTGCATGGTGTAGCAGGCTCTAATAGACTTTCTTAATCCCTAACCCCCCTTCCCCCTCATATACAACTAAATAGATTCCAAGAATTGTTAGTGGCACCTCTCCACCCATGTGGCATTTGTTTGAGCTCTCGCCATTCTTTCAATTTTGTTTGCTTAGATCCTTTGCTGTTAGTCTTGAAATAGTCATTCTATAAGTACACCTAACTTCATACTATCCAAAGATGATACATAGTCTCTAAATGTTTTCACTAAAAAGGCTTTTAGAGCAAGCCTGAGTAAAGGAAACCAAACCAGGCAAATTATGGTTTTGGAAACACTTCTTCAGATACCTACTGTAATCATGGCTTTTTGATTTAACAAGTAACAAAGTGAAATGTTTAAATTAAAATGTGATGTCTTGTAAATTACACCCACATTCAATAAGTTTATGTTTTAGTCATAGTTATCAAAAAATTCAAGCTGATGTTCATGACACACATTTAAAATGTATTTATAGAATGTGTATAAACATGCTGAATGCAGTTCTAAATTGATGTATATTTATAAGTAGTTTTAATTTGTTATTTTTATGTATATTGCAAATAAATTAGAAAATATTTTTAGGGAACTGGCAGCAAGTAAATCATGCAATAAAAATGTTTCACAATCTTTCTTGGTAACAACTGTTATGTAGTTCACTTACAATTGAACCAGCACTTGTTGAGTCCAAAGTTTGGCTTGATGTAAGAAGAAGGTATGGTGGGTATGAGGTCAATCATCAGAGAAATAACGATGAGGATGATGGGGACAATCCAGGCGTACAGCGAATAGTACAGGAAAACCTTCCTCTCCGTCGTCTTGGATGGCACCTTGCCTCCGTCGAGCAGGGCCGGGAAACAACACACAGTCATCACCAGCTTTGAGTTGTCTACGTAGTCAAAGGTTTCGTTTGTTATCCCGTCTGCTCCCCGATCATTTTCTTCCTCGAGCTGCTCCGTAAGAGCCTTCTCGGTTTTGTATGAAGACCTGCAATAAAAGTAAATGCCATGTACGTAAAGTGCAAGAATGTTTTGTAAGTTGCTGAAACAACATCATAACATATAAATTTCAGTTTTTTGTTCCCTGATGCCCCTTCCCAACCACCAATTGGATAAGAAAGGCTTAATGTTCCTTTTGTATGTGCCCAGAATATGCATCATTTGCCACAATTTGTAATGTTTCAAGTATTGTCTGTATTAGATTTTACTGCAAATATTTAATGAAGATGCAGCTCGTTTATGTTTTTCAAGCATAGCTATCTAAGTTACATGTTTTATTATGAGTACAAAATGTAATGCAGTGTTAATACCTACACAGAACCCAGAATTTGCATTTTTACTGTTTTTTCTCTCATTGGAAAAAGTCTTTCCTTACTATTTGCAGCTAATTCAAACAATTTACACTTCTATAAAGAAGACTACTGTGTATGCTGTAAGTGTAGGTTACAACTGAGAACTAAAACTTTGTAATAAACGACTTTGCAAAAGTTATGCTTTCCATTAGGAACAAAATGGTTATATCCCTAGGTGCCTCAAACACCAGTATGTTTCATAAAACATGCACTGCTACATGGACAAAATTCAGGTCTAAGTTGTAAATGAAACTAACACTTTTATTTGCATGATTTATAGTCCTAATTTATAGTTGGTAAATTATAATTTTTAAGTAAAACACCCTTTGACTTAATTTTATTTAAAAGTTCTGCATTGTCACTTTTAGTTCTAAATATCTCCAAATTTTAATTTGCATGTGGGATAAATTGTTTGCCTACTAGAAAAATGTTATCCCAAGACACTTTCCAGCAATACAGAATTGCTTACAACTTGATAATGAAAGAACTTTATAGCACACAATCTTTGAGAAGTATATACTGTTTATGTTTAAATGTGTTACACAATTTTTAAAAATAATTTTAAATTACAGTTTTTAGTGCTGCAAAAATAACTGTACCTAAAATTTTGTGAATACAGTGGTGTGTATGTTTTTTTTTTTGTTTCTATGAACAAAGACTTCCACAGTGTGCAAATAGCTTACACAGGTTTGTTCGCATGGTGTGCTCTTTCTGCTACTTCTGCTCTCGAGAGCATGAAAGGCGTAACAAGAGCAGCTGCTCTCAACATGACGAAGCAAATGACAAAGAGCAAAAATGTGTTTTTGTATAGAAATGGCACGAAGTGAAGACAAGAGGTTAGAAACATTTTACTAATGTTATTTGATGCAAATATGTCGTCTGATGACGAAGAAGACAATTAGTTTAACATGTTCGTGCAACCGTAATTTACAATGACAGTTTAACTTTTATTAGTAACAAAATATCCTTCTACACTAGCTACAGGATGACCACTATGTTTTGCGATAGGTTTAATAAATAATTCTTCAAAAAAGTTATCTCAAATTCCTCAAGTAACTAATGTGCAGTCGTGTGACAGTTTATGTTTTTGTGGGCGGGAATGTGTTACTCTTTCTGCTCTACCCCGGGGAAAAGAAAGAGAAATGCTCTTGCTATGCTAATATCAAACCAACAAAGTACTTCTTGTAGCATGAACTGTGAGAAAGAGCGTGAAAAGAGCAGAAAGAACATACCATGTGAACAAACCTAGTGGAGCAGTTTATCTTCTCACTGTTTTACTTGGATGGTTGTTCTTTTTTAAGTAGTATTTAGAAAGTATTGAAGAAAAACCGAAGATCAGCTGGAATTGGTGGAGACTGAAGGGAGTTGGTGGGAATTCCAACGTTACAAATTGTGATATTAAAATCAAATTGATTATTTTGGTGAAGGCTTTGAAACTTCCAAGATTTACGCTGATTTATGGACTATAAATTTTGCATAGGCATATAATTTTTCAGTACCTACGGTAGGTCTATTGTAATGACTGAAAAAATGTATGATCATCTGAAAACTGTCTCAATAATGCGAGTTGGTGATGTCACTTATTTTCTTTTACTTGTTGTTCAAAATTGCACAGCCTATACATTTTCTCAAACTCTGTGCATGGTACTAATTTTGCATTTGAATATTAGAAAAATGTTTTTCAATGTACAGTAAAAATTGTTAAAACGGTAAGGTTACAAACTTATTGCAAGGTTTATTTAATTGCTCTCCTGGTGATAAAATGTAGTCTGCAACAGCTCTTTTAATAAGCACCAAGTAAAATATGCATTAATCCTCAGTGTATGCTGAGAATAAGATGAAACAAGTTTGTCCTTTCTAACACAGATTTCTGTAAATGCACTACTTACTGAAAAGTATTCATTTTCATTACATCACTCATCCATTGTTATTAAAAAGAAAATGAATTTTACACTTTTGCCAAACTTACCTCACAATCCACCACGTGTCGAAGCACATCACTTGGAGCCAAAAAAAGCATGCCTGGAATGAGAACTGGACCATAAATGCTGCAAATAGAATGGGAATGCCACATCAGATATAGTTGCTTGGAGGAATAATAGTTTTTTTTTAAGTATGCTAGTGAAAATATTTAGTCATTGAATAACACTGGCTCATTCATGTGTGAGTTAAGGTCGCTGATGATAAAATTGATCCAAATTCAGCTAATCGCAAGACAATCATATAAGAAGCTAGGAATATAATAATAAATTGTACATGAAATTCAGAATTTAATGTGCCTTTTCCGATGTTTTTAACAGAACACTGAGAAATATAAAGTTCCTTAGAAAGATGTAGAGATATTGCTGCTCCAAAATAAATTACTCTTTTGTTTTACTGCCAAAGAATGAGATTTAATGTGTGTATCAAGTATCAATTTCACATCCCCATCAGTTGTAGAGCACGTTAAGAAAAAAATTAAAATCCCAAAAAACCTTTAAAAAAAATACTAGTATTGATCAATAGTTGTGTAACAATAAGCAGAAAGGCATTTAAAATGAATGCTCTTTGTCTTTTATATTTATTTTTGTGTGTGAGTAGAAATAATTTTATTTAAAAATAAGTTACAAAATTGCATAGAACTGAGTTGATCAGTTAGCAGGGGAAGGCGATGTAAGAATGCAAGGAATAAACTTTCTTGCAGTGCTTAAAGAATTTACAACCAAATAAAAAACATAAACTGGTTAAAACTGTCTACACCGTTGCATCAGGGCACACTTCAGGCACGACACTAAACTAAAATGAGCCGTTGTGATAAATGCAAAGTCACTACTGAGCTGAGTCACATTCCCTAATCTTTACTACAGTTATCTGAAAAGACATAATATTTAAAGTGTACAACAGCAAACATACATGACACATGCTGTACCTGTCATCTTGAAAGAACTCCCTAACACTGCAAACATCTAAAATTTTAGTCTGCTACAAACAAAATGCACGTCTCTGTTGTGAAATCATGCTATAACTTGAGTTGGAACTCCTCATACTGGCATGACAGTTCACATATGGGAGTACGAACTTGAGCCAGGACCCCGCCACCTTTTTCCAAATGCGTGCAAATTTTGTACAGACTGTTCACCATAGAGTGAGCACTTTTTAAGGCCCTTCTAAATTTTTCCTTTCATCCATTTTTCATCTTCCCTCTGCTTTTTAATATAAACATTGCAATGTGGCCAATAAACACAGTGTATACATTTCACCACCATCAAAATTTAATGCCTGAGGCTGCAATAAGATATATTTATTAGCGGTTAGTGCCTGTTGGGAGGGCCTTAAAAAGTGCTCACTTTATCATGAACAGCCTATAACATTGCTGTTTTTCAGATATCTATTTTAATTAATGTTTTTTGGTTTAGGATTATTTATTTGTGGTGGTGAGTCATTAATGTAATTTTGACAAGTTTTTGTGTAGAGGTCAGTGAGAGTTCATTAGCCCATAGAGGGTAATAAGTATTGCATTTTGTTGGGCACGTGAATTTAAATAAAAGTGTCCTGATTGGCTCTAATCTTGCCATTGTTGGTTGGAGGAGTAGAGTGCATGATTCAGATGACAGCCAATCAGAGCGCAGATTGGAACAGGGTGATGCTGAATGTTGAGTCAAGTGTATTCCTTTTCCATAAATACCACCACCACCGCAGAGAATGACGCGTGTGTGCTGAGGGGTCGTAACCCCAGAAGAAAGAAAATGAAGTGAGCATGGAATATTTACCGTACGTGGGTAGCTTCCATGACTTACCATCTTTAACTTTTTCAGACTGAACAGTTTTTCTACCAAATTATTTTCCGCCCATGTACGTAGCCATTAGGGTGTGTGATGCCCTGTGTTTGCCTTCTTCCTAAATTTCGACATGAGCAGTTCTTCCGTAATTGATTACTGCATGATATTTTAGGTTTTATCATTGATAATGGAAGTCGGGTGATATTCGTGTTTGAGAAAGAGTGGATCAATAAAAAATGAAAAGAGAGTTTTGGCATTCTAATTTTTAAAAAACTGAGCTAGCTGGTGCAATGATATTAGCCGGGCTATGGTTGGGAAATGTCATTTGAAAATAAGGTTAATATTAGTGAACATAAAAGAACTGGAATGTTATAAATTATTCACATGAATTCCCATGTGTACATGACTGCCACAAGGATCCCAGAAGTCCCTTGTTACTATAAATGAACAGTCCCGTGCATCTTCCTGGATGTTTCATCAGCTTGTCTATTGCAGTGAAGGGTTGAAACTTTGAACGGGAGTAAAGAATCACTCCTCACTATACTAGAACTTGAAACAGCTATGTTGATATCAGTGTAGTATCCACTACTGGTAGCCATACATGCCAGTTTGGATTTTTATCTTTAAAGAGGGAAATTTACTATGTTGCTGCAGAATCCATAGTTCCATTTTCAGATGACTGATGTAACATGGAGGAGGAAGTCAGACATGTAGAGCAAAGCCATTTCAGAACCTGAGAGTGTGATAAGAGATGAAGCAAATTTACACAAACACTTGAGTGCCAGTCTGCCCTCTATCTTGCCTGCTACTATGCAGACTTAAATCTTGCTGAAGTATAAGTAAGCACATTCAAGTAAAATAACACAACTATCTTTTTGATGCAAACATGCATTGTTGCTGATAAACTACATGATGCTTTGGAGGGACATGCTGGAGGAATAGATGCCTCCTTTGGAAACAGTGGTAGATCCACACTTGGTTATTTTTTGGTGGGGAAAGGAGGAGCTGCCAGGAGGCCTGAGGGTGTATAATATGCCCAGGAAAAGGTTTAGTTTTAATCTTAATTATTGTTGTTGGTTTTTTTAAATCCAAGACTTCTGGAAATCACTTTTCTTTCCTCCTTCGCATGTCTTTTATTACATAGCCATTAATCTCACTTCTGTAGACACTTACCCTTTCCTTGATAATGTCCTCTTTTTTTTTTATACAGAGGCCTCAATAGGATTTCCCACCTCCCAATTCTGACCCTGATGAGTGGCACCACTGATTTCTCGCAAATAAATCAGAGCACACAATATACTTCAATACTATATGTACACGTCGGCTGTTGTTGTACCTCCATTGGCTGCTGGTGTCGTTTCCGCATTTGACTGAGCCAATTAGTATTCCATTACTCCAACCCTCTACCTTCATGATTCGTGCGCAAACAGTTAACACTGACCAGAACATGTTCCAGCCAATCAAAAAAGCTGGATGGCCCCACAGTGCTTTGAATCGTATCGTATCTCAAAATCTTTTCGCAAAATATTACTGCCCTTACTGATGAGCCTTGCATATAACTGACATGTCATGCTGTGTTTTGGTGAGTATATGAAACCATTAGATATAATAATATTGTGTGTTATCTGAGTTTACACCTCAAGAAAGTGTACTAGTCAACCTGAGGCTACAACCAAATTAGGTATTACATAAACACATAATGGTGGGTAGGAAAATGTGATGGTGGGTAGCAGTTTTCAACAATATGGAATTTTTTAAAATGGTGACATGTAATAGTTTAGGAAATTTACAACACGTCAAATGTGAACCAAACTTGGAAAGGTAATGTGACCATTTCATTCCCTGATTAATGGCTTCATTCGTCTGCCATTCTAAAAGCTAAAGCCAGCTGAAAATTTAGTATTATGCATCATACCTCTGGAACTAACCAGTTCCCACAAAATTCAGCATAACCTATTCAGTCATTAGTGCTACTGTGAGACATGTAAGTTACTTACACTTAATTAAGTTATGTAAATTACATTTAAAATAGTAGTTTCATACAGTGTGTATAGGAAATATGTAAACAAACTCTGGCACGTCATTCGTGACCGGAAAAGAGGAAGATTGATATAGGGAGCCCATGGTCCATCTCAGATAAGGGCTGTAGCAGCACCTAAATGCAGTGGGTGACAAGGATATTACATATGATATTAGGCAAAATACGTACGTTAGAAGAACACAAATTGGTATACGGAGTAAGTAAACCAAGGTCTTGGATACACGGTAGGTATGGTCCGTCGTACACACCCCATCATGTAAATAATGGATGGTGGTACCCTTTCATTGCATGCAACATGTACACCATGAGGTTTATGGATACAATGGTATGAAGCAGGACGACATAAGTAGCAAACAAGCCCCCCTTGTCGCAACCCTCTAGGACCAACCGTTGCTGGTTAGATCACAAGTGAAGGGTACAGTGGTAGCAATAGCATAGCCTAGTGAACAGGCAACCTTACCGCACCCGTAGGAATTCAGCAGGGAATCCCCGCCGAATGTGTGAAGAGAGTGTGGTGGCTCGTAACAGCGAGGTCTATTGAGAGCAGATGTTGGTTATTGAGGTGAGTATGGAGCTGCGCTGGAATGAAAGGGTGGGGCAAACGAGAAAACCCACCGACCAGCAGCATCGTCTGGCACGATGTCCACATACGAACATCACAGGTATTCTGAATATAGGCTATTCACGATAAAGTGAGCACTTTTGAAAGCCCTCTCATTTGGAGAAATAGTCAGTAAATATATTTTATTTTAACATTAGATGTCAATTTCCGAGTGCATTTGAATACACACACTGTGTTTCTTACTTACATGGCAATATTTATTTTTAAAAGTGGCTAAAGGATAAAAATTGACTAAAATAAATAAGTTACTCGGCCCTCAAAACTGCTCACTTCACTTTGAAATGCCTATAACAGGTACGAGGTATTACTGGGAACTACTGGTTTAGCCCATCTCTAAACTACACGAACTTCGCATCGCTCTACAACTCCAGTATCTAAGGAAGTAAGGTGGTGCCACAAGTAGTCGAGCACATGAGCAGAACCCCGAAGCAACTGGGAAACCTGCAAGTCTAGCGAGCACGACTCATGTAGAGAATTCCCCCTATCAGCCAGGAGAGACAATTGCGATGTACGCATGATACCACAACACACCAAAATTCTAATGCTGTATTCGTGCATTACTGTCATTAGTAAAATCCTAACATTATGTCTTAAATCAGAAAAATGCTATTGTTGTACCTTTTAAAAATAATTTGAGAAATTCAAATATCCAAAATAAAAATTGGAAGTTTTCGATTTTAAAGAATCCATATATCCGTAAATACTTAAATGCTCTAATTCAGGCACACCAAGAGAAATACCGGGCCCCTGAGCAATGTGTGCTATGTGCTCCCCCCCTCCCCCCCCCCCCGCCTCCTTGACACACTCCCACAAAAAAAAAGATAATTTACAACATAAATAGTCGTCATACATGCAAAAAAAATTTAGTTTTGAGTGTGGAAATTAGATTTTTACGTAATATTTTGTCTTATAAATAAACATTTACAAGTCGGACCCATGCCCCAGAGCATTGCAACACCTCGTCGTCGTCTCCCCCCCCCCCCCCCCCTTTTTTTGCGACCGCGCACGGGGTCGGGCCTGTTCTAAATATCGGAAGATCTTCCGACAGTTCAGAAAACCTGGCAACACTGCTGGGCACCAGTGTTTGTTTTTATTTGGCCGTTGTTGCCAAATAACAAACTACATAACCTAATTCTAAATTCAAACAATAACAATAAATTGTACAACAGGAAACTCAAAATTGAGTCCATGCCTACAAACAGAAAAAAAAAAAAAAAAAAAAAAAAGGTAATTTGAATCACTAAATAAATCCGAACTCATCACTTCCTGTTAGGGCTAATTATATCGAACTCATCACTTCATGTTAGGCCTAATTATCTCCTTTTACACGCATGTCTGAGAGGCCCTGGCTGTGAAGGCCTGGATGGAATAAAATTTCCGACCTCTCAACCTTGGCCTGTCTGCCTCTATGGCATGTCACAAGAGGTAATACGGGTGTCTACTTACTTGCTCTCCTGATAATAAAAACAAATGTAGCTCCTAACAGCATGTGGGAATCGTGCCGAACTATGTTGGAGGGTTTTCTCTGGATCAGTGAAAATCCGGGGGCGACCCCACCGAGAATTGAACCCGGTTCGCCTATGTGGGAAGGGAGTAGTCACATCTGTGCTGTTCCGAGTGATATTTCTTACTGGCACGAACAGCATATGGCAAATTCGTGTCCACGTCAAACAGGTAAGTCCTACTGAAGCGAAATTTAGAGACGGTCTTTTTTTTTTTTTTTTGTACAGGTCTACTCGGTCGTTTGTTGGGTTCTGGGAAGTTTTTGTACCTGACTGGTTCGTCCACGCTGTAAAATATTCTCTCTGCAGAATGTCCGGTAATTAGCAGGTACGGATTGCACCACACGAATCTGTGATCAAAACTAAGTGGAAAATACTCTTTGGTAAAAGTGCATAAGACCCTTAGTTTCTGAGAGAAATGTCACGAAAGGTCCAAAAACTATTTTATCAGACACGTGGTATTCCAATTAAAGGTGAGGTGATGGATAATGCTGCAACTAATGTGTCGGTTATATAAGGCATACGGCAAGGGAACGAGCCAAGCCCAGTAGTGCCGCAAGTCATCGAGATCACATGCAGTGAATAGCCTACTGGGATATGTCAATGGCCATGGGTGCATCCGGCGGCCAAGCTCCGTGCATGCTGCATGCATCCAACGTGCGGAAAAGTGTATTGCTATGGGCAGAGCTAACTTCGAAAACATCTGTTATGACGTTTTGTACGCTGATGCTGTATGCTGTGCTTAACATGAAGCTGTCATTTTATCTACTTTAAAGTTGTTTTTCTCGTAAACTAAAGTTCTTACGCTGTTTTATCAAAGAGTATTTTCCATTTAGTTTTGATCACAGATTCGCGTGGTGCAGTCTGTATCCGCGAATTACCTGACAGCCTGTAGTTCAGGCTAGCATCGGCAAGTTTGCGCTAGACGCCGGATGGCGAATGACATTCCGCCACGTTGCTGGCAAGTGAGGATATCTGCCGACGCGCGCGGTTAGAGATGGTGGTTCACGGGTTAAGTTTTGCATCTGTACTCTTCCTTTCTCCTTGCCCGGACAGAATGTGTGTGAGTGCGTGGGGCGTACGGCACGGCGTTCCGCAATATTTGCTGCTGGCAAGTGTGTATTGGAGCTACGCATCACTACAGTGGCGGATTTACGTAGATGGACTACATAAGAGGCGTGTAACCTGTAACGGGTTCTCCCCGGCTGACGCATGAGTCGCAAAAATCTTACGTCGCACCGCGCGCGCGTGTGAAGAAATGGTCACCGCATCACTTAACACATAGCTAACTTATCGCAATGAATTCTCCAGTCCCCCTCTTCGCGTGTGGTTCCTGACTCGCGCTGTGTGGACCTAGAGTGTGCTTAAAACTGTTTCCGAAAACAGGAACTGGAACCGGAGGTGCCATGATGTCGGAAACCTAGCCTTTGATAAGCGACGTACTCAGCCGGCAATAACTCACTTCGTAAACTTATGCAACAGTATGTGCTGCGATGTAATAATGGCATGTACTTCCCGACATGCAACGAGATTAATATAAATATTATTGTAACCAGTTATTTACTGAGAAGGTTTAGGTTAAAAGTGTTGAAGTTTCAAAAATGTTACTACTTTTTGAGGATAGTTTACGTTATTTTTTCTAACTAGATATAAACATCAAGTTGATGTAATTACCATATAAACGGGGAAATAATTTATAACGTTTGATTACAGCGGAACTTTGAAGATTTCAGCTTTTGTGTTTAAGCCGTAGTAACTGCATGGAGTATTTTATTTCAAATCCAGAACTTGCTTGCAATTACGTTTTAACTCCTGACTGTTTTATAGTTTGGATTTTGGTGTGAAACCACAGTTGAACTACATATTGAATTTCCAGGAAATGCTTTATTGCAATCCAGGCGAATTTATAAAAAGTATTCTTAGCTGTAGCCGAGAATATTATCCCCACAATATTTTGATCTGTCTGGCACGAATTATAAATTTAAAATTCCCATGGCCTTTCTTTGCGCTTTAATATACACGACCATAAATACGTGAAAATTACTTACCGACATTTTAACAGCCTTAAGGTGGGTTTACAATCGACCTAACAGAATAAGTGTGTCGTGTGCTTAAGATATGAATCAATGTGTTGAAGGGTATTAGTTTGGCGTGACTTAAGATATCGTTATATGTTATATCTTAATTACCTACAAGTCAAGACGAAGTAGCCAATCAGAGACCAGTGACATTTTTGCTGGCGGGAAACTGTATTTACACTTTTGATTTAGGTTATGTCGTATTGTGAAATCGTATGCAAATAATTATTTTAATCGAAAGACAGTATCCTCTTAATTTACACAGTTCAGGGTCATATTTTATTTCTTGGAAGAGGTTATTGAATTCGCTTTAATTGTCCTTTTCAGATGTAAATGCCCAATATTGGCATCGACTTTCCCTTCTATAAGATAACACGAGTCTTTCAAATCGTTTACACGAGCAGTAACCACCAATTACTACATGTATGTAAATAATCTTCACTCTTGTCCATATTTCCAGGTTATGTCGACTGCTTTCGTCTTCTACGATTCTGATTGGTTAGACGTAACAGTTGCTGATTCAATCATAAACTGCGAATCTTATTGTTCAGTTACCGTGTGTATATTACTGTACGTAGGGAAGAAATTCTGACTTTATATTGGCATAGAATCGGCTAGTTATCAACGTTGCACAGTATACAGGAGGTTGTAAAATTGCATGACTATACTTCGAGGAAACATTCCTCAGACCTTGAGGATAAAAAAGTGTTATGTAAACATAGGTCCGCAAACGCTTCGTTTCTTCACTACAGCCCGTAATGCATAACATACAGGTATGCCCCGCGGGCTGGATCATGTTACTGTGGAATGCCATCACAGCTGTAATTGGCGGCCCCATACCAGCCCCCGAGGGCCCCTGATTTGAATCCACTAGACTTTTATTTGTGGGGACATTTGAAGGCACTTGTGTATGCAACGCCAATGGACGATGAGGGCATCCACTGTAGCCGTATTTTGGCGGGTTGAGAAACAATCAGGAATTTTGCATGGATTCGTCAACGCATCCGGGTGTCCATGCAATGGCAGGTTGATGCATGTGTTCGTTCTGATGGAGGGTATTTTCAACATTTCCTTTAGTGACGACGATAAGCTTTCACACATGTGTAACTAATTCCTGTGCATTTCCTACTGTTCTAGGTGTAGTGTCGTAGTATGAGGTGTGGTGTATCATGCGGAACGCTGCGATAGCATTCCACAGTAACATGATCCAACCCGCAGGCCATACACTGTACGTTATGTATTACGGGCTGTAGTGAAGAAAAGAAGCGTTTGTGAACCCATGTTCACATAACATTTTTTTCATCCCCCAGATGTGAGGAATGTTTCCCCGAAGTATTGACATGCAGTTTTGCAACATCCTGCAGTAAGTGTGTCCGGTAGTGTGAGAACCAATAGTACGATTGCAAATGGAGATGTTCATGAGATAATGAACATAGGCGACTAACTTCCAGCTTGCCTTAACTGGCAGTAAACCTGTATCACACTCAAAGTGTTCAAATCTGATAGCTTGTGCTACTCAACCAGAATGAACAATTATCCAGCGGGCATCTGCTTCTCCCGTAAACGCAGTAAACGCAAAAGAGTACGTCGCTCCAGAGCCAGAAGTCAGTTACTGCTGCGAAATTACCGAGGTGCAGCTCGAACCAGCGCTTTTCGCATTCACGGAATTGATGATTACAAGACGAGCACTCCAGAAACGGCCGACGTAATTTACGCTGTGGTTTCAACAACTGCAAACAATATGATGATTGTCAACATCCACCAACGCCCTTGTTCTTAGCGAGAAACACAGCTCTACTGGATGCTGTTTTAAAAACTTTTTTTTTCATGTATGCCTGTGAGCCGTATAACAATGTGCATTGGCACTGCATACTGTAGATATAAACTGTAGATTCATTTGATGTAACTGGCAAATACGACGGACTTTTTTGTCAGGAAATACCGCATCAGAGGAATTCGACATACTGTCCCGTGTACAAAAAAAAATGCATGCGAGGCCAACTGCTTTCCACCAACCTTGACACAGAAATCAGTTGAATGCTGCCTAAAAAAAAAAAGTTCCTAGTGTTCCTAGTATCTCGAAGGAAGGTTGCTCCCTACGACTTAGAAAGAGTCCTCGAAAAGCTGATATTCAGCTCGGCAGAGCAGCGGCTATTACAACCTGACAGTTGAGTTTCTCAGTTCCAGGAAAACAGTTGTAAAAATCCGCAATAAGGGGCCGCGGTGGCTGAGTGGTTAGATTTCTTGCCTCCCACAAAGGCGAACTGGGCTGAAACCCCGGTCGGGTCACTTCCGGATTTTCGCAAGTGGGAATTGTGCCGGACGATGCCGCTGGTCGGCGGGTTTTCTCGAGGATATCCCTGCATTCCGCCCTCATTTCACCCTCATCGGCTCTCAAGACCTCTTTGTTAGGAGCTGCCCAAATCTCTCAACTCTCAACATCACGCCACTTAAGAAAACATCATCTTTTTAACCAGAATTTTTTACAGGATTTTTGTCTCGCTCTGATGCTTCGGCAATGTGACCCTTCACAATTTACCTCCATTTTGATAACTAACAAAATTTCTACCTGGCTAACTCTGAGTAAATCACAGACAAATTAGGGCTCGTGCGAAACATGCGGCCATATCGGGCGCTGAACTGAGGTCGATGCCCCAGCGGCGCCTTAATTATTTTATCTAGCACCACATACGGAAAGTTACTGTAATCGGAATTTTTTACAGTCCGAAATATATAACTCTCGCCAATATTGATAATCCTACAGCTTTCATCTCTCCGAAGAAGCTGCGATAAAGTTTCGCGATCATTATATTTTATCCAAAATATTCTATTGGGTATAAGCATTGTGTCAATTTTTTTTATTTTTTATTTTAACATATGCGTACCATAAAGATGGCTTGTTTGAACATATACTATGTATTTGAACAAAATTAAAAAAAAAAAGTAATAAAAGTTATTTGCACTTGATTTTTATATTCGTACGTCACCTAAATTTAAATTTCTCCTGAGTATTTATGAATAATGGCCTACAATAAATAGCGCACGATCTGTTTTACAAATTGCTACCACAAAATCGTTTAAGTGTGAGACACAGACAAGAGGACAATTCTATTTGTGATGAGTAGTTGCAGGATGAGGAGATGTAACAAAAAAAAAAACTCGATCCTTCTGATTATGTCTGGGGTAAATACTGCGTCACTCTTCGGATACGTTAACCAAAGTAATCTCGACACACCTAACCACATTGTAGAAGGATGGATGTGAGACGTTATGAATCCTGCAGCCATGATTACTTGCGTGTGTTCAGAAATGAACGTATGAAAATGAACCAGTTCCAAGTTGGATGTTTGATAAAACTATGAAGTTACTCGCGAAATTTACAAGCAGCATAGGTCAGAGTATCTGTAAATTCACGTCATTTTTAAATCACTTTCTACCCATTAATAATATTTGAAAGCGTCCAGTAAACGCCGTGGCACACAACCAAATTTAGCTTCAAACAACCTTAAATTTTTATTAGACTCGATCTATTGAATGATATATGAAGTCACGTGAGTGTTATAATAGCAGCCATTTTGCGTTTCAAACTATCGAATGTCTTGAATTTCTTGATAATTTCAACCAAACACATGTTCTATGTTTACTCGGATGAGATAGCATGTACATACAAACCTAAAAGTGTTCACTAACATTTTGTATACAAACCAAAAAGTACATTTCTATTGTTTTGATTTAAATTTTTTCCCCGTACACTGGCTGAGTTGTACATGCTTATAATTTATTTACTGCTGTTATTGTTTGCATTTGTTTAATTGAGATATTTGTTATTCCCAGCTCCCTCGCTAATCTGCCGCTGAAGTTGTTTGAATACAATTCGTCGAACTGCAAATGAAATTATTTATGTATTCGGTATCTAGAGACCATGCACTGCATAAAAGTAACCAGAACGTCAGCTTGATGACGTCTGCAGGAAGAAACAGTACGACGAAAGAAAAATGGCAATTTTAAATTATATTCATGTTGTTTATTGAAGCCGTAAGGGACTGGTGGGCTGCTAACATACACGAGGCTAAAACTAACGATATTGCATGTAAAATCGGCACATACTCCCACGTGATTTGAGCTCACTAGGATACCTAACGTAAGAAGCTGAATTTACTAGAGCTACGCCAAGAAGTTTGGCAACAAATTAGTTAACACTGGATGTAAGTATGTTTTCATTTCCAATGTCAAGATACAAGATAAGGCGGCACAATGAAAACTGATAATACGCGTGCGTAAGCAAGCACGCCGGGCATGTTAGGCTGATTGCTTCCTTCCAAGGCTCCAAACACTCCGTGGCGATGTTAAAGCTGGATTTACAATAACCCTACAGTCCGACAAAACAGTCTGGACACAGAAGAAAATTTTACATCAGGCAATCTGAAGCAAGGTCACCCCGACAAAAGTAGATTCTATTTCAACTTTCGTCGGGCGTCGGACCGGTCGGCCTCGCTTGGCAGTAGAACAAAAATAGAAACATAACCTTACAAAACAAAATGCCGTACGGATTTCACTACTGTGGTAAATTTCACATTTAAAATATGTGTTTTGTACGTGTACATCCTGGTTTTCTTGTAACAGAAAGCTAATGAATTGAAGAAAAAGAAAATATCCGTGGAAAAAATAACTGCTCCAAAATCCAAAAATTTTTCGTTTACAAAATTATCAAAACAAAATAGTGTACAATGATCTGTGATTTTTCACACTACATAGCAAGTTACTGGCCACTCTGGGATTTCGCAGAAAATCATGCAACTCTCGTCGGAAGGAAATTGTCGGGATATTGTAAACATTGAACTAATTTTGGCGGTGGAAATGGTCGGGCTGTAACGTCAGACATCGTGTCTGACTGTCGGGAAGACCTCGTCGTGGCAGTGTAAATCCAGCATAGTAAACAAAAACAAGTGTGTTATTCTCCGAGAAACTCCATAAGCCTACTGATTAAGTGCGTGCAGAGTGTTTGAAATCCTGCTTGTTTGATGAAACTATTAAATGTACTCCCAGTATGTCTACCTACTTAAAGTTATCACACCCCAGACGATGAAGGAATGGCAGTTCAGAGTGGGATGGACCCTCGCATTTTTTTGTGAAATAGTCATAAAAGATTTTTAAAAAAAATATTATCTCAGCCCCTATTTTTTACTTTTAGTATATTAAGTGTGCCCTTGGAGAGAGAAAAATCCGTGGAAATGGTCTCAAACATCGCATTTTTAAAGCTTGCCTATGCAGTTTCCTTAAGCGGCAAGAGAAAAATACAAAGATACGGGCGTAGTTTAATCTGTGATCTTTCATCACGTGTAATAAAACCCCACAGTTACAGATCTAATTAGCACAATACAATGTTACAAAAGGCATCAATAGTAGGTAAAGAAGCACGTAGTTTTCCGCTCCAAAAAAGTTCCGGGTGGTACATATCTATCTTTAACAGGAACGCCAAAAACACTATTTTATTAACACGCATTTCCCTATAGCTAATTCTCGACCAGCCAACAGCCTTAAGTTACCACGCATTTAATACACATTATTTCGGAGCCCTCCGATATAGTTAAAAGCGGGTTTTTTTTTTTTTTTTTTTTTTTTTTTTTTTTTTTTTTTCAGACTACCTTATCTTAAAATATTCTGGCCGGATATGAGCCAAACTACAATAGGAGCCTGTATTGAACTTTACTACAGATTTTCCACCAATAAAATGATAAGGTCGCCGCTGAAAGTACACGCAGCACTACGAGAACACTGCACGTCAGTTCACAACCCTCCCTGCGTGTAGTGGCGACAGCGCTCTTGTCGCGCGTGCCAGAGTGACCCTTATAGCTACTGCGCTTCTCGGCCGAAAAAGGAGAAGATCTACGCCGATAGGCCGGCTTCTTCTAACGACACTGCCTACCTGTTGACAGCTGCGAAATTTTAATAGAAAACCCTCTGTTAAGGAAATTTCGCCTCAGTGCGTTAATTTTTAAGATAGACGTTTCAAACAAGATGTACGCTTTACAACTTTTTAAGAAATTTCCTGCAGCGGAGATGTTTCCATAACATGTGTAGCCTGTTTGCAAGGGTTTTTTAAAATGTATGCTTTACAAAAAAAGTACATACTGCATATCGATATTGAAAATATTCACCTGTGGGGAACTTCCTCTAAAAAACATTTGTGAAGAATGAATTTTGTTTGAAACGTCTATCTTTAAAATTAATGCACTGAGGCGAAATTTCCTTAACATGTGATTTCCTATTTAAGAGTGGGATCCAAGGTGAAGAAGCGAGGGAGCGATACGGGCGACATTAACACGCACGCCCAGTGCACCATCGCTCCTACGCGCAAAGCGTGCAGTGTTTCCGTCGTGACGCTGTACTGCTCAAGTCATATCTGTAACAGTGAGATTTTATTGTGTCTTGCCGCTTACGGAAACTGCATATGCAAGCTTCATTTTCACGGATTTCTGTCTCTAAGAATACGCTTAATATGACAAAAGTACAAAAATACAGGCATAAATAATTGTTTTGTTTTTATTTTTTCTGACAAAAAGTCGTATTTGCAGAACATTTAGTTACTGAGATACGCGTGTTCGCGCGAACAACTATTTCACAATAAACGCAGGGGTCGATCCCACTGTTAAAATGTCGCAGCTATAGGAAGCCGGCAGGCAGTGCTCTCGAGAGGAATGGTGCATGAAAGCCGTATATTTACCCGATTTTCGATATAAGTCATTTTCCAAAGGGTTTCTCTAGAATTTTGGCTCGACAAGACGTAAATAATAATTTTCACCGCCTTTTTACGTTTTTATATATCCACTGCCTTCATTATTGTCGGAGCACTGATGGAAGAAAATCATTTTCTTTTCTTACCTTCAATCAGTTCTTACGAGAATGACGAACGCAGCGAACTCGTAACAATGTAAGAAGTCACAATGTAAGAAGTAACAATGTAAGAAGTAACAATGTAAGAAGTCACAATGTAAGAAGTCACAATGTAAGAAGTCACAATGTAAGAAGTAACAATGTAAGAAGTAACAATGTAAGAAGTAACAATGTAAGAAGTAACAATGTAAGAAGTAACAATGTAAGAAGTCACAATTTAAGAAGTAACAATGTAAGAAGTAACAATGTAAGAAGTAGCAATGTAAGAAGTAACAATGTAAGAAGTAACAATGTAAGAAGTAACAATATAAGAAGTAGCAATGTAAGAAGTAACAATGTAAGAAGTAACAATGTAAGAAGTAACAATGTAAGAAGTAACAATGTAAGAAGTAACAATGTAAGAAGTAACAATGTAAGAAGTAACAATGTAAGAAGTAACAATGTAAGAAGTAACAATGTAAGAAGTAACAATGTAAGAAGTAACAATGTAAGCAGTAACAATGTAAGAAGTAACAATGTAAGAAGTCACAATGTAAGAAGTAACAATGTAAGAAGTAACAATGTAAGAAGTAACAATGTAAGAAGTAACAATGTAAGAAGTAACAATGTAAGAAGTAACAATGTAAGAAGTAACAATGTAAGAAGTAACAATGTAAGAAGTAACAATGTAAGAAGTAACAATGTAAGAAGTAACAATGTAAGAAGTAACAATGTAAGAAGTAGCAATGTAAGAAGTAACAATGTAAGAAGTAACAATGTAAGAAGTAACAATGTAAGAAGGTGTTCAGATCCTCTGTGAAGTAAGTTGCGACAAAAATGATGCAAATATACGGTTTTCGTGCATCATGAACTGTGTTGCTTGCAATGTTTTCTAAGTGCTTTTTTTTTTGTAACTATTAGACGTGTGCCTAATGTGTTTATCTACGAAAAGAAAACATGCTTCAGACGAGGCCCCTCCCGTCGGAGTGATTTCAAGACGCCGCCCACATTAGAAAAACCACTTCTACGCACTCTAACATAGCTTTAAAAATATATGTGTCAGATGCGTACAAAAATACTTGGGGAACCACCATTAAACCTTGAATCAGACTTTTCGCTGGTGAAATTATCCATACCTTTTCTGAAGCTTTGCTAAAGTTCTACTTTCAGTTTCCGGCTATTCCTCCGCCTCACGAATAACAAAGGTTGACCAAGTCTAGAAAATTACACCTAAGTACAACGCGCCGAATTCGTGCGCACTCGGATTACTAATATTTTGCATGAGAACTATTTTTTTACCTGGTTTCACCAAAACACACATTTCCTCACTTTTTATTCGTATTGATTATAAACTAAACATAATTTATAAATTTAATTTAATTGGAATTTCAATTTAATCAAAAGTAAGATATATTTATGTAAGCAGAATTATTAAACGCTTGTGACGTATGGCATATGTAAGGAACAACCGGGTACGGCATACACGAGGTGTTTATACAGGGCGCGAAGAAATCGCGAGTAGACTATATACACGAAGCACGACGTCAACACTGTACACCAGTGTTCGTAACGGCGATTGTGCCCTTGATGCTCCTGACAGTGTCGCCTTTATTATACGCTGTTCGCGGTAAACTGAACACTTTTAAAAACCCTGCCTATGATTTCATTGTATGCACGTTGTGTATCCTTCCGCCTCATGTAAAATTAACATCGCAATGGACCTCATCACTTTATTCATGCGTCGGTCAGGTGAAACTGTGGAATATTTTAGAAAAGTAAATATTTTACAAATCTGCTTACTTTTACCCTTTGATAATTAAGAAAAACAGTAATTGACAGAGATAATTTAAGTTATCACAAATGGTTAACTAACAATGTTTATTCGACGTTAATATATAAACATCGTTATCAACATGACTGAGCCAATGTAACCCAGTGCGCCCGTTAAAATGTATGCAGATAGGAGCAGTGACTTTTTTTTAGGGTGATTTCAAAAGTGCTCACTTTATCGTGAACAGCCTTAACTCACGCACCTCTAAGCCGTAAACGTGGGAAAACAAATCCAGGTTGGCAAGCCCTTTAAGACCTGAAATATTCATCTATTCGCCGTACAACAGATTTCATTGACTAAGCAAGTACTTTAAATTTGTTGAAAACTCTGCTAATGGATTCGGTTTATTGTGCATGCCATAGAATAATGTAAATAATCAAAAGTAAATGAGCGAACTCTAAAGCCCCTGTCACACGGTCAAATTTTTCCGTCGAACTGCTTCCAATCAAGTTGGGCAGTTATGACGTCATCGAAACGCCATAAACGCCGCCATATTTGTCTGAGAAAGTTGGACGTCATCAGTTTCCATCAAACATTTGAAGATTGGACCGGTTCTAAGATTTATTTGATGTCTGACGGTCTCAGCCAATCAGAATCATGCACGACAAAGATGGACGTCAAGAAACTTTAAAATAATGAACAATTGCTGCTGGAAACAAAGTAGGTGGTGAATTAAATTATTTTATGTAGAAGCTGTCTGTGCATGAATGCTATTTTAAGTGACTATTGCACGTAATATAACTAACTCAGAGGCGTTTATTTCATTGTGCAGGAAACATCTCTGATAAATAACATTTGAATTTAGCGAAAAAGCGAAAATAAATTACAACATTCCTTACATTTCTTCCTGTAATGGACTGCATGGAAAAACAAAAGCAATATCTTATTATGTAAATAATTTTTTTAGTATAATTCAAATTATATTATCCCAGTAAAAAAAATTTGACAGTGCTAACACGTGTTCAAATACATTCAATTTTATTTGATAAAATTAGTTGGAAGGAAAAATTGGATGGTCGTATTTTGACTTCAAATTTTACTGTCAAATATAGTTGGAAGCGAAAATTTAACAGTGTGACAGGGGATTAAGGTTAGATTCTCAGAGAAACAACAGCGAAAGAACACATGCCAAAGACCGGAGTGTTAACAGAGCTGCGAAATTACGTCCGCAAGACATTTAAATCAAGAACTTTTCCAGTCTCAAGTATTTCTCATATAGTTCACTGAATGACGCCATGCAGATGCCTTTCTTTTAATGTGTCATTCGTGTCGTACTCGTTGGCTCAACACTGGTTTTAACGAGGCGAGGGAGCCAGCGGTTAAATGGACGATGTTTGCCAACCCCGCTCTTGTGGTAGTGACGTCATTCTGCTTTTGCCATTGCGCTCGTGGGAAATTCGTATGTGGGTTCGAGTATCCACTAGAACGCCGGTTTGCAGGAGACATTTAGGACTCGTTAATTTGAAAGCCCTAGATAGAGGAATTGTGGTTCTTTTAGAGCAATGGATCTGATACGTAATTTAACAACTTTCAGAACTTAACTCGACTTTATCCATTGCCTATGTTGATTAAGTCCTAATAAACATAGTTTTAACACGACAAAAAGAGAATGAATGCGAAAGGAAACATTAAACAGAATTTCAACTGTCCTGACGTTACACACAAAACGAACGTGGAATTAACTCGGGAAAACACCACTCATATTGGCCTACACGAAGAAACGAAAACAGATTTTAGAATAAAACCAATAATCCACTAATATAAGGTTTAAAAGAAGTAGTTTACGATTTCCTTTTGTTATATTTTGTAATCAGGACGGACAATGAGCCAAGTCCAATAAAATTCTCGATATCATTCATAAGTAGAGGATTTCATACATGTCATTCTTGTATATTTGTCATCAATAAAAACGGGCAGTTTTACATCCTATTCACTTCTTGGAATCAAAGTAAAGTATGAGTAATCGATTATCAATGGTGTGAAATAACCGTTTAAATAGGCGAATCTACTGTTACGAGCTCGCTGTTTGTCAGGCGCGAGCAAGTGGATGTGGCGGACCGAGTAGTTACATAATATGGACACGCGCGCTTTCAGTTGCAAACGGAGACGCAAAGGGATGTTTACAAAGTGTGCCTGTTATGCCTATCAGGGCGCGTGCCGCTCCCAACCTGGGGTATCGGGTTTCTTTGGGACATCTGAAGAATGCTCTGGATTACCGACCTCGTGTCTCTCAGCTAGACTCGGGGTGCGGCAAACTTTCCAGGTCAAGACCAGCGACTATATAAAGCGCGCCGGGCCTCCGAGCTGGCAGTTGTTGAATGGATGGGTTTCACGGATAGATGACCAGCGAGAAGAGAAGCACGCGGAGAGAGGAAAATCTGCGACTGCGAACATCAGCGCAGTGAAGGGTACAAATGAAGGCTGGACTATTGGACTGGATGGGTGAGTGAAAGGCAATACAAATGATGGCAACAGATAGACTGAACGTGTGTTAACGATGAGTATAAGTTAATTGACAACAACCAAATAGATACATAAAGAAGGACTTATTTAGAGTTGAAATAGACATTAAATATCACGCTCACTGAGAATAACAAATGTAAAAGAGGAAAGAAGGTAGTTTGATGTTTTAAATAACATCTGTGTACATATGTATGCATGTGTGTGTATCAACGTTTACAATTGAGAAGGAACAGGTGTAACCTGTTCCTAGCTTCTGGAAATACCTGTTACCATCCCTCCTGCCTGTTACTGATACTTTTATTACGAAGCAGGAACAATCGTAAGTAGAACTCGCTTGTTACTCGACACTCGTGCGATATCATTTCGTAACTGTCCCTACTGTCTGGTATTAGAATCCAATGCTGAATACTGTATGTAAAATTAATGCTATTATTTAACTTTTCATAATTTTTTTTAGATACTGCCGACTATGAAATATGTATGTAGTTTTTAATATTTTTAGAAGGTAGTTGAAAGAATCCAACTACAAGGAGGGTATGCTACATAGAAGTAGTGGAAGATTTCAGCCCGGTACATGGCTAATAACAGGTATTAAAGAACAAGGTGAGATAGTGGAACAACGCGGCCTAGCACACAGCTTATTCTCAATAACAGGTATAAGCAACAGGTATCGACTGGGAACAGGAACAGGTATGGGCTGTTTCCGAGAAATACTAGTTGAGCTCATCTCTAGCCGGCACTGACTCACCGCGAGGCTGGCAGTCGGTTCTCCCACGCCCAAGTGAGATGGCGGCGCGCGGTGTGCGAGGCCGGAAGAGGAGGGGATTAGCGCCTCGCCCAGTTCCCACGACAGGAAACGGCAGATCATCGGCCCTGTGACGTTCTCAACGCTGTATCGCATCTGCCACGGGAGGGAAACCCCGCACTATACGGCTATTTCACTGTAGAGAAACTCGCCAGTGAGCAATCATTTCAATTGCCCTCTAGAAGAGATAAAAAAAAGTTATGGCTGGGGACTGGGAAAATCCGACTCTTCAACAGCCGACGGAGGACCATCCGCGCCCATGTGGGAATAAGTGCTGTGCTGAATTTCGGTATATAGGATATTCACGGTAAAATGAGCACTTTTGAAAACCCTGCTTAAGATCGCCTTGCACGTACGTTGTGTATAGGCGATTCACGGTGAAGTGAGCACTTTTAAAGGTCCTGCAGAATTTTTTTTCTATCTTCCTGTCACTTTTTAATATAAACATTGCCATGTGACTAATAAACAGATTGTATACGTCTCACCATTCCCAAATTTAACGTCTATATATACAATATAATTGATTTATTATTGTTTAATGCCTGTTGAAAGTGCCTTACAAAGTGCTCACTTTACCGCGAACAGCCTATATTCTTCCGCCTTATGTAAGATTAACATTGTCATGGGCCTCATAACTTTATTCATGCGTCGGTCAACTGAAACCGTGAAATTATTAGAAAAGTAAGTATTTCACAAATCTGATAATTTTTACTCTTCGATTCATTAAATAAGAACAGAAAGCGAAATAAATAATTTTAACTTATCAGAAATGGTTACCTAACACTTTTTAGTCGACGTTAAGGGGATTATGTATGGGAACATTTTCTGTGAAATCGTCCTTTGCGCGCAAACGTGTATCTCGGTAAATAAAAGTCATCGAAATACGTATTTTTTACAGAAAGGATAAAAAAAAAAAAAGATTGCCTATATCCCTTTCGTTTTACTTTCGTCATATTTAGTGTATTCTTGGAGAAAAAAATTGTGAAAACGGTCAAATATCGCTTTTTTAAAGCTTGCCTATGCAGTTACCTTAAGCGGTAAGCGAAGAGTACAACGATACGGACGTAGTTTAAGTCTGTGGTCCTTCGTCACGTGTAGTAAAACCACATTGTTACAGATCTAATCTGCACAATACAGCATCAGGATGGGAAACACTGCACGGCATGCGCGTAGGAAAGAGCCACTAGACGTGCGTGTTAGTGTCGCCCATATAGCTCCCTCGCTTCTTGACCTTGCACGTAGTTTAAGTCTGTGGTCCTTCGTCGCGTGTAGTAAAACCCCATTGTTACAGATCTAATTAGCACAATACAGCGTCAGGATGGGAAACACTGCACGGCATGCGCGTAGGAAAGATGAGCCACTAGACGTGCGTGTTAGTGTCGCCCATATAGCTCCCTCGCTTCTTGACCTTGCACGTAGTTTATGTCTGTGGTCCTTCGTCGCGTGTAGTAAAACCCCATTGTTACAGATCTAATTAGCACAATACAGCGTCAGGATGGGAAACACTGCACGGCATGCGCGTAGGAAAGATGAGCCACTAGACGTGCGTGTTAGTGTCGCCCATATAGCTCCCTCGCTTCTTGACCTTGGACGAAGTTTAAGTCTGTGGTCCTTCGTCACGTGTAGTAAAACCCCATTGTTACAGATCTAATCTGCACAATACAGCGCCAGGTTGGGAAACACTGCACGGCATGCGCGTAGGAAAGATGAGCCACTAGACGTGCGTGTTAGTGTCGCCCATATAGCTCCCTCGCTTCTTGACCTTGGACGTAGTTTAAGTCTGTGGTCCTTCGTCACGTGTAGTAAAACCCCATTGTTACAGATCTAATTAGCACAATACAGCGTCAGGATGGGAAACACTGCACGGCATGCGCGTAGGAAAGATGAGCCACTAGACGTGCGTGTTAGTGTCGCCCATATAGCTCCCTCGCTTCTTGACCTTGCACGTAGTTTAAGTCTGTGGTCCTTCGTCGCGTGTAGTAAAACCCCATTGTTACAGATCTAATCTGCACAATACAGCGCCAGGTTGGGAAACACTGCACGGCATGCGCGTAGGAAAGATGAGCCACTAGACGTGCGTGTTAGTGTCGCCCATATAGCTCCCTCGCTTCTTGACCTTGCACGTAGTTTAAGTCTGTGGTCCTTCGTCGCGTGTAGTAAAACCCCATTGTTACAGATCTAATTAGCACAATACAGCGTCAGGATGGGAAACACTGCACGGCATGCGCGTAGGAAAGATGAGCCACTAGACGTGCGTGTTAGTGTCGCCCATATAGCTCCCTCGCTTCTTGACCTTGCACGTAGTTTAAGTCTGTGGTCCTTCGTCGCGTGTAGTAAAACCCCATTGTTACAGATCTATTAGCACAATACAGCGTCAGGATGGGAAACACTGCACGGCATGCGCGTAGGAAAGATGAGCCACTAGACGTGCGTGTTAGTGTCGCCCATATAGCTCCCTCGCTTCTTGACCTTGCACGTAGTTTAAGTCTGTGGTCCTTCGTCGCGTGTAGTAAAACCCCATTGTTACAGATCTAATTAGCACAATACAGCGTCAGGATGGGAAACACTGCACGGCATGCGCGTAGGAAAGATGAGCCACTAGACGTGCGTGTTAGTGTCGCCCATATAGCTCCCTCGCTTCTTGACCTTGCACGTAGTTTAAGTCTGTGGTCCTTCGTCGCGTGTAGTAAAACCCCATTGTTACAGATCTAATTAGCACAATACAGCGTCAGGATGGGAAACACTGCACGGCATGCGCGTAGGAAAGATGAGCCACTAGACGTGCGTGTTAGTGTCGCCCATATAGCTCCCTCGCTTCTTGACCTTGCACGTAGTTTAAGTCTGTGGTCCTTCGTCGCGTGTAGTAAAACCCCATTGTTACAGATCTAATTAGCACAATACAGCGTCAGGATGGGAAACACTGCACGGCATGCGCGTAGGAAAGATGAGCCACTAGACGTGCGTGTTAGTGTCGCCCATATAGCTCCCTCGCTTCTTGACCTTGCACGTAGTTTAAGTCTGTGGTCCTTCGTCGCGTGTAGTAAAACCCCATTGTTACAGATCTAATTAGCACAATACAGCGTCAGGATGGGAAACACTGCACGGCATGCGCGTAGGAAAGATGAGCCACTAGACGTGCGTGTTAGTGTCGCCCATATAGCTCCCTCGCTTCTTGACCTTGCACGTAGTTTAAGTCTGTGGTCCTTCGTCGCGTGTAGTAAAACCCCATTGTTACAGATCTAATTAGCACAATACAGCGTCAGGATGGGAAACACTGCACGGCATGCGCGTAGGAAAGATGAGCCACTAGACGTGCGTGTTAGTGTCGCCCATATAGCTCCCTCGCTTCTTGACCTTGCACGTAGTTTAAGTCTGTGGTCCTTCGTCGCGTGTAGTAAAACCCCATTGTTACAGATCTAATTAGCACAATACAGCGTCAGGATGGGAAACACTGCACGGCATGCGCGTAGGAAAGATGAGCCACTAGACGTGCGTGTTAGTGTCGCCCATATAGCTCCCTCGCTTCTTGACCTTGCACGTAGTTTAAGTCTGTGGTCCTTCGTCGCGTGTAGTAAAACCCCATTGTTACAGATCTAATTAGCACAATACAGCGTCAGGATGGGAAACACTGCACGGCATGCGCGTAGGAAAGATGAGCCACTAGACGTGCGTGTTAGTGTCGCCCATATAGCTCCCTCGCTTCTTGACCTTGCACGTAGTTTAAGTCTGTGGTCCTTCGTCGCGTGTAGTAAAACCCCATTGTTACAGATCTAATTAGCACAATACAGCGTCAGGATGGGAAACACTGCACGGCATGCGCGTAGGAAAGATGAGCCACTAGACGTGCGTGTTAGTGTCGCCCATATAGCTCCCTCGCTTCTTGACCTTGCACGTAGTTTATGTCTGTGGTCCTTCGTCGCGTGTAGTAAAACCCCATTGTTACAGATCTAATTAGCACAATACAGCGTCAGGATGGGAAACACTGCACGGCATGCGCGTAGGAAAGATGAGCCACTAGACGTGCGTGTTAGTGTCGCCCATATAGCTCCCTCGCTTCTTGACCTTGCACGTAGTTTAGTCTGTGGTCCTTCGTCGCGTGTAGTAAAACCCCATTGTTACAGATCTAATTAGCACAATACAGCGTCAGGATGGGAAACACTGCACGGCATGCGCGTAGGAAAGATGAGCCACTAGACGTGCGTGTTAGTGTCGCCCATATAGCTCCCTCGCTTCTTGACCTTGCACGTAGTTTAAGTCTGTGGTCCTTCGTCGCGTGTAGTAAAACCCCATTGTTACAGATCTAATTAGCACAATACAGCGTCAGGATGGGAAACACTGCACGGCATGCGCGTAGGAAAGATGAGCCACTAGACGTGCGTGTTAGTGTCGCCCATATAGCTCCCTCGCTTCTTGACCTTGCACGTAGTTTAAGTCTGTGGTCCTTCGTCGCGTGTAGTAAAACCCCATTGTTACAGATCTAATTGCACAATACAGCGTCAGGATGGGAAACACTGCACGGCATGCGCGTAGGAAAGATGAGCCACTAGACGTGCGTGTTAGTGTCGCCCATATAGCTCCCTCGCTTCTTGACCTTGCACGTAGTTTAAGTCTGTGGTCCTTCGTCGCGTGTAGTAAAACCCCATTGTTACAGATCTAATCTAGCACAATACAGCGCCAGGATGGGAAACACTGCACGGCATGCGCGTAGGAAAGATGAGCCACTAGACGTGCGTGTTAGTGTCGCCCATATAGCTCCCTCGCTTCTTGACCTTGCACGTAGTTTAAGTCTGTGGTCCTTCGTCGCGTGTAGTAAAACCCCATTGTTACAGATCTAATTGCACAATACAGCGCAGGTTGGGAAACACTGCACGGCATGCGCGTAGGAAAGATGAGCCACTAGACGTGCGTGTTAGTGTCGCCCATATAGCTCCCTCGCTTCTTGACCTTGCACGTTAGTTTAAGTCTGTGGTCCTTCGTCGCGTGTAGTAAAACCCCATTGTTACAGATCTAATTAGCACAATACAGCGTCAGGATGGGAAACACTGCACGGCATGCGCGTAGGAAAGATGAGCCACTAGACGTTCGTGTTAGTGTCGCCCATATAGCTCCCTCGCTTCTTGACCTTGCACGTAGTTTAAGTCTGTGGTCCTTCGTCACGTGTAGTAAAACCCCATTGTTACAGATCTAATCTGCACAATACAGCGCCAGGTTGGGAAACACTGCACGGCATGCGCGTAGGAAAGATGAGCCACTAGACGTGCGTGTTAGTGTCGCCCATATAGCTCCCTCGCTTCTTGACCTTGGACGTAGTTTAAGTCTGTGGTCCTTCGTCACGTGTAGTAAAACCCCATTGTTACAGATCTAATCTGCACAATACAGCGCCAGGTTGGGAAACACTGCACGGCATGCGCGTAGGAAAGATGAGCCACTAGACGTGCGTGTTAGTGTCGCCCATATAGCTCCCTCGCTTCTTGACCTTGCACGTAGTTTAAGTCTGTGGTCCTTCGTCGCGTGTAGTAAAACCCCATTGTTACAGATCTAATCTGCACAATACAGCGTCAGGATGGGAAACACTGCACGGCATGCGCGTAGGAAAGATGAGCCACTAGACGTGCGTGTTAGTGTCGCCCATATAGCTCCCTCGCTTCTTGACCTTGCACGTAGTTTAAGTCTGTGGTCCTTCGTCGCGTGTAGTAAAACCCCATTGTTACAGATCTAATTAGCACAATACAGCGTCAGGATGGGAAACACTGCACGGCATGCGCGTAGGAAAGATGAGCCACTAGACGTGCGTGTTAGTGTCGCCCATATAGCTCCCTCGCTTCTTGACCTTGCACGAAGTTTAAGTCTGTGGTCCTTCGTCACGTGTAGTAAAACCCCATTGTTACAGATCTAATTAGCACAATACAGCGTCAGGATGGGAAACACTGCACGGCATGCGCGTAGGAACGATGAGCCACTAGACGTGCGTGTTAGTGTCGTCCATATAGCTCCCTCGCTTCTTGACCTTGGACGCTCAGGTACATAATACCCTTAAGATACGGAACGTACTTCCTATTCATCGTTACCAACATTTCACTCAGTGCGCCAGTTAAAATATATGCAGGTAGGAGCAGCGACATTGCTCTAAGGTTGATTTTTAAAGTGTTCACTTTATCGTGAACAGCTTTTACTGCTCAAAATACATACAATAGCAATGCGTTTGCTATTCTCGCGTTGCAGTAGATGTAGTCTTGAGTACTTGCTAAAATTACGAGACGGAGTATTTATCACCTCGTAAAAAAAAAAAAAATTGTCGTCGTTTTACATTGACCAGTTCCGATTGCGAGAAAAAAAACTCTTGTCCAATACTTTGGGCGTAGGCGAACGGAGTTAATTTTGCAGTGAACCTCAATTTTGTTTTTGACTAGGGATATTATTTACGATTACCTTTCTAAAGGTCTACGATTGTTTACTGATACATAGTGGCAATTTTTTATTTCTTCTCTGGTAGTTTCCGACATATATTTAACTAAATGCTTGTTTTCCTTATTTTCGAGGGTGTATAACGCTTTTATTGCGTAATTTACGCAACCATTCGTACATTACTTTTCTACCTGATTTTTCGTATGGAATCATCTCCCAACCGTTATAAAATACTTATGAGAAAATGCTATATAGGCATCTTCGATACGTCAAGTGATGTTGGTGTATGTGGGGAGATATTGTAGTAGGTAGACTACCTGTGTCACGTCTAAAACACCGATGATTTTACAATGTACTGTCGATGTTCAGATATTTTTGCGACATGTGACATTGCGTCATCAGTTAAGATACGGCCGATATTTCTATACCTACGAATTTTTCCTGCATGTGGTTAAGTGACAATACTCGTTATCACAACATTTTACAATACATTATAATAGCTGTGATTACAGCATACTGTAATTCTGCCATGTAGCTTTTCCCCATTTTTATCGCGATGTATGACCGTCGATATTCGTCGCTTTACGAGAGCGATATATCGCGTCGGTATCGATATAGTTAGCACGTGCCAAGGCGCTGCATGCAAAGTCCTACAGGGAGATTGAACAAGCAATTATTTAAGACCAATCCACGGCACGACGCAGGGTGTCTGAATTTAAGACCGAGTCGATCATCACGTAATTCGGAACCCACTCTTTTAAAGTTTCACCGCCCCGAGCTTTTCCGTCCACAACTATGCTATATTAATTCGAATGCAAAAACATTCCTTAGACAAGCCAAACAGTGCCTGTGTGGATGTGCAGGGGCGATAAGTAAAAGCAAATCCACTAGAAACCGGGTGTTCAAAAACACCATCGCCAAATTGCCTTCGAGGGACGGTTGAGAAGCCTTAAACAAATATGTTTTATGTATGAACCATGTAGTGGAAACACATACTGAGTGTATACTGAGCACACGCGGGTAAAGTACGACGGTCGAGAAAGTAAGAGGGTACGATTGAGAATAGAATAATGTCACATGTTGGGGATTACTTAATTACTAGCAAAAGAAACGTTACAGTAAATACATTAATCTCATTTCAGAGCTGGTAGCGTCGTAGTAGAGAGTCCCGTGTTCACTAGGAAATGTAGGGTTAATCCTGTATGATAGCTTCTTTGCCAAACAAGCCTCCGACTATGAATTTCATGTATCCCCATAGTGCGCATGGTCAGTACACACTCGGTATGAGTTTCCGTCACGTGGCTCATAAATAATTACATTTTTTTGTTAGGGTTTCTCCATCATACCTCGCCGACCGATCTCCCGTGGTAAAGTCGGTTGGTGCACCACCGATCTGGGGTGCGGGAGGCTCTGGGTTCGAATCCCAGGTAAGGCACGGGTGTTCATTTAAGTTATGCTATAAGTAAGTCTGTAAGCCGTCCCCTGCTAAGCTTTCAAGCATAAAACAGGGGGACGTTAAAAAGCCCTTTACATTACGTTACGTTCATCATGCCTCGAAGTTTGACGATGGAATTTTTGAATATCCGGTGTATGCAGGTAGAGGCAGAAGGCAGCGACATTTTTCAGAGGATTTCAAAACTACTTACTTTAGAAGCTGCGCCAACGCCGCATTCCGACGACGGGACATGACTTGTTGGCAAGTGCTGGGGCGAGAACAGGCGCTGGTCGCCCGCCAGACGTGACGTCACGGCTCTGTCACGCGTCCAGCCTGCGTGGAAGCGAAGGGAGCAGGGTGGGACCGCAGGCTATTTACACACTTCGCTTATGGCCGAGGGGGAGCGGAGGGGGATATGGCACGAGAGAACCTCTGCCCAAAGGTCCTGGCTCGGCACCCGGAGTGACTCAAAACATTTCTTTAGCGTTATGTGGGGGCGCCAGGTGGTTCGGAGGTCTCTATAATCACGTCTCACTCGTTAACCTTCAACTCTATTCTCGGTTTCTTCGCACTTTTGACGTGGACACGTCTTTAAATTTGCGGCTATAGTGGAAGGCAATCAAGAAAATCCTGTGATAACAAAATCGGGGGATACAGTTAGGCATAGCAGATCCGAATCTGTCATCTACATTCGAAATTCAATTACACCACTCGATTGCCAAAGGATCAAAGAATATGTTACGTTGAGTGAGAACTGTGAAGCATTGGTGACGGGGGGGGGGGGGGGGGGCAATTTTGAGCTCGTTTCGCCGTGTCTCATAACTTCCGCGTAGTATAACTTTTGACTAGGAGAAGCTACGACGGTCTTTTAAGTTTCAATCGACATCTCTCGTCAAAATAAATCGATTGCGTGTATAAAAACATTTATGTGGCGTGGTTATGGTGAAATTGTATGAGATTAATAAAAAAAAAATCAAGAAAACTTAACACAATTTCAGCCTATACTCGTCAAAAAGCTAAGTCGAAATACAGAAATCGTATACGGTTGGAAAGAGATTCTCAAAAGCAATCCAGTGATACCCATACAACCCCATATGACCGAGTGAAGCGGTCCCGGGAACGTAAAATAAACATCAAGGCGTCCGAGCGCGTCAACGTAGACGTATTCACGCAAAACAAACGGCCGTGTCCCCAACACAGCCAAACCCCATTTTTTGAATTAGACTTTTGAAAAATCACCACATGTATGATGTAGCTGATTATTTCATGAATACGCCACGTATCACAAAAGTTTTATATGTCTGTTAACATAAAAGTATCTTATTTTCGGTTAAATTGAACTTATTTTAAGTCGGATTCGCAGTCTCTTCGTAACGTTTGTTCACACATACGTGCTTACGTTTTTTGTTGGCAGACGTTAAAAAAAAAAACATGTCAATTTGCGAAGCGAGATTATTATTTTATGTTTTTTTTTTTGTAGGCTTTGTGCAAAACATTTTACAATTTTGAAACATTGGCCAAAGGAAAGAGAAGTTCGTATATTAATGGATTTCCCTTAATATAGTCCATTCGCGGTAACTTCAAACTTTTCTGAAGCCCTGCTAAAGTTCTACTACCAGGATATTTCTCCACCTCATGCAAACAAAGCTTAACCGAGTCTAGAAAATTACACCAAAGGTATACAGCGCACCGCATTCGTCCGAACTAGGTGTAATAATATCTTGCATAAGAACTATTTGTTACTAGGCATTACCAACACACCTATTTTCTCACTGTTTTTGTTTATATTAACTATAATTCTAAAACATTATATTAATAAATAATATATGTAAAAGTTAAATTTAATAAAAAAAAAAAGGAATTGTTATGTTAGAAACGTTTGCGATACACTGCACGTTTAGCAAACAAGAAAATCAAGTCTACATGATACATGGTGTAATATTTCGAAGGTTTAATTCGAAAAGTGCGAAGAAACCGTGAATAGGCTATAGTTTTAGTTTAAAAAAATAATTTTTTATTAAATCGGGAATTCTGATTGGTTGATATTCCAGCCGTACGTATACGTAGAAATTGTAAGTTGATAAGTTGTTCTACTCTGCCTTTTTATGTCACCGTAAGTACGCTAAGTGTGGATCAGAATGGATTCATGTATATGTAGTGTTCAACTTTTATACACACGTACATTTTCAATGAATGGCTAACTGCGCGCGCCAGCTCGCAGACGTGAGCGAGACTGAGATCACTTATTGATATTATATCTACTGGTATCGCAACTTTACTTTCGATACCGGGTATTTTGGAACCGATAATTTTATCTCTATACTTTACCAGTATCATATCAGTCAATTATTCGATATCGATACTTTTTTTTCGGAATTACTTTTAGTTGTTTATTTTGAACCCTTTCAAGCAAAAAGCCCCAAAAATATAAACATGTGTTTTCCTCCGTAAAATCATAAATTAAAAAGCAGTACACATCAGTATTTTATTTGTTCTATAATTAGGACTATGCCCAAATTTAACTAATATTGATAAGTGCTGCGATGTGTATTTTTTCAACGAGCAAACAACAGATATGAAAAGAAAATTACAAATTCTGTAGAGACCTCAAAAAAATATAATTAATTATGAATAAATATACAATTATTTTTATGGAAAATACAAGACTGGCAAATTAAATTTAAAAAAAAAATACTGGTCCTGATATGAAACCGGTATAGATATTTATCTTGTGATGCCGGTATCGAAATGAGTATCGATAACGATTTTTTTTCGATCCTAGTATCGATGGCATCGCAACATCCCTAGGCATGAATGAGATGCAGGCAGGCAGGCGCTGCACTTCCCGCCGGCCGCCCACGCTAGCGCGCCATTTGCAGTGGGCGGACAATACGGCTATGTAGCGTCCCGGCACGCGCGCGAGTAAAGATAGACACAGCCAGCCGGCTATAGTCACGCTCACGGAGACCCGGAATTGTTCGATACACTTCTGGGCGCGCGTGGGAGGGCATCATCATCATCGTCATCTCTCTCTTTATCTTCCTCCCTCCCTCCCAAGGGTCGCGGTGGCTGAGCGGTTAGCCTGCTCTCCCTCCCACCAAGGCAAACCAGGCTCAAACCCCGGCCGGCTCACTCCGGATTCTCGCAAGTGGGAATCCGATGCCGCTGGTCGGTGGGTTTCCTCGGAGGTATCCTGTTTCCCCCACCATTTCGTTCCGACGCAGCTCCATACTCACCTCACTTCACCCTCATCGGCTCTGAAGACCTCGACGTTAGCCCATTCAGACCCAGTGTACACGTCTGTGTACATTACAAACGCGTAGGTAATTTTTGGTCTGTACTTCACACGGCGAAGCTCAATGACCAATGACCTCTCCAGTAGGTAATGTTTCGCAAGCCGTTTTACAGTTATAGGTCATAATTGGTTCATATTTCTGTAGCCAAACATTTAACCTACAGCTCATTGGTTGTGACAACGAAATAAGTGTTGTGTCGACTCAAGTACAGCACACATCATAAAATATTTTCTTTGCAACACTTGAAACCGTAAATTAATGTGTGTCTGAAAGGTTTAAGAGCCGCCGAAATCTCTTCACTCTCGCCTTCTATTTTCCCTCCTCTCTATGGGGACTCGGCAAGCGATGCGGTAGCAAATATAATGATAATAATTATTGTTACTATTTTATTACCGGCGTACATTCTCTGGAACTCTGTAACGGCCATTAAAGACGCAAGATTAAAAAACGCACATAATAATGATTTCGAGAAGAATTTATCGTAAATATTTCCGGGGGCCTCTGTGGTTCAGTGGTCAGACAACTCACCTCCCACCAAGGCGAACCTGCTTCGATTCCCGGCGGGGTCGCTCCCGGATTACTTAAACTGCACCGGTTGCAGTTCTGCACCATAAAGTCCATAGTTAACGGGAAATATAACGTTCCTATGGTGCTCCCTTCCTTTCAATGCCATACCAAGGTTGAGAGTGGAATGGAGCCCTGCATTTTTGTGAAATAGTTGTTTGCGCGAATACGCGTATCTCGGTGAATAAATGTTCTGTGAATACGACTTTTTGTCAGAAAAGATAAAAAAAATATATATATATGCCATCTTTTTTTTACTTTTGTCATATTAAGTTTATTCTTAGAGAAAAAATCCGTGAAAATGGTCAAATATCGCATTGTTAAAGCTAGTCTATGCAGTTTCCTTAAGCGGCAAGAGAAAAGTACAAAGATACTGACGTAGTTTAATCTGTGGTCTTTCATCGCGTGTAATAAAACCCCACTGTTACAGGTTTAATTAGCACAGTGCAGCGTTAGGACGGAAACACTGCACGCCTGCGCGTAGGAGCGATGAGGCACTAGTCGTGCATGTTAGTGTCGCCCGTATCGCTCCCTCGCTTCTTGACCTGGGACGCAGAGCTCCCACAGGGTCCATCCCACTCTTAATTCTACTCAGGTTGGGAACAAAACGAGTTTTCTTATGAGGAATTTGGCATAGGGAAAATTCCCGCCTCTAGGTGCGCAGTGTTCCAAAATAATCACTTTTTATTACATTTTCAGCTACATCAAAAATATAAGACAAAGATTTTACTTAGTTCGGCAGTTATTTTATGTCTGATTTATTATTATTTCAATTATTTTGTTTTCTAACGTAGAAAATGTTACACATGCGACATTGGGCTTACCTAGTGACAAAATATTTTAGCTGCTCCAACCTGAGTAGAACAAACTTGAGCCATACTCACGTGTTCCTGAGAGAGGGGGGGAGGGGGGGGCAGTGAGTGAAGAGATTTGGGAGTCAATGAGGTTGATTGAAGTGAATATCGAGCGCGGCCGGTATGAAGGGGCGGGGGAAACGGGAGATCCCCGAGAAGATCAACGGCATCGTGTGACCCGGCCGGGGATTGAGCCCGGTTCGCCTTGGCGGGAGGCGAGCATGCTAATCGCTCAGCCACCGTGGCCCCCAAAGGCGGGAGAGAGAGAGAGAGAGAGACTTTACATGGGATAGTGAGATTCGGGGCATTTGATTCACTGCCTCAGGACTGAATTACGGTCTCTTGCAGTGAGTGGGTGAACTACGTCTTGCCAGCCATAACAGATGTGACCTCGCCACGCCACGCCAGGGTCGCGCCTTAGCTGTCACGATCACCGCGGACCTCTCAGCAACACTTTCTACCGGTAGTTTGAAAATGATCGCCATTCGTAAACCATCTCGTGAATGTTACAACTCATGCAGTGCGTTTATTTTCATTTTACGCCGGTAAAAAGACGTCATTGGCCAATCGGCGCCTGGCAACTCACTTGCCAGTCGACAGCACACAGCAACCAACCAAACATAAGGCGCAGCCTCAGTGAGGAGTGGGTACGCTAGTATCAAAGGAACCTCAGCCACATTTCTCTTCTGTAAACTTATCTACTGTGTGTCACGGATGTATGTGACTTTTTTTAAAATAATATGCGATTTCATGCGTATCAATTCTGCTGCTCTCAATAATCACTGCTTCAGCATTTGTACAGCAAACCGAAATATTAACTATAAAATGTACAATTTAATTTTTTTTAAATTAACGTATTCACTTGATGAACGCATGGATAAAATGATGAGGCCGGCGGCAATGTTAATTTCACATATGGCGGAATAATACACGATGTGCGTACAAGTAGGTCTTCAGCAGGGCTCTCAAAAGTGTTCATTCTACCGTGAACAAGCTGTACGTGCGTAACGGAAGACAGTGACGTAGCTGCTTTCGCGGGACAGGAAGCGATCAGCCGGGCGACGTAGTGGGATGTGACGTGGAGGAGGGCACGCACCTCCCCCCCCCCCCTCACCCGAGTGTGAGCTCCGTCCATCCTTCTAGCGCCCAGAGATCGTGGTAGGTGTCGCTTGTGTGTGTCATCTCAGTTTGCGAGAACTTCATAGCTATTTGGGGGGAGGGGAGAGGGCGTCTTACTGGCCGCTTGTTCCTGTACGTGAGTAACGGAAGACAGTGACGTAGCTGCTTTCGCGGGACAGGAAGCGATCAGCCGGGCGACGTAGTGGGATGTGACGTGGGGGAGGGCACGCACCTCCCCCTCCCCCTCCCCCCCCCCGAGTGTGAGCTCCGTCCATCCTTCTAGCGCCCAGAGATCGTGGTAGGTGTCGCTTGTGTGTGTCATCTCAGTTTGCGAGAACTTCATAGCTATTTGGGGGGAGGGGAGAGGGCGTCTTACTGGCCGCTTGTTCCTGTCAAGAGCCAGGCCAATCATTCCCTTGTTTGGTCGGAGTCGTAGACTATTCGCGGTTTCTTCTCACGCCTTTTTTAAAAACAAACCTTTGAAAAATCACCACATGTACGGCACGCTCGGTTTAGTTCCTAAATTTGTCACAAATCACGAGCGTTTTATACTTGTATTAACATAAAAATTCTTTATTCTTGGCCAAATTGGACTTTTAGTTCTAATATTTAATTTATAACCAATATGCACTAAAATAGCGAGAAAATTGGTATGTCGGTAGTGCACAGTGAGAAATACTTCTTATGCCAAATATTATTACACTGAGTGCGCACGAATGAGGTACGGTGTCACTTTGGTGTGATTCTTTCAGACCTGGTTAAAGCTTTGTTTGCATGAGGCGGAGGAATATCCTGGAAGTAGAACTTTAGCTCAGGGGCTCACAAATTTGGAAGTATCCGTGAACGTACTATATCGCAAAACACTGAAGCCGTGTTTCAATTGGCACTTTTTGTAAAAGAAATGGTCACGTAACCAGTTTTTTTTTTTTTTTTTTTTTTTTTTTACTGCAGAATCTATGACGTATTTTTGTAATTTACGTCGAAGCTTACGAATGCGTATCACACTCGAAATAACTCTTCAGTGAAATAAATTGCCGGAATACTCATGGAATGGGTTTTTTTTTTTTTTTTTTTTTTAATTTAATTGTCTAATTTTCTGTCTAGAATAGTTTAAGATTTTTACTAATTTATTTTTAAGCGTGGCTTGATGGAGATATGCAATTTATTTTAATAACTACCATGATTTTAGTTTATTTCGCATTTATTTGATACCACACAAGTCATGTTGTAAAAAAAAAAGTAGCAGAATTTCGTGCTAAACAGCTGACAGCTGTGGTGTTCCGGATGACAAATTTCAAGATGGAAAGGAAAATAAACAAAAATGGTAGTAATTGCAACACGGCCTGAAGAGTCTGCAGTTCCCAAGCAAATCTTTCAAGGGAGATGAAACTCCTAGCACGGAACACATTGTTCTCTGGCTGCGAGAAGCGCGCTCGACACTATAGTACACCGTGCTCAAAAATATTACATAATTATAGCACTTGAGCTAGTCAATTAATTCGGGATCGAAAGGGCACAAACATAAATACTTCCTATTTCTAAAATGGATTAAATTCAATGGACAAGCTAGAAGCTGCTGAACGCTTTGTTTCATATACCATGTTGATTTTTTTTCATGTGTCATAACTTTTTTTTTTTAATGAAATAACTGAACGTGTACAACACGTTTATAAATTTCAAATGTCCTCAAATGTAGCCGCCAAATTTTACTCACGCGTTGTCTGGTAATCGTGAAACGACACGAAAATACTGATACTTTAAAAAATGATGGTGCAGTAATTACATCATAATTTCTTGACAAAAGTTCAGGATTTGTGTTTGTTTCTACAACGTAATGTATATTGCCAGAGAGGTATCAGTAGTTTAAAAATAAATGCCGATAAACAATTGAATTTATGCTAGAAACCAGTAATTCAACATGGCGCGCGATGCCGCGCTTAAAGTGAGTGATGATAAAGCGGAATAAGGAGCAGCGCAGGAATGAAAGGACGGGGGAAACAGAAGATCCCCGAGAAAACCCGCCGACCAGCGGTATCGTCTGGCACGATTCCCAATTGCGAGAATCCGGGAGTGAACCGGCCGATGATTGAACCCGGTTCGCCTTGGCGGGAGGCGAGCACGCTACCCGCTCAGACACCGCGGCCCCGCCGAGTTTAAAGACCCGTTTTCAGTGGCGGAAGGAACATTAATCAAGAAGGCGTGGTGTGTCACAATCTTCTTCTTTTCCCAACGCGGGTCCGAAGACTCCGTAGCATAAGCTGTCGCGTGGAAACATTCCGCAAACAGTCTACACTACACACACAGTGCAGATATTGACAGCAGGATTGCATGAAGTGACGCGTGGTGATAAGTCAGGGGCCTTCGCCAAAAACAACCAGATACAGGCTATTCACGATAAAGTGAGCACTTTTGAAATCAACCTTAGAAAAATGGCACAGCCCCTATTTGCATACATTTGAACGGGCGCACTGAGTGACATGTGCCCAGCCAATCTCGTAACGATGGATGGGAAGTAGCTCCATATCTTAACGTCGAACAAAAAGTGTTAGGTAATCATTTGTAATAACTTATATTATTTATTTCGCTTTGTGTCCCATAAATACATCTGAGTGTAGAAAGGAGCAAATTTGAAAAATATTTACTTTTCCAATAATTTCGCAGTTTCACTTGACCGACGCATGAATAAAGTGATGATGCCAGTGGCATGTTAATTTTACATAAGGCAGCAGAATACATAACGTGCATACAAGTATATCTTACGCAGGGCTTTCAAAGGTACTCATTTTATCGTGAATAGCCTATAACTGTTATAACGTCGTTAACACGTCGTAGTTTAGTTTGTTCCACTCACCCCTCAGTTCAGGCATCTTTCTGTAAGCCACAAGCACAGTACACTCATGGCTGCGAGTTGCTGGAAGACGATAAGTTCAGCGTGAATAATATGCGTATAACGTATATTTCCACGTTTAGTGAAGGACTACTGAGAATTATTAGTAAGATTACAGTCGCAGACTAGCTGGAACGCTTTCGCCACTGATAAATTGATAAGCAACGAAAATAATTTAAAAAAAAAAGACAAAGCTGTTTAGATTACTTGCCTCCCAACTAGGCGAACCTGGTTCGAGTCCCGATGGGGTGGGAATTGTGCTGGACGAAAACGCTGCTAAGCGGGTTTTCTCGGGGATCTCACGTTTCCACCGCCCCTTCATTCCGGCGCTATTCCATACTCAGCTCACTCCAACATCATCGGCTCTCAAGATCTCGATGTTCAAATCCGCGCAAATATATTCACTCTCTCACTCACCCGAAAAGAATTATGTTAAATGCAGAACTTCCCCCCCCCCCCCCCCCCCCCGTGGCCTCCTAGTGTGGATATTAGCAAAAATAACTCTGGACAGCTAAACTAGGTATTTTAGGCTTCTGAGTTTTTTAATGCCACACATGAGATTTTCTGCGACACACAACGACACTCTACAGCGGCGTGTGTTCTGAATAATTTGCCACTCAGAAATGCACCCTTCAATGCGAGAATGAGAAGGCCGCGGGAAGTGTGAGTGGCAAGGTGCAGGGGATGAGAGCTATGACTATGCTAGTCGAACACCCCCGCACAACTGAAAGCGGGTCGCGAATAGTTGGTCGGAGGCTTGGCACGCCGTTTGACTCACACCCCGGGGGCAGATTTACACCCGCCGAGTACACGTTATGTAAATACCTCGCGGCACCTTCACGTGAGGCGCCGTACGCGCCCTTGTGACCGTGTTGCCAACTTGGGGGTTCCCCCTCCCCCTAAATTAGGGCAAAATTTAGGGGGCATGAAAAGTTGAGGAGATTTTTCAGGGGGAGATGATTTTTTTTTAAATTTACCATAGTGTACTAAATTTAGATTTCAAGTGCTAACAGCAGTGTCTAATGCCACTGTTGAAAATGCCCTTTTTTTTCTTGTCTGACCAAACTAATGAACAAATTATCATTAGAATTTACACAGTTTGCTGGTAAATAGTCGGTTCTTAATCATTATAAACATTTCTGTTGCATCAGTTTCCTAGGAAGTGCTGGAAAATGTTTGTGTTTCTGTATAAGACCACAAATAATCGGTCCGCTGTTCTAGCACACGACGAAGACTGCGGAACGTGTGATAGCCGAGCGACATATTACTCCCCACGACGTTGCAATTTACGGCTTTATGAAAATGTGGCACAGTTTCCGGTTATATAGAAACTACGAGCAAATAATGCTGAAGTGAGTGTGCCGAAGAACATTATTGTGTTGTATTATTATGTGGTGTGCATTTTGTTTTTACATTTACAACATTTATCTTGCGTACATTTGAATTGATTGTAGGGACTTTTCGTCTGAAAGCAGGGGCAAGTTTACCTGTCGGTAGGGACGTGTCCATAAAACTGTTTTCTGCACTGGGGCCAACACCTACTCAACTATTGCCGGTGCTGCAAAGGAACCCCAAGCACGCGCGTCGCACCTACATACAGGATAGCCAACCACTGCGCAATTTCTCCATTATTACCTCGCCTATACAAACAATTTTTGCGATGGTTTCTATAATTTAAAGATGAATAATAAATGTATGATGCACGTCCCTACCGGAATTTCTATGCCCAAATATGATAGTCAAAATGCCTATTTCACTTCAAAAAATACACATCAAAGAGACGAAATGAGAAATAAAACTTAGCATTATAAAAAAAACGATCTTGAGCACTATTCCTAGTCAGACCATAGACTAGAAATTAGGTATGTGCACATCTCCAACGTTAAGTCCAACATTTGCTTACAGAACTATCAAAATCACGAGTTAGAACAGTTATGTTTACGTTTGTTTTTCATCTTTTTTTTTTCAACAAATTCATGCTTTCGTAAAAAATAAATAAAATGTTCAGCGTACTATAAATATATCCAAGTTAGCTAGAGTAAATTAACTAACATTTCGGCACACGAGTTTATGAACATCCGCCCGATTCAAAGTTCAGATTCCCCTTACACATCTTTTGTGCCTTTGACCACAACCAATTTTGTGTATGGAAGATTGAAATAATTACATTTTTTCCCACGCAGCAACGATTACCAGAAAATTGAATTTCCAATCGAATTAATGAGTGGTAAATATAAATTAAACAGAGGTTTTACTTGCAACCACTCTCCATCCATGACGTAATTTAAATTTTCTTTATCTAGCATGTTGAATATGTTCACGTTAAAATGAACACTTTTGGATCTGATTGTATGCACGTTGTATCTTCTTCCACCCCTATGTATGATCAACATTGTCATGGGCCACATCACTTTATTCACACGTCCGTCAAGTGAAATTGTCAAATTATTAGAAAAGTAAATATTTTGCAAATTTGCTTATTTTTACACTTCGGCGCCTTAAAAAAACAGAGATTGAAAGAAATAATCTAAGTTATCAAAAATGGTTACCTGACACTTTTTATTCTACGTTAAGATATGGAAATACTTTCCATCCTTCGTTACCAACTTTATTGGGCGAATGTCACTCAATGCGCTCATTAAAATATATACACGCAGGAGCAGTGATTTTTTTCTACGGTTGATTTCAAAAGCTCTCACTTTATCGTGTACAGCCAATAGGCATTTTTACTTGTAGTCCAGATATGTCAAACTCGCAGCCCGCGGGTCGCATGCGACCCCTGGTTCATTTTTGCGCAGCCTCAACTTATTTTAGGATGAAGTGAAATGTAGCTCGCGTTAGTCAATTAAACGTGGAACTGTCGTGTGGCACAGCAGTTGTGAGGTTATACGCATACAGCTGTAAACGGAACAATCAGTCAGCCAGACGAATTTTTCAAAAATTACATTTGGCAGCAATTTTTCTCCTTCCTAAAGTTGAGCAATTCCAAAGTATGAAGTCAGCTGACAGAACTAACATTTAAACATCATAACCAGAGTAGTTTTTAAGCCATGATGTGACACCGGATTTTGATCAATTGTTAGCAGGCTTCTAAATGCTGTTCACAATAAAATGAGCACTTTTGAAATCAACGTTTGGAAAATATCATTACTCCTACCTGCATTTGTTTTAACGGTCGCTCTGAGTGGAGCGCGCCCAGTAAAGTTGGTAACGATGGAGGGAAAAGTAGTTCCATCTCTCAACGTTGAATCAGAAGTGTTCGGTAAATATTTGTGATTAAAAAAAAAAAGAAATAGTTTATTTTGCTTACTTTTTTTCAGGCCTAACGCATCTATGTGTCTGAACCAGCAGCTTTGTAAAATGTTTGCTTTCCCAGTAATATCGCAGCCTCACTTGAACCGACGCATGAATAAAGTGATATAGAACATGCAATGTTGATGTTACATATGGCGGAAGAATACACAATGTGCGTACACGTAGATCATAAGCAGAACTTGCAAAAGTGGTCAGTTTGCCGTCAACAGCTTACAGTAGTATCTCTGCATGGTTTCCCAGTTATATAATTTCATAGTGGGGGCCGTGGTGGCTGAACAGTTTGCCTGTTTTTGCATTTCTTTTCGTTCCCTTGATTATTTTTGCGCCGCATTTCGTTTAAGTTTAAAATAGAATGGCATTTTAACAATATGAAACCCAACAGTTTTTGCCTTTTTTCTTTTCCTGTATGCACCCCGTTATGTGCTCTTGTTTAAATTTTATGGCCCACACACCAGTTTCAGTTTGACACTTTTGCTGTAGAGCTTTGAAGCAAAAAGCACCGCGACAGCACGACGGCTACTGAGGATTCCGCGAACACATATTTTATACTTTTCCACCCTATTAGTGGCCGAATTTCACTAAATCCTTTTTTTTTAAGGGTCTCCTATAGCCTAAGGGTAAGTCACCCGTAAAATGTCGTGCTTCTAGGCCCAGCGGTTTGGACTGTAAGTTGATAAGTCCTTCACTTAACGACACTTCCTTTTATGTATAGATACGAACTGACTTTAATCGAAACAACATGGTTTTGACGATTCTAAACGCAGGAGCACAGATTTCAAATAACACGCTGTATACATTTTATGGTAAACTTGCTGACCTGCAACGGAAATGTTTAGCCTATACACTGTTTGGAAATAATACCACACATCAAGCTGCAGATTTAGGAATGTTCAGCATCGCTACTATACAAAGTCGGGAACTTACCTGCGCACTTGACTATTTCCTGAGCAAATTAAGGGAGGCTACAACGAATGTATAGGGGAAGAAATTACCATTCCTGCTTTCTCACTGGTATGGTAAATTAAGGGAGGCTACAACGAATGTATAGGGGAATAAATTACCATTCCTGCTTTCTCACTGGTATGGTAAATTAAGGGAGGCTACAATGAATGTATAGGGGAAGAAATTACCATTCCTGCTTTCTCACTGGTATGGTAAATTAAGGGAGGCTACAATGAATGTATAGGGGAAGAAATTACCATTCCTGCTTTCTCACTGGTATGGTAAATTAAGGGAGGCTACAATGAATGTATAGGGGAAGAAATTACCATTCCTGCTTTCTCACTGGTATGGTAAATTAAGGGAGGCTACAATGAATGTATAGGGGAAGAAATTACCATTCCTGCTTTCTCACTGGTATGGTAAATTAAGGGAGGCTACAATGAATGTATAGGGGAAGAAATTACCATTCCTGCTTTCTCACTGGTATGGTAAATTAAGGGAGGCTACAATGAATGTATAGGGGAAGAAATTACCATTCCTGCTTTCTCACTGGTATGGTAACTTTGCACAATTTTTTCTTTGAGTCTTGTTACTTTACCGAAGCTGGTCTTGGAGAGCCATGAATATCAATGTCGCATTCATGTGTAATTTTAATACTGAATTGTTACAGAACGTATAATCTTCGTAAAATACCAAATAGCTAACTAGAAGCCTAAACAAGTAATGCATGGTAATGTGACACGTCGAATTACTACTGCCGATTCGTACATCACGATATTTGTAATCTCGCGTGAAGCTAGCTTCTTTATAAAGTAGAAAATCTTCCGGATGGAGCCAGTAGTGAACTCACACCTTTCGAATATAGGCTGTTACCGAGCCCGTTGCGCTATCACGCAAACGTGAGAGGAATATATATTTCTTCTAGTTTCGCCGCGAAATCATGAAGATTTAAATAGCGTGCTCTTACTTCTCGTTTTTTGGTTTAATTGGTACCGTCAGGATTGTTAAAACGAATAGTATATATGAGTTTCCTCTCTTCATCACATTGTATGCTTAAACCTTCAAACAGAGCGTTGTGACGATTACATGAAAACGAAATAAAAGACGTAAGAACGGAATGAAAGGCTGTGTGTTCCTGTTACCTCATAAAATGGCGTTTTGAAAGACGAAACACATTTTAGAAAGTATTTTGTAATGGTTTTATTAGTTTATTCGTTGTTATTTCACTTGATACACTTTGTTTAACAGCAATTTTTAAATGTTGTTTGACGGCCATTTTTACACGCTGTTTAACTGATCCATCAGTCAAAAAATAAACATCAGTAAAGAAAAAAATGACTGATAAATCAGTGGAAAATGTCATTGAATCAATAAGTGAAAGAAATCTGGCATTTTTTTCACTGATTCATCAGTGAAATTCTCACTGACTCAGATCTAGAGTGTACGCTGAAGTTCAAAATATCAATCTGACCCCGCCCAGCTCACGCCCGTTTTTCATTAGTAACGGCCACTCCTCGCATTATCTGGCGTTATCGAGAGATGACATCAAAGTACTTCCGGCGCATCACTTCGATTCTGAAGGGGGGAAAAAACAGCGAAGAGTGACGAGACATATCACAGGAATTTATTGGGAAGAAAAAGTCCCCGCTGATATACATTCTTAACTCTCTATAGGTATTGCGGCCGATACTAGAGAGTTCAAACTCCAAGATACCTGATGCCGCTTGAGTTAAAAGATCGACTCCGAACGAGCTAAGCAAGTATGGAGATCTCAAAGTCCGTTTTGTTACAAAACAGCGGTAACCATAATTCAGGTTATTGACAGATATCGGTGATATATTAGTTTTCTACCTGAACCATGGCTGTTTGTTCTAAGTTTGGCTAGTTAAATTTTACACATTTAGGTTTAAAGAGTCCACTTAAACAGCACTAATTAAATTGTATTTGAAGCAACATTACATATAAATTTGTATTGATATCCAGTAAAGGAGCTCACAGAGCTCCTTTACTGGATTTCTGTATTTTCTGTATAATCTGTATTATCTGTATAAAGTTCCTTTAACGAAATAATAGGCTTGGAAGATTTTAATGCATTAGCGCAATATTTTTCTTCTTTTAATCATACGATATTTTTATGTGATATAGTTGCGAATACCTGAACTTTTCTTTCCCTTCGCTGAAAAGAAACCTTTCTATAAGAATACTTAAAAATAAAAATTTCAGTTAGCAATGGACAGGGACCAGATACCGTCCCGTGACAATTATTTCCAACTGTGACGCGCTAGTACACTGTCAGCATGACCACACCTCTCTGAGCACAGCAAGTTAACAGCTGAGTGGCAACTTCTGAAAGCTTTGCTTGGATACTTCTTTGTGCCCATTGAAAATCCTTTCGCCATACGTACAAAGTGGCATTCGCCGTGAACATGTTACTATGCGTTGTTCGCTATTAAACGTGTACTTCCTAAAGCCTTGTTTAGGACCTACTGCTGCTTTCGCCACATCCAAAATTAACATCGTCAGGCCTGTGGAAAAGCTCACGTATCAGTTAACTGAAACTGTGAATTTGTTATGAACGTGAATATGTTACTAATACGACAATTCTTACGGTTACGAGCATAAAACGAAAAAAAAAAGAAAGAAAAAAGAAAAGAAAAACGAAAAGAAACCATCTTGACTTTCTCATTGTATGTTACACTTTAAACACGATGCAAATAAATGAACTACTTTTCGTAGATTGCTGCCAACTTTACTGGGAGAATCCCAGTTAGCACGTTCCTATAACTTACGTGTAGTCACGGGCAAGGATTTTGACGTGAATACGTCTTTAAATTTGAAACCATAGAGGGAGGCAATCCAGAAAATCCGATGATAACAAAATCGGGGGATACAGTTAGGCATTGCAGCTCCGAATCTATCGTCTACGTTCAAATTTCAATTACACCACTGGATTGGCAAAGGATAAAAGAATATGTTAAGTTGAATGAGTAATACGAAGCATCGCACGCGAGGGGGGGGGAGGGAGAGGGGACGTTCGTCGCAATTTTGAGTTCGTTTCGCCGCGTCTCATAAATTCAGCGTAGTATAACTTTTGACTAGGAGAAGTTACGACGCTCGTTTAAGTTTCAATCGACAGCTCTCTTCAAGATAAATCGATTGCGTGTAAAAAAACATTTGCGTGGCGTGGTTATGGTAAAATTGTATGCGTTTAATGTAACAAATTAAGAAAACTTAACACAACAGGCAACATGCAAGTAGTTATCCTTTGCACTTTGCTGTCATTTCTGACAGGCAACATGCGAGTGGTTATTGCTTGCATTTTGCTGTCGTCTCTGACAGGCAACATACTAGTGAATATTGGTTGCATTTTGCTGTCGTCTCTGACAGGCAACATGCGAGTGGTTATTGCTTGCATTTTGCTGTCGTCTCTGACAGGCAACATACGAGTGAATATTGGTTGCATTTTGCTGTCGTCTCTGACAGGCAACATGCGAGTGGTTGTTGCTTGCATTTTGCTGTCATTTCTGACAGGCAACATACGAGTGAATATTGGTTGCATTTTGCTGTCGTCTCTGACAGGCAACATGCGAGTGGTTATTGCTTGCATTTTGCTGTCGTCTCTGACAGGCAACATACGAGTGAATATTGGTTGCATTTTGCTGTCGTCTCTGACAGGCCCCATGCGAGTGGTTATTGCTTGCATTTTGCTGTCGTCTCTGACAGGCCCCATGCGAGTGGTTGTTGCTTGCATTTTGCTGTCGTCGCTGACAGGCAACATGCGAGTGGTTATTGCATGCATTTTGCTGTCGTCTCTGACAAGCCCCATGCGAGTGGTTGTTGCTTGCATTTCGCTTTCGTTTCTGACACGCCACGTGTTAGTGGTTGTAGCTTGCCTTCTGCTGTTGTCTCTGAAAGGCAACATGCAAACGGCTATCGCTTGCATTTTGCTGTCGTTTCTGAAAGGGCTACATTCGTGTGGTTATTGGTTGCATGTTGCTGTTATCTCTGACATGCGAGTGGTTATCTTTTGCATTTTGGTGTCCTCTCTGAGAGGCCACATGCGAATGGTTATCACTTGTCTATGCTCGTCAAAAGCCAAGTCTAAATACAGAAATCGTAGACTGTTGGAAAGAGCATCCCAAACGCAATCCAGTGATACCCATAAAACCCGATATGATCGAGTGAAGCGGTGCCGGGAACGTAAAATAAACATTGTTTATTGGAGTGGAGAGATTTGGGCGGCTCTTAAAGGAGGCTGTACTGAAACATTTTCTTTGAAATATATGTTTGCGCGAATACGCGTATCTAGGTAAATAAACGTTCTACAAATACGGATTTTTGTCAGAATAGATAACAAAAAAACAATTATATATTCGCCTATTGTTTTACTTTTGTCATAATAAGTGTGTTCTTGAAGAAAGAAATTCGTGAAAATGGTCAAATATGACATTTTTTAAGCTAGTGTATGTAGTTTTCTTAAGCGGCAAGAGAATAGTACAAAGATACGGGCGTAGTTTAATCTGTGGGCTTTCATTGCGTCTAATGAAACTCCACTGTTACAGATGTAATTTGCACAGCACAGCATCACGACGGAACCACTGCAAGCCTTGTGCGTAAGAGCGATGAGGCGCTAGAAGTGCGTGTTAGTGTCGCCCGTATCACTCCCTCGCTTCTTGGCCATGGACGCGTAGCTCCACCCTACTCTAAACATCGACGTCTTGAGAACCGATGAGGGTGAAGCGAGGTGAGTATGGGGCAGCGCCGGAATGCAAAGGGCGGGGGAGACGAAGGATCCCGAGAAAACCCGCCGACCAGCGGCATCGTCCAGCACATTTCCCAAGTGCGAAAAAGCCCCCGCCGGGGAATCAACCCGGTTTGCCAAGGTAGGAGGCGTGTATTCTGAACATTGTACCACCGCTGTCCATTGCGTTGAGTTTTCAGCGCAAATTACACAAGCGAGAATCATAAATAACTTCTAAATGCCTTTGATCACAGTGGAATCGCTTGGAATAATTCTTCCATGCTGTCAAATTAAATTCCTTGCTCGCGGGTAATACCACAGCATTACGTTTGATGCGCGTCCAAGGTCAAGAAGCGAGGGAGCGATACGGGCGACATTAACACGCACGACTAGTGCCTCATCGCTCCTACGCGCAAGGCGTGCAGTGTTTCCGTCCTAACGCTTTACTGTGTAAACTAGATCTGTAACTGTGGGGTTTTATTACACGCGATGAAAGTACACAGATTGAACTACCTGCATATAATCGTACTTTTCTCTTACCGCTTAAAAAACTTCATAGGAAAGCTTTAAAATGCGATATTTGACCACTTTCGCGATTTTTTCTCCAGTAATACATTTAATATGATAAAAGTAAAAATATAGTGACACATATAATAGTTTTTTTTAATTTTTTTTTTTAATCCTTTGTGGCAAAATGTCGTATTTCCATAATATTTATTTACCGAGACACGCGTTAACGCGCAAACAACGATTTCACAGGAAAAGTTTCAGTACAGAGGACCCTTAAGGTTACTATTACACAGCTTGTGAAGATCAATCTTAAACGTTTGGCAGCTAAACGTTGACGCCATTGGGTAAGCGCTAGCGTCGCACGTGTATAACATTTATCTCTATTTTATACGTTAAAAAAATAGGATAATTGCAATAAACATAAATCAAATGTAAAATTAATTCGTAACTAAGTAAAATGTTTCTCTTTTATCCTTCACGTAGACTAAAATGTTATTCTAACGTGACCTCTTTGGAACACCGAAAATTTGTTTCTCACCTGATTAGAGTTAACTTTACCTAGATCAATACGTGAACCACAGCGTGTGCGTCGAAGTTAAACAAGTTACAATAACATTGCTGAATCGGGCAAAATCAAAATCGCCAGGTCCGATGTTAAATAACTGTACGAGTTACGTAGGTCCCTTTGCTCACTTCATTAGTGAGAATGATTCCGAATATCCGAACATTTTTCTAAATGAATAAATACCGTTTCGACGAAATCAGTAAACGCTGCTTCACTCTTTCCAGCGAACGCTGACTGATATTTCAACGACCCTCTTACTTAGATAAACAAGAGATAGTGATTACGATAAGCTCCTCTGCCAGAGGAAAATATTCTCCACTCAGTTGACGCCAAGTAACAAACCGATCATTCTGTAGGAAAAAAAAAAAAAAAAAAAAAAAAAAATTGCTGTTGGCAATGCAATTAACTTAATAATTAATCCCAGAAATTATTTGAAAATTCTCCATTGCAGAAGCTAACCACTAGTGTTGATATTTACTTTCAAGACCGGCTTGGCTCGCCCCTTTAAAAATAATTCTGGATACGGCCCTGGTGCCTGACGTAATGAGAACAATCATTCTTCAGTCCAATTATCAAGCCTGTGGTGCAACAAGCGGTTGGTGTTGGTGATTGATGTTAGTGGTTTGGTGTTAGCGGCTGTTGAAGGACAGTGCAAGTATATGTGAGATGGCACAATTTTCGGTTGGTGGTTGATGTTGTTGCGAGTTGGAATACATTGAACTTTTACCAGCAACCGACCAATCACAGCGCGTTCTCTGGATTCTGAACGAGCGACAGTGGAAAAGCTTTGAAACGGCGGAAAGTAATTGTGAAAATGAATAAATTTACATAAAGCTGATAACACACGCTTTTACTGAGCAACCAACAATGCTAATATTAAAAATCAATGTGTAATAACATAAAAGCTATAAGCAGGGTTTTATGAAGTAATTGTATGATTGCAGACTAATTTGAGTTAGTTATAGGACATATCAATATTATTTTTTCACTAAATGAAATTTATTTGATTCTTAGCATAAGGAAATAACATACTATTTTTAATATGGTTTACATTAGCGTGATTTACTTAAAAAAATTAAAACCTCAATAATAAATGTGTTGTCCGCATAGTTATAAAAATTCTAATTCCTGCAATAGCCAGACTTTATTGTTATCTGTTGGCACAGCCGCGAAACAATTTACACCAACGCCAACATTGACAATCGTGCCAAGGCCCTTACGCGGCAGTCCGTTGGCTGCAGATAATTATTATGTTTCCTGTGGGGTGTAGCGGAGGATTACTTTATTTCTTCCTTAATCATTATTTTAGGATCCCGCAGACTTAGGCGTAATTGACTTCCCCGGGGAACATTGCCGTACAATCGATCTGTCCCGGACATTAAAAACCTTTATTACCCACATCACACATCTGTTTCCATCCTCTTTTTGTGCTATTTGGTGTGTTCACTGTCAACCATTAGTGATGTGTAGAGACGTGCGAAATTCGCGTTATCTTTCGATGACAGTATATACTCCACTGCCTTATAAACAAATGAACATTGTCCGTGGTTTAATTGGCTGCTGCACTTTAATCAACGTCGCCAATCTGCTTGATCTCCATCAAATAGACTGGATCACGCCCCCTGCTGAACTTATATTATTGGCTCAAGATTTCTCCGAGGCGTCCCAGACATATTTTGGCCAACGGCTGGAGTCGGTCAAAAGCACAGTAAGTTGCAGTTATGTCTGTCCTTAAATAATAACGCGAATTTTGCACGTCTCTAGTGATGTGTCATAATAAGGAATAACTTTGTTACCAATGGTAAATAGTGATTGCGGCAGGCACCATGGAAGAGTCAGCATTAAGTTATGTGTTAAACATGGCACCTTGCGTCCACTATAGTTTTCACAGACTATCAATCCACAGTGAGAGATCATTTCTCAATACTGCATGTTTTTGTGTGACCCCCAATCAGTTCCTCGGGCACAGCTGTACACGAAGGATACCAATGGCTGTATTGTTATGGGCTGTTCATGGAAAAATGAGCCTTTTTTGAAAGCCTTGTTAAAGGTATACTTATATGCACGTTGCGTATTCTTTTAACACTAGCATGCACGTCTAAAAACTTCGGCCAACTGAAACCGTGAAATTATCACAAAAGTAAATATTTTATTAATTTTATAATTCTTACACTTGTATGCATTAAAAAAACAGCGAGCACAGGAAATAACTTAAATATTCACAAATGTTTACCTAACCATTTTAATTGAACGTTGCGGCATAGAAATACTTTTGCTCGGTCGTTAAAAGCTGTTCACGATAAAGTAAACACCTTTGAAATCAACTTCAGAAAAAAAATCCACTGCCCCTGCATGCATATATTATAACGAGCGCACTGAGTAACATTCGCCCCGGAAAATTGGTAATGATGGATGGGAAGTATTTCCCTATCTTAACGTTGAATAACAAGTATTAGGTAACCATTTCTGATAACTTAAGTTACTTCTTTTGCTTTTTTGTAAAATATTCACTTTTCTAATAAATTCAGTTTCACTTGACCGACGCATGAATAAAGTAATGAGACCCGTGACAATGTTAATCTTACATAAGGCGGAAGAATACACAATGTGTATACGAGTAGATCTTGAGTAGGGCTTTAAAAAGTGCTCATTTTACCGTGAATAGCCTATACCAGCTTTACTGGGCGCGTGCCAGTCAGTGCACCAGTCAAAATATATGCAGGTAGGGGCAGTGACTTTGTTCTACGGTTGATTTCAAAACAGCTCACTTTATCGCGATTTAGATCTGCAGAACAGACTCGAACGAAATATTTCTCTGGGAAATAAGAGTTTGGGCATACATACATGTGTGTGTATCTCACTAAATAAATGTTCTGGGAATACGATTTTTCCCCGGAAAAAATAAGAAAGAATTATCTACAGTCACCACTTCTTGCTTTTACCTTATGAAATATATTCAAAGAAAAAAAAATTCAAGTAGTAAAAAATTACATTTTTTAGGATTTAATATGAAGTTTCCTCATGGGAAACGAGAAAAGCTCTAAGTGGCATCTGCATTTTAAACTACTGGCTTACATAGCGAGCGTGTATTAATACATATCCCACTGTTAAAGGTCTAATTCGCAAGAAATTCGGCTTCCCGGGAGTACAGCACGGCCCAGCCTTTCTCGCAGTGCTTCCTATGACGAGACGTTACCTTGAGGCATTACATATTACTTGGTAGAAATTATCACGCTCACACATTTCCCCGTCAAACTGCTTCCAATAAATTTGGTCAAATAAAGTTGGACAGTTATGACGTCATCGAAACGTCATAAACGCCTCCATATTTGTCTGAAAAAGTTGGATGGCTTCAGTTTCCATCAAACATTTGAAAATCGGACCGGTTCTAAAATTTATTTGATGTTTGACGGTCTTAGCCAATCAGAATCGCGCACGACAAGAAACTTAAAACAAGGAACAACTGCTTAAGCGAAGTAATTAATGAAGATAATTAATTTATGTAGAAGCTGTCTGGGGATGATTGCTATTTTAAGTGAATTTGCACATAATATTACGGACTCACTGATTTCATTGTGCAGGAAACACATCTTATAAATAAAATTTTAATTTAGTAAAAAAACGAAAATAAATTACACTATTACTTACATTTCTTCCTGTAATGGACCGCATGGAAAAACAAAAGCAATATCTCGCTATGAAAATTATTTTCAAATAATATTTAAAATTAGATTCTCCTAATAACAATATTTTACAGTGTGGCACATTTTCAAACACATTCAAGATTATTTTATAAAATTTGTTGGAAGGAAAAATTTGATGGCCGTATTTTTTCCTCAAATTTTACTGTCAAATATAGTTTAACGCGAAAATTTGATAGTCACAGGGGTTTAAGGGCACAGTCAGCTCGTTTACTATAATCTTTAAGTAGCAGCATGCAGTTGTGACGTCATTACATGAAGTAAGTGTAGTGTAGTGTAGTTGAGTGGTGTGTAGTTGGGTGTAGTGTAATGTAGTTGGGTGTAGTGAAGTGAAGTGTAGTGTAGTGGAGTGTAGTGTAGTGTGGTGGAGTGGAGTGTAATGGAGTGCAGTGTAGTATAGTGGAGTGCAGTGTAGTATAGTGGAGTGCAGTGTAGTGTAGTGTAGTTGAGTGTAGTGTAGTGTGGTGGAGTGGAGTGTAGTGTAGGTGAGTGTAGTGTAGTGTGGTGGAGTGGAGTGTAGTGGAGTGGAGTGGAGTGGATTGCAGTGTAGTGTAGTGTAGTTGAGTGTAGTGTAGTGTAGTGGAGTGTAGTGTAGTGTGGTGGAGTGGAGTGTAGTGGAGTGTAGTGTGGTGGAGTGTAGTGTAGTGTAGTGTAGTTGAGTGTAGTGTAGTTGGGTGTAGTGTAGTGTGGTGGAGTGGAGTGTGGTGGAGTGGAGTGTAGTGGAGTGGAGTGTAGTGTAGTGTAGTGGAGTGGAGTGGAGTGGAGTGCAGTGTAGTGTAGTGTAGTGTAGTGTAGTTGAGTGTAGTGTAGTGTGGTGGAGTGGAGTGTGGTGGAGTGGAGTGTAGTGGAGTGTAGTGGAGTGGATTGCAGTGTAGTGTAGTGTAGTTGAGTGTAGTGTAGTGTGGTGGAGTGGAGTGTAGTGTAGGTGAGTGTAGTGTAGTGTGGTGGAGTGGAGTGTAGTGGAGTGGAGTGGAGTGGATTGCAGTGTAGTGTAGTGTAGTTGAGTGTAGTGTAGTGTAGTGGAGTGTAGTGTAGTGTGGTGGAGTGGAGTGTAGTGGAGTGTAGTGTGGTGGAGTGTAGTGTAGTGTAGTGTAGTTGAGTGTAGTGTAGTTGGGTGTAGTGTAGTGTGGTGGAGTGGAGTGTGGTGGAGTGGAGTGTAGTGGAGTGTAGTGGAGTGCAGTGTAGTGGAGTGCAGTGTAGTGGAGTGCAGTGTAGTGGAGTGCAGTGTAGTGTAGTGTAGTGGGGTGTAGTGGAGTGCAGTGGAGTAAGTACTCACCGAGGGAGACGCAGACGTGCTCGGAGAACCTTGATCCGCCGAGCTGCACAGCGGCCAGCAGGATGTAGGCTGTGGCGAGGCACATCACGTGGCAGGACAGTGTCTTGCCACGCAGGTTCCTCAGCTCTGGCAGCAGGCAATACACTAGCATCGTCGCTAACAGGAACGGCACCGATATCAGCAGGCCTGTAACCATAGTCCACTCTACCTCACTTACTAATTCTCTCAAGCCCACGATATTCCTCCGCCTCGAGCTAACTAAGGCCGTGTCCGAATTGACACATTTTATTATTTCGTTATTGTTTTAAATTCATGATTTGGTGCGTATCAATTCGGACGTTGTCGACAGTCACTTGTTTAGCACTCGCGGCAACACGTTATTAAATTAAGGGTCCTATGTACTAAACTATTTTCTGTGAAATCGTTGTTTGCACCTAAACGCATGTCTCGGTAAATAAATTTTCTGTAAATACGAAGTTTTGCCAGAAAGGAAAAAAAAAAAAAAAAAAAAAAAAACACTATTGTCTATGTCGCTATCTTTTTACTTTTATCGTATTAAGTGTATTAATGGGGAAAAAAATCGTGAAAGTGGTTAAATATCGCATTTTTTAAGCTTGCCTATGAAGTTTCTTTAAGCGATAATAGAAAAGTACGACTATACGTAGGTAGCTTGATCTGTGTACTTTCATCGCGTGTAATAAAACCCCACAGTTACAGATCTAGTTCCCACAGTAAAGCGTCACGACGGAAACACTGCACGCCTTGCACGTAGGAGCGATGAGGCGCTAGGCATGCGTGTTAGTGTCGCCCGTATCGCTCCCTCGCTTCTAGACCTTAAGCGCGCAGGTACATAGAACCCTTAACAGTGGAAAATATTTTTATCTAAATTTAACGCTTAAACAGACGTAATATTTCTGCAATAATCACTGGAATACTAGGAATACGTTAAATAAGAAAATAATAAATTATGGAATAAACTTAATTTTTTTTTGCGGCACATATATACAAAGCACAATACTTACTTGCTCTTTAAAACATGCCTAGTGTAATTTATGTTCAGTTATTTGTTTTAAAAGTACTTTTATTTACGCATTCGCACATATGTTTTTAGAGCAAAGCCAAACGGCGCTGATTTTGTCATTTTGTATTTTTTTTTTACTAACATCCGCTAGATACAAAATACGAAATACCAACTTACCAAATACGTCACCATTTTTGTATACAAAATCGGGTCACGTGATCATTTTGTCAACAAAATCTGCCAATTCGGACATGGCCTAAGGCTATTTTCGGATTGTCAGTAGACACGCGCAAGTAAGTGCATTTGCGTACTAGCAGTGATTTGTACTTGTCGTGCACTTGTTGAAACTATTCGGACGAGTCATGGCCTATTCATGTTAGATTGGTCGCACATTCTGGAGGAAATATCAGAAACTATGTATTATGCGACAATCATTTACACATACAACAGAACGACATTTTGCAAATTGTAATTGACTTTTAAAACTTGCGAGTTGTATAACCACAAAACATACACGTTAATTTTCACACCTGAAATACAATATGGCGACTCCCGTAAGTACGCAAGTATGCCCGGCAAGTATACACTTTCAAATACTTGCAAAGTATAGATCCTGTGTGTACTATACTGGGAATTCGAACAGCGCTAATATATACATGGCGATGTCGCTTCCAGGGACAAGTACGCACAAGTATACATTCTTTGAGAATCCGGAAACAGCCTAAGCTTAACCAAATATAGAAAATGACACCAAAGGACAACGCACTCGCCGAGCTATTTCTTACTAGGCACCACCAACACATGGTTTCTCACCGATTTTATTCGTATTTATTATAAACTAAATATTATCATAAATAAATTAAATGTACGTAGAACTTCAATTTAACAAAATATAATATACTTTTATGTTAACATAAGTTAGGTATAAAAGTTTGTTATACGTGGTATATTTAGGAAATAACTAAACAAGTTATACATAAACAGATTTTTCAAAAAGTGTGAAGAAACCGTGAATAGACTTATACCTTGCCACCGAAAGAACTCGCAACATTCTCGGGGCTCTATTAATCACTGACTAACTGCGCCACGCTCTTGTAAGTCACACTTTTGTTTGGTTGACCTTCGCGCGCTGTAAACGACTCCCTACTGGCTGCGCTGCCCCCCTGGCAAGTAACTGGCCGAGCGCTGGTTGGCGGATGGAGTTCCGACATGTTGAAGGACAGTGACACCATCTTGCAAGCAAGTGCGACTAGAGTCAGTGGTAGAAGGGGCCCGTTTCCCTTCCGTACTCGCAAGTATTCTATGCGCATCGTCTAAGTTACCTGAATCACACAAAACTTCAGGTACAAGTAATTTTTACCTTTAACCGTTTCAGGCACACTTTAATTTACCGTTTCAGGTGTCGCAAACAAGAAATGTTTTTATGTGTGCTGTACTTAAGTCGACACAACAGTTTCTTCGTTGTCATCTGTACGCTATATGTTCAGTTACAGTGCTATGAACCAATAATGACCTGGACCAGTTAAGCGGTCTGCAAATTATTTACCCACATGAAAGATCATTGGTCATTGAGCCTCACAGTGTGCAGTACAGACCAAAAATTACCTACACGTGCGTAATTTACACAATCGCGTACACTGAGTTTGAATGGGTTAATGGTATTGCTGTTACTAAATTGTTCTGATAATTTAAACTGATTTCGTTCATTGCTTGTGATGACCAAAAAATACAACCAAGGGAAGGAAAAAACTACAAGAAAAGGGGGAAAATAATTTCAACCTACATTAACACGAAGAACACACAACAGAAATCAACCGGTAGACAATATGTAACCCCCTCCCCTTTTTGTCTCTGGCACACGGAAACGACGAACAAATAATTTTAGGGAAGGTCTCGTTTGCCGTTATACGTGTTTCATTTTTAGCATATTTAACTTCAGGCCTACCGCAAAAAATTTCCTAAAATGCTTCACAATTTTTATTAATTTAAACACCATATAGTCGAATAAAGTACTTGGCTGTTTCAATATGTATCTTTGGAAAAAAACTTGTTTTGTTGCCAAATAAAATTGTTTATGCGATATTCACGGTAAATTGAGCACTTTTGAAAGCCCTGCTTAGGATCTACTTGTATGCACGTTGTGTATTATTACGCCTTATGTTAGCTTAACATTGTCATGGGCCTCATCACTTTAGTCATGCGCCGGTCAAGTGATACTGTGAAATTATTATAAAAGTAAATATTTTACAAATTTACTCATTTTTACACGTTGACGCATTACAAAGAAACAGAAAGAGAAATAAATAATTTAAATGATTAGAAATGGTTTCCTGACACTTCTTATGCTACGTTAGGATACAGAACTTCTTCCCATCCATCATTCCCAACTTTGCTGGGCGCATTTCACTCAGGTCGCCCGTTAAAATATATGCAAATAGGGGTTGTGACTTTTTTCTAAGGTTGATTTCAAAACTGCTCACATTATCGTGAGCAGCCTTTGGTACGTTTTCGCCGTTTTTTAGTACATACTACATAGTAGATATCTGACAAAACTGGTTTGTCGTAACTTGGCTGTACAGCGAATCCTTAATACCCATTACTAGAGACCTGCAAAACTCGCGTTATTTTTTGGCTTCAAGCTAGAATTCACAATACTGTATATATTGAAGCCGGCGTCGTTCCTTGATTTGCCGCTGAATGAACTGCATGTGATTGGGGCACACGATTGTGAAGTGTTCATTTATTGGCGCAGAGATACCAGGGGCGTATCAAACACAGTATGGTCCAATTGCAAGCGTATCGCAATGGCAAATTGTTTTCCGTTTAAACTTTCCTCAAATAATAACGCGAATTTTGCAGGTCTCTGCTCATTATTCGAAAATATTAATTCCGTCAATGGGGATGACAAATCGTCTTTCATGCACTTGGCGCCATTGAAACAATTAGCTCACTGGAGATAAGACACGCGGCAACCGGCCCGTAATGACGTCGCATCTTCGCGACAGTTTGGTTCACAGCTGAGTTCAAAGTATGCGAAAGAAGGCACAGATAGTGGAAGAGATTCGGCGCTTTCGTGGCGGTATTTCACAACAGCATGACATGACTTTATCCTCAGCCGCTCCATGAAGTGATAAGTTAGTTACCTTTAGTTATCTACCCGCTAATGTTTCCTTTACTTTTTAGCCATATCTGTACATACAATGCATACGTTTTATATTATTCTTAACTTTTAATTTTACTTCAAGTAGAAATAATATTGAATTTAAAAATCTACGCATTTTATCACTTTGTTAAGAATATGGTTATTGACAATAGTAACACATTTAAATTGATACGTAAGCGCTTCGGTGAACGCATGACTAGAACGCTAGTCATTCACCACAGGGATCCACTTCCTGTCAATGTCCTGGAAATTTCCGCGTACGGGGAAGATGACAGACGTTGCCATCGGCAGGTTGGTTTTCTCGGGGTATTCCTGTAACCTCTCTAATGTGGGTGTCGCTTTATTTCACCCCAGTTTGACGGCCAGGTTGCCTACCAAGCCGGCAGCCGCCAACTTCAAACCGGGAATCAATGTTAAACGAAATTCCTTACTCATTGCGTCAATTTTAACGATAATTATTACAAACAAAAAACATTTTGACGCGACTTTCTCAGGAAATATTACTATATAAAATTATTTTTTGGAAAAATTATTTATTCATCTTTTTTATACGTAATTTCAATATTACATTCGAGACAAAAAAAAACATATTAAACAATCGGCTCGATGCCTTAACATAGCAACATTTCTTAAGCAATTTCACGTATAACACTTTTTGTTTGAAATAGTTATCTTTAAAATTGATGCCGTGAGAAGGAATTTCGTTTAACATTGATTCCCCGTTTGAAGTTCGCGGCTGCCGGCTTGGTAGCACTGCAGGACCGTTGAGTCATACGCTTACCGTAAGCCCCATGCATTATCGGCAGTGTCCTTGGAGAACACAGTATCCCAATTACAACGTCAGTGACTTACTTTGACGAATGCAAAAATACCCGTCCACAGCTGCAATTTATTTTAACGCAATTAATGATTTGTTAGTTGTACTTATAAGTCGAGTTGAGTTAAACAGAGTACAATTTCGGTATTTATACCGCTTCGCGTACTTTGTATTTACAGTCAATTTGACCAAATATACTGCATAACTTATTAAGTATTATTAAAATGTTATAATTTCTCAACGTCATTTTCTTTTTGACGTTTGCGGATGAAGGCGTGCACAGAAATGTAAAGATCACAGCGAGTTCCGAAACATTTCGATACCCGACTCGGCGCACAATTACGATCCAAGCTAAGAGTTGGAATGGCAACTGCCCCACCACCAGTTGGTGTCACATAGTTCTCACACGATGCCTTGGCGATCACCATACACTAAAGATGAGGTAGGCCGATCTCGCTGGCTGCGCACAACCAATCCCCGTGTCCCAACATTTAAATGCTTTTCTGTCAACACGTCTAGCGAAAACAGCGTAGTTTCGATTTTAATTCAGAACGCTAATTTGTAAACAAGTGCAGTGAAATGTATGTATACTTCCTGTGACCAATTTGTTACGCAGTTAAATTAAATTCAAATAGGTAAAAGCATTTGATCAATACAACAGTTCAAACACGTTCTTCACTGTTGGTCATATGACTTTGACATTTATGTTCCTTTGGGGTTGGTCAATGTTGGGTAGGTACATGCGCAGAAGACGAATAAGCGGCCAACCTCATCTTCAATCTATGACGTTCATCGCCACTGAGGAGCCGTGGATTAAGCAACAGTTTCATGCGAAATTAGGTTTGATGCAGACTAGCAACGCCAGTTTTACACTGGCTGTGATCCGACGTAGACCGAACTCACGCGTTATTAATATCGCCATTTAATCGTTACTATACTGGATTCCTAAAAATTTTGATGAAAATTTTAATTTATGTTGTATTGTAGAAAGTACGACAATAACATATAATTAAGCGTAGTTAAGTACATGTTCTGAAACTGCAAATACTTGACTCTAGTTGCTAATAATTCTTACAGAGGCATCGGTTATTAATTACCGATTACTTAACACGTGAAGGTAAGATACCCAGACTGTTCTAAGTCTGTGCTTTCTCAGATATAATAAAGGCTGTATCTGAAATGGTTTACATTTATCATCCGTAATATGTGAAAGGGCGTCTTACTAACTTACGAAAACGCTACATCACCTACACCCAAGCTCGAAATAAGGTTTATTTTACTCTGGTTGAGAAGCACAATTATATCTAATAGTTTGGCAAATATTCTCGTCGCCAGGCAGCAGCGCTGGTGTTGCATGACAACCGGATTTTATCCGTTTTCTATGTGAACAAACAGGATAATTAAAATTTTCATTAAATAAATATACATTTTTTTTAAAACCCTTCCTATGTATATAGTGAAACGAATAAACGTTATTTTTCCAACTAAAAGAAAATTAAAAATACGAAATATGCCCAAGTGTTTTTTTTTTTTCAGTAGTAAAACTGTATTTAGCAAAATGTTGGAGTAACAGTTTATTTATTTAAATGTTACAACATAATTTAAAAAGTCCTATTGGTGACAGCTATCTTAATTTCGTCCTAAAATTCGTTTTATCTATTTACTGTCACTAAAATAAGCATGTGAACTAAAGCTCAGTGCCAAACACAAGTGTATTTTTACTGTTTAATATAAGTTACAAAATAAAGTAAATAGTCATATCGAATTTTTTATTTATTTTTTCCTTATTCAAATTTAAAAGGCTTTATTGGAAAATCCCCCAAATGGAGCTTAGCTAATTGCTTTACCAATTATTAGAGACCTAAGAAATTCGCGAGTTCAATGACCTGTAGACTAGACTTCACACTCTTATATACTCTTATACAGATATCAACTGTTTATTGGTTGATTGTTGTGGTAGTAAAAGGCGGTGGTTGGGTGCACAGTTTATTACATGCTTGTTATTGGATCATTTATCGCCAAGAGGTGTCAAACAACATGTCGACAAATTACAAAAGTAACATAAACGTACAAGAGTGTTAATTCACACTTGTCTAGAAATGAATCCGCGAAATTCTCGGGTCTCTACCCATTATTACGGACGTCGTATATTAACTACGAAATCATATTTATGAAACATTTTACTCAATACAGAACTGTATATATTAATTCATTCTCACCATTCAGAGACAACCAGATAACACATATTAACAATCAGGTACAAAAATTTGCACAGAACCATCAGGCATAAATGTAATGCTTTTATAACTAAACATTTTCAGTGATGACCCTGACTCTTCTGTTATGACACTAAAACGAATAATTTTTATAACGGCTGTTCACGATAAAGTGAGCACTTTTGAAATCAACCTTAGAAAAAAGTCACTGCCCCTATCTGCATGTATTTTAACGGGCGCAATAAGTGACATGTGCCCAGTAAAGTTGGCAATTATGAAGGGGAATAAGTTACATATATTAACGTCGAACAAAAAGTGTTAAGCAACCATTTGTGATAGCTTAAATAACTTCTCTCGCTTTTTGTTTGAAAATATGAGCAGATTTGTACAATATTTAATTTTCTAATAATTTGACAGTTTCACTTGACCGACACGTAAATAAAGTGATGAGGCCCATGACAACGTTAATTTGATATAAGGCGGAAGAACTCACGACATTATACGGGTGGATTTTAAGCATGGCTTTCAAAAGAGCTAATTTTACCGTGAACTGCCTATATAAGGGGCGATAGAGCCTCATAAGGGGCTCACCCACGTGGAGCTATTTTCCTCGTTTGAGGCCGAGACACGCGGGAGCGATAAGGCCGACACTGCCTCGTGTATCAAGTGCACCATCGCCACTAAGCGCAAGGCTGTGAACTGGCGTGCAGTGTTCTCGTCGCACTGCGTATACCTATGGGCCTTTCAGCAGTGACCCTATCATTTTATTGGTGTAAAGTCTGTAGGAAGTTCAATGCAGGGCCTTTAAGTAGTTTTGTGAGATACAACGCTTTTTAATAGCCATTTTGGAGTATTCAAAAATGGCGTTCCTCAAGTGCGTGACGTCTTGAAAGTACTCAACAGCCCTCGTCGGAAGAGTGTGTTCTTTCCGTAGATAAGCACATTGTATGCGCGTTTAATAGTTTGAAGGAATAACGGCTACTTCAAACACTCGGCAACGCGCGTCAGGTAGGCGGGAGCCTTAATGGTGGGTTTACGATTGTCTTAAAAGAATAAGTTCGCCGTGTGATTAAGATATTATTCAATGTATTCAAAGGCAGTTTATGACTGTAGTGTGCGGGTCTTGACAGGTCGTGTGCGTTCTTGGCGTGACTTAACATATCGTTATATGTTATATCTTATCTGCATGTCAAGACGAAGTACCAATCAGAGCACAGCGATAGTTGTTGTTGGCGGGAAACTGTATTCACAACATGGATTTAGGTTATGTCGTATTGTGAAATAATATGTAAGTAATTATTTTAATTGAGATACAGTATCCTCTTAATTTAAAGAATAGTTCATGGCCATGTTTCCTTTCGTGGAAGAGGTTATTGAGTTCGCTTTAATTAACCTTTGCAGATTTATTGATGCAAATTCCTAATGTTGGCACCGGCTCCTCGTATAATATTTCACGAGTTTTTTTTTTTTTTTTACGATTACAGAAGCAGTAACCACAGATAATTAAACACACGTAAGTTATTCATTTTTCAGGTTATTTCGGCTGCTTACATCGCCTACGATTTTGATTGGCTATACTTAACAGTTGCTAATTGATTCATAAACTGCAAAGCTTATTGATAATTTTCCGTGTGCTTATCGAGTCATTAAGTACAATTCTTAATTCTTCAGTCTTTAATCGTAAACCCACCGTAAGGGCTTTCGTTTACTTCCCAACCTGAAAAGAATTAGCCTTACCCAAAGCGGAGCTAGAGCCCGCGACAATCCGCCTACTGTTAGGAAGGCGCCCCATCGTCTCATATCCTGGTGTTGACAGCCATTTCATCTTAATAAATGAGACGCGGTACAAGGTTCTAGCAGGTAAACACGACAGATGACGTGCAACATCAGCCGCCGGAAATTCGCGTGCGGCCTAGTTCCACAAGCAGAGGCGGACTCGTGCCAACGTGAAGGTGTAAATACAGCGACGGGCTTGTTCGCAGCTGCTTTGAGTTCGGATAATCTGTGTGGGCTGAAGCCACAACCACTCGTCGCCTGTACACACAAGCGGTCATCTGGGATTCATCATTCGCTGTACGCCGTACAGCGTCAGTTCACTGTTAAACCATACCAAGAGGTAAACGATAACACAAGAAGCAGGGGTTATTTTTTGTTCCCTAACTGAGGAAGAAAGAACAGCAGGAATTCAAGAAGGATTCGTTCCACGTCTAACAACCAACAAAATTTGGTTGCACTTATCTATAGGCTGTTCACAGTAAAGTGAGCGCTTTTGAGGCCCTAGTTACTTTTTCCTTTCACGCATTTTTTACCCTTTAAACACATTTTTAAAATATGTATTGCCACGTGAGTAATAAACACAGTGTGCATATTCCACCGCACATGGGAGTTAACGTCTAAGGCTACAATATAATATGTTTATTGGCTATTAGGACTATTCCAAATGAGAGGGCTTTCAAAAGTGCTCGCTGTACAATGAATAGCCTATATAAATGATACCTTTCGGACGCAGAATACATGAGAATACAGATGTGTGGAACAGTACCTCGTACCGCGAACTCTAGCTGCACACACTGGCCAGCAAAATGGCTTCTCTGGTAAGGATGTCGGAATGCCGTAGGTCAATCAGCGCCTGGTAACTTACTCGCGAGCACAGCCAATACGGAATCCTCAGCAGCACCCCACAGCCTATCACAAAGCCTCTCCCATACAGCTCACGCCGTACAGCATATCACAGAGCCTGTCCCATACAGCACATGCCGTACAGCCTATCACAAAGCCTGTCTCATACAGCACACGCCGTACAGCCTATCACAAAGCCTGCCCCATACAGCACATGCTGTACAGCCTATCACAAAGCCTGTCCCATACAGCACACGCCGTACAGCCTATCACAAAGTCTGTCCCATACAGCGTGTTTTCGTAAATACTGTATGTTACAATGACTCGGAGCTGATTCCATACAAGAAATCAGATAGGAAATACACGCATGATTTAAGGCCCGAAGTGATATTTGGGATGGCTATTCCCCTCGAGAATGGGAAAATAAAAAACAATTAAGTTAAAAATACTAGAAACTATTAAAGATGAAAAAAATATATTCGTACAGTGAATTTGCAAATGAAGATCATAAACACCTGAAAGGTAATCGTAAATAGCACCCCCCAGTCAGAAATAAACCAGGGGTCGCTACTCTCTATTAGCCATAAGTGTTATAGTTCCTAATATTTCCTGCAGTTACAAGACGTTTTGTAACACCGTAACCCACTCTACTTGCGAGAGAAGAACCACACACACCATACTGGGGCCACGGTGGTGCAGTGGTCAGACTGCTTGCCTCTCACCATGGCGAGCCAGGTTGGATTCCCGTATTTTCGCTCGTTGGAATCGCGCCGGAAGATGCCGCTGGTCGGCGTTTTTGTCGGGGATCTCCCGTCTGCTCCGCCCTGGCATTCCGGCGCTGCTCCATACTCAAGATGCTAAGAGCCGCCCAAATCTCTCAACTACACTCCACTCTGTTATCCAATAACTTGGAGGTAGGCAACAAGTTCGCCACACAAGCCACTCAGTTTGCGTGCCTCCGAAGTATTGGGCGGACACCCTTATATGTGGGAGCTCATTCTTCGCCCACAGAGCACGTGTAAGTGTTACAACAAGATGGCCTTTTTTTTTGTACATTTTGACGTGATAATTAATAAATCGTGTTTAACTCTTAGCGAATACTCAGAGCTAAAACATTCACTGTGATACGATAGCAGCAGCCTCAATTTTGTTTCTGACTGGAAGTGTTGTCTACAATTATAGGCGGTTCACGGTTAAATGAGCACTTTTGAAAGCCCTGCTTAAGATCTACTTGTATGCACGTTGTGTATTCCTCCCCCTTATGTAAAACTAGCATTGCCATGGGCCTCATCACTTTATTCATGCGTCGGTCAAGTGAAACTGTGCAATTGTTGGAAAAGGAAATACTTTACAAATCTGCTAACTTTACACTTCTGCGCATTAAAAAATAACAGAAAGCGAAAGGAATTATTTTAAGTTATCACAAATGGTTACCTAACACTTTTTATTCAACGTTAAGATATAAAACTACTTTCCGTTCATCGTTACCAACTTTACTGGGCGAATATCACTGAGTGCACCCGTTAAAATATATGCATGCAGGGGCAGTGACTGTTTCCTAATGTTCACTTCTAAAGTGTTCACTTTATCGTGAACAGCCTTTATCCTTTCAGCCCGACTGATTGCAATTGGAATCACCAACTCTCTTAGCTTTCATAGCCTATACCTCGAGTACATATATACACTGAGTACCCTAGAACAATACTTCACATTTCAAAGAAAGTGCAGCATCACACTGTCCCAATTACACCAATTAGAATCATTTCAATATTTCTACCCTTAAATGTGATTTTAAGAAAATATATGTCCACGCTTGTTCTATTACACCTAAAAAAAAAAACAAGATAAATTGAAAGAAAAAAAATGTTCACTTGGAAAACGAATTCAGGTTGGAAAGGATAAATTAACAGTACGTCATTAGACAGCGGATGGAGTACGAGAGAGAGAGAGAGAGAGAGCTCACCGAGCGGGTAGAGAATGAACTGTATGGAGGAAGCCTTGACGGGCTTCTTGAAGCACAGCAGCGGCAGGACCATCTCGAAGCCCTGGCGCAGTTCCTCGATGTAAACGTAGAAGGTGTCAAGGCAGTAGTCTTCGAGGCCCTGCAGCTCGCCCGGGTACATCCTGCGCAACAGCATCGAGCCATTCCGCAGCAGGTTGAACTCGTCGATGTCGTTAATGAACGGCTCCAGCCGGAATCTGCAACCGACACGTTTCCATTAGCATGCCCTCACACTTTTTGTTTTCTTCATAGAAACGATATCCGTCATAACAAAACGCTCTCCATCTCCAGGTTCTAACACTTTTGAAATCCCTCTTAAAGTTGATGAAAACGGAAATGCCTATGGAGCACTGCAGCTGACTGTACAACGTGAAGAATTCATAAATAAGAAGTACAGACACCATCAATATTGTCAGAAAAGTGCGATTTATGATGTACATATATGGAAGAAGAAAGTATATATTTTGCAACATTGTAAAATATTTTACTAAAATATATTTTTTAAATGTAAAAAAATTAATCGATCAATAGTGTCTGCATTTTTAACCAAATTTAAGTACATTTACGTTTTGGAGGCTTAAGAAAGCAGAATTTATAAGAAAATCTTCAAGAAAGATCGTCATAATATTTACTGTGATGGTATGTAAAAAAGCCATTGGAATGTATCATTCCAATTTTATAAAATAACTTTATTTACATCAGTTTCAGCCATAAATGTTTGTGACAAATGGACGCAAATAAAATCAATTATAAAAATTATTTCTTATTTACAATTTTCTTACATATAATCATAGTAAACATTATGACGATATTCCATGACGCAGGTTTTCTTGCGAATTCTGGTTTCTGAAGCAACCGGAATGGAAACGCGCTTAAATTTTGTTAAAAATACAGACTAATTTAATCAATTAATTTTTTACATTTAGAAATTATATTTTAGTAAAATATTTTACAATGTTTCGAAATATATAGGCCTACATTCTTCTTTCATGCACAGCATGGCAATTTTTATGGAGTCTGTACTACTTTTTTAATGAGTTCTTCACATTGTATAGTCGGGTGCAGTGCTCCATAGACAGTTGCATTACTTCAACCTTTAACATCGACTTGTATGCATATTGTGTATTCTTGCACTCTATGTAATATTAATATTACCATAGACATAATAATTTTATTCATGCGTAGGCCAATAAGCAAGACTGTGAAATCATTAGAGAACAATTTTTTTTTAATTCACTTATTCTTACACTTATTTGCATTAAAACACAAAGAATATGAAATCATTTCATTACACACGCATGATTACCTAAAACTTTTAATTAAATTTTACGACATGGAACTTTTTTCTCTCCCTCATTAACGACTTTGCTGGGCACTCGCCAGTTGGTATGCCTGTTAAAATACACGCAGCTAGAGGAAGTAACATTTTTCCAACGTTAAAATACACGCAGCTAGAGGAAGTAACGTTTTTCCAACGTTAAAATACACGCAGCTAGAGGAAGTAACATTTTTCCAACGTTAAAATACACGCAGCTAGAGGAAGTAACGTTTTTCCAACTTTAAAGTACACGCAGCTAGAGGAAGTAACATTTTTCCAACGTTAAAGTACACGCAGCTAGAGGAAGTAACGTTTTTCCAACGTTAAAATACACGCAGCTAGAGGAAGTAACGTTTTTCCAACGTTGATTTCAAAACGATTCCGTTCACTGTGAGCAAACTATTCTAATATGCTCATTCCATGACGTAAAACATTTATCCCAGAACCAATCCCCAATGATGTCTATTGGTAGAACTCCTGTGTTTCTTTCTTAAAAGCTTTTCCCATTGGGATCCTGCAGACTTATTAGGCCTTTAGGCTTTACCGGGAAAACATTGCCTAAGAATATTACCGTTCCCGAGTCTTCCTCTAAAGGAAATACCTTTACTGCAATCGTTCCACATCGGCACGGAACGGTTATCATAACTCAAGTTCTCATAGTAAGTATCAATTATGCCATAACATGTTTGTTGCCACCTCCAGCTTTTATATTTCACTCTCCTGTTTTCGTATTCTACTTATCATATTTCGCGTGTTCTCTGTCAACCATTGGTGGAGTAGTCATAATAACGAATTTTATCCACTGTACACTAAAAATATCACAAACAAAGGGATTTCGTCGTAGCCACACGACAAGAAAGGGGATCAGAGCTAAGAAAACGTATTTATTTTATACGGCTAAACAAATACGCATAGCTTAACCTACCAAATATTCTGTTTACAAACATATCCTTAACAAAAAAAAAAGGTTTGTAAAATTATATGTTTAGTATACTGATGACAAAACTGCACTCTAAATTCGATTCATTGGAAAACCACTGATTCGCAGTGAGAATGGCTTCACTTAGAATTAGAAACACACACACACACACACTCTCTCTGATTTTTTAAGTGGAAAAATTAGTAATGTGAAAACTTTCACTGATTCCAAGTGGAGTGATTTCCACTGCGAATCAGTCGTTTTCCACTGATTCGAATCTTGAGTGTATTCTTTTTTCTTTTCAGATTTCGACGAGTGGATAAACTGTTTTTTTGCAAGAGGAACTTACATCCTGCGCTGTTCGCCCGCCCAGCTTGAACACTGGATACGAATCAGGCCGAAGGGTGCAGACATCTGGTTATCAAGCCCATAGTCTTACAACACGTATGTCTGAGGAACGGAGTTCCAGAGCAAAAGAAGAAAAGCCGCAGGCGGGACGACAATTGGCGTCGTGCCAAGTCTAGCAGCGCTCCCTTCGAAGGAAGCTATCCGATTACAAATTAAAGCTCGACTCTGGAACCTGTGCAGAATCCCAGACATGACCACGGTCATTTAAAAGACGCTGATGGTAGTTAAGCGTAGTTTGTTTGCAAAAGACCAGCGTTTTAGACTGGGTTAAAGGCTGTTCACGATAAAGTGAGCACATTTGAAATCTACCTTAGAAAAAAGTCATTGCCCCTACCTGCATATATTTTATTGGTTGCCCTGAGTGACATGCGCCCAGTGAAGTTGGTAACGATGGACGGGAAAGCAGTTCCGTATCCTAACGTAGAATAAAAAGTGTCAGGTAACCGTTTGTGTTAACCTAAATTATTTCTTTCGCTTTCTTTTCTGTTTTTTTTTTTTAATGCATCGAAGTGTAAAAATGAGCAAATTTGTAAAATCTTTACATTTCTAATAATTTCACAGTTTCACTTCACCGACGCATGAATAAAGTTATGAGGCCGATGACAATGATAATCTTACATAAGGCGGAAGAATACACAACGTGCATACAAGTAGATCTTAAGCAGGGTTTTCAAAACTACTAATTTTATTGTGAATAGCCTATACGAAATCAAGGGGGGGGGGGGGTGATGAAAGAAAATCACGACGACAGGCAGAATCGGCTGGTGTGGCGCTAAAAGGGAAAACTGAAAGTACGTTGAATGAATGCCGGGTCGAGTTCATACTTCCCACTTAACCAACCAATTTATCTTTTAACATATTCTATCTGCGGAGAACATTACTGAAGCCCGGGTAAGATGTTTCCCAAAGCGACAGCTTTTGTAGGGTAAACAATTTTCAAGCAAAATAAATAAAAAGTAAACTGAAAAAAAAAATGTATTCATTACATACCGAAGAATTCAAGAATCCGGTGAGGTATTAGGGAACAGCCTATTAAGTAAGTACGGCATCCATAAAAGTAAATTGGCATTTCGGTTGTTTTACGTACTTGTCTAATTGAATGAGATACATAATTGAACAGTTTACAAATTTAGTACCATTGTCAAAGGTAAAAGTGTGAAATAGTGCTATCACCCATATTTTTGTTGAGAATTTCCGAGCTTTTAAGCCATTTTTAAACTACCCATTTGAATGATTTCAGTGCTTCGAAAAAATCAGTTTTATATTACAAAATCGATACTCTTCACAACGCCTAAATATTGTTTGTTTTTCTCCAGCTAACTTACGTTTTTTTTGGGGGTATTTTATGTTTCAAAAAAAGAGAGTGAACGTTTTTACACACTTTATAGTTTGTGAGGTTACACTGCGTAAGAATTTTTTTTCTTTTCGCTGCTAGACAGTGAACTATGCACATAATAAAACTAATTTTTCGTAACCTCGTTTTATAAACCGCAAGTGAAACAAAATAGCAAGCGCTCTAACACAACAATTTAAAACTAAGAGAGGAACGTTCGTCACTTCGTGTAAATTCCATATTTACGAAATACAATACTTCGTGTAAATTCCATATTTACGAAATACAATACTTCGTGTAAAGGTGAATTGAGCGAGTAGTTCGAGTTATTAAGTGTCAAATTTTCAATTCATGTTAAAATCTCACAACAGCTGAGAGCCCCTCAATGATGTCAAAAATAGAATTTGGGTTGGTTCCAGTGAAAAGGTTTGAGAATTATTTGTTGCCTTGGTTTTTATATCAAAATATTACCTTTTGCATAGTTTTTTCCCAAAATTTTACACTCAATAAACGTTATATAAAAATATAGTTTTCCTACTGATTACGTTTAGAATAACAAAAGTATCAAAAATAATTCAGTTTAAAACTCCCCCAAAATCTACATTTCTACAAGATTACATCTCTTTCCAGCTATATGCAGGCTACATATTATTATTTTGCTTTAAACCATACTTAACTAAAATGGCAGCAAGGGGCCCCCCTTTTTTTATAATGTTGACAAACAGCAGTTCCTGCCCAAGTGAAAACCCTTTGCTGTCTCCCCGAATATGGGCGAGACACCTATATATATATATATTTTATTTGAAATCATCTAGAACATTACAAAATGATCTTCAATCCGTCGATATCCAGAAGCCCTGGAAGGGCACCCTGGTGGTACGTGACTGGCTGGCAGGTGTCACGTGGTAAAGGTGACGTACGAGGAAGGGGAAGGCAGTTATAGATTTCGTGGGCGGCAGAGGCCCCGCGGTGTCTATACTTGCAGACCAACAGGCCCGCCCAGCGGACGTGAGGCGTGGAGCTCGTCAAACACACCCCCGTCGCAGCGAAGGTAAGCCATCCCTAACGGCCAACATTTTCTCAACTTCATATGACACCTTCGGTTTGACTTTTGTTCGATGTACATGGATAGCCGTCACAACAGTACTTGAAAAAAATAATTAAAACAAAGCCACGTCTTCAGAGTTGTTTGGTAAAAGTAAAGCTGGACTCACAACCATCCGTCGCACCCGTCAATCCTTTTGTACAATAAGATCTCAGTGTGACAAGTTAACATCGCGATCTTTCTTTAGTTGGAGGTATATATTGGTTGGAAATACATCTTATAGAGAAACTTTATCGGGAGATAATTATTTACGTGATAAGAATTTATACTTAATTATTGTTTACATTTTATATTTCTAATTTACCACCAAAGATAAATAGACAGAGCCACAGTCTTTCATTTTATTTCAACGTGTGTATTCGCGTCTGCGGAACGTCGTGAGAAGGCGGTGGCCCATCCGTCAGTCCGACGAAACATGGAGTTTGAGAAATATGTGACGGATTGACGGATAGAAAAAAAGTGGCCCTGCGATTGGTTGAAGATCACGTGACCGCCGGAGGGACGAGTGACTGACGGATGCGACGGATGACTGTGAGTCAACCGTAAGCGACATGAAGGTCCAGCGACGATTCTTTGAAAGAATAAACGAGGATTTTTTTTTCTAACTACCCTATAACTAAAGGTCATATTACACGGTACCAGATTTCGTAAAAGCTTGTGCAAGGTCTGCCATAGCTGCCGTTATACCGATCTGTACAGCGCCCGTCACGGCATTTTTCTACTGGCGCTGCCAGATTTCAACACATCTTTGGTAATTAGACCTGTCATATTTTCCGTGGCAGATTCCATACCGACTTTCGTACCTGACCAATCACATTGCAGTTTTAGAGCGTAGGGCTCTCCCGTGGCTACTACGTGAAACGAGTTGATGATGAAACTGAAAAGGACGCCTCCATCTTGAATTTACATTCGTGAGGTTGAAACTCTTTCAAATAGATTTAAAATACGACAACGACGAATAATATTGATGATGACAACTTTTAATTACTGTTTAAAACCGTTCTAAATACTTAAAACATTACCTACTACATGAAAAACGTAATTTAAATAATGTACGTTATGTAGCGTATATAAAACTAATATCTTTTGTGTGAACTGGTGGTACAGTGCTAAAGTTGCGACGCCCACGAGTAGGGAGTAACTTTTGGGTTTGAGTTACAAACTCCGACGAACCCAAATTGTTTTAACATTAAATTTTACATGCGGATAATATCCCGGTGCATATAGAAAAAACTATATTTTGCAACAGGTCAGTAATTTTCGTCAAAATTAAAAGTAACACACTCGTACTCTAGTGATTGCACGTCATTTTCAAGAAAATGAATGAAACTATACTAGTAAGCATATAATTGATGTAAAACACGAACAGTAATATAGCAATGTTAAGATGTGCTAGCTAGTATTTTATAGGCCTACGCAAGTTACTAACTGGTAGCAGTTCTACGATTGGGGTTCATATTTACTACAAACTACACGCTGCGCACCCACCGAGGATGCCAAATGCTAGTACGCAAACTGTTGTCGTGTAATATGAATCTTCCATGGTGGCTCATATAGCGGCTGGTATACCGGCTCGTACACCAGGGTTTATAGAAGCTTGTACAAGAACCAAGTACGGCTGCAGCTATTGTGTAATATCCCCTTAAGTGTTGAGTGGAAGAGCGGTGAGTAGGGCGGGATCTTATTGCGTCTCAGGGCTAACTCCTTACGCATACAAGGAACGGAAATCATGAAAGGAGACATGCATCGCGGCAGAGAGGGATTGGGCAGTCATGGCCGGCGATTAGGGCCATGACTACCTCTCTGAGTGTATCTTTAGTTAAAGACCATAACTAAAAAGAGACCAGGAAAGACCGTCGGAGACAACGTAAAAACCCAGTCGACAGGAAAGAATTCAAAATTATTCATGCATTAAAGAGAGATGCTACGAGAGACAGAGGTTGGAACTCGTGCTTTATTAGTAAGAGATGAAAGACTAGTGGAGAGAGGGAGCTGTAGTTGGGATTCTTCAGGTGATGCTGAGGTGTAGCAGCAGGACTCCACTCTTACGTGGCTCTACGGCGCGACGTTCTCGGCTGCACGCGGAAGGAAGCGCAGTGCTATTGGCTCGCCGACTGCGGTCGTCCGTAACACACTCCAGTTGTGGGAAAGGCAAGGCAGTCGCGTGAACGATACAGGCGCCACGTGACGTCACGAGCTCAAGGTCAAAACACAGACTAAAGATGAGGCAGGCCGATCTCCGCGTCTCAACATTCAACTGCTTTTCTGCCAACACGACTAGCAAGAACGGCGTGGATTCGATTTGAGGTTAGAACACCATTTTGTAGACAGTGCTATGAGATGTTTGTATGCTTCCTCTAACCAATTTGGAATGCAGTTAGATTAAATTCACATGAGTGAATGTATTGTATTCATACACAAGTGCTTGTCTTGGGAAAATTTAGATAATAAACAAACACGTTCATTACTGTTAACCAAGTGACTTTGACAATTGTGATCCTTTGGGGCAGGTCAATGTTAGGTAAATGCGCAGAAGACGAATAAGCGGTCCACCCCATCTTTATTCTACTGGTCAAGGTGGTTCTCAAGAAACAATCACCTGGGTATGGGACAAACAGAGGACGCCTTCGTAAGACGACTTCCTGGTGCCAATTAACTTGTCCAGTCCCGTGGTTTCGTTACACACACGGTACAGTCCCCATCAAAATATTCAACGATTATAACACCTGAGCCCGTAAACCGTGTCAAACACACGGCCATGCAAGACCTTCACGAAGTATGCAACGGCCTCTAAAGGACTTTGACACGTGATCGCTTATTCGCATATTTGTTATCATTACACGCAATATAACCAACGGACCGAACTGAAGATACCACTTTCTATTTGTCCTCTACTTCTTCAGAAACTACACAGGCAAACTCTAGAATTGTATGAAAGTGAAAAAAAGGCAACACTAAAAGAATGATATTTGCCATGCGTGAGGAGAATTCGTCTGCCTAGAACATTTATTTATACCGGGGCAACAGTAAACGTAAAGAAGAAACTAATTTCGACGTAACTGGTGTGCCAGAAAATGCTCATAAGCGTACGCTAACGCCCCCCCCCCCCCAAATTTCTTGTCCTCTTCCGCACGACAATGCCCAGACTGTTATTGTATTGAAATTTTGGGGAAAAAAAGATTTACGTTCCCTAGAGCAAAAACTATGCCGTGTATGAACTATTGTGGCAACTATGACACTTCGTAATATGTCGAAAAAATGTTTTGTAAAAGTCTCGAAAAAAATGTTAATAATTAATTGAAATGTTCAATTGTGACGACTTTTTTTGTAGATTACATTTCTCTGGAAGCTAAAATTTGAATGTTTTTTTTATAAAAGAATTGTAACTCATGCTATTAAAAACCTTGGCCTGCCTGAATATAAGCCTTACATTCGTGTCTAACTGCATACACAAACACAACATACACATTAAGAGAGAAAGATATTGATAAGATTAAAAGGCATATGGGTACAGTGACAAAAGGAAGTCGACGACTATGCCCTTCTTAAAATATTCTTTTCACTCGCTGTGAAGTATCATTGCGCTCCCATAACATGTAAAGTTTATATGTTAAATTTGTGTCCGCTAAAAGACTATGTGTAATTGTTAGAAACACAGATCTACTATTACGAAAAGTTTTATTCCCATGTGCAGGAAACAAAAATATATCAATTTCAGTTGCTACAAATTTAAACATTACAATTTTAATATGAAACTAGACTTGGAACTACTTTTCCTAACTTGCTGCATACATCACTGCAAGTAGTTTGGTAAGCGTTCATGTTAAAATATAAGCAATAAAAGGAATATTTATCCCTAAAGGCTGATTTCAGAAGTTCTGGACAAGCTCCTTATCTCCTACTGAGCATGGTGGTGCAGTGGCGCATTCGGGAGGCCCGGGTTCGATTCCCGGTCCGGCCATCCTTATTTCGATTTTCCATGGTTTTCCGAAATCGCTCCAAGTGAATGCTGGGATGGATCCCCAACAAAGGCCATGGCCGATTCCTTCCCATTCCTTCCCCACTCTCTCTCTCTCTCTCTCTCTTCCCTATGCAATTTACTCTGTATCTTAATTACCGCGCTTTCAATGAGACATTAAGTCCAACTACCTACCAAACGGCTGTTCACTGTAAAATGAGCACTTTTGAAAGCCCTGCTTAAGATCTAATTGTATGCAAGTTCTGTATCCCTCCGCCTTACGTAAAGTCAGCATTGCCACGGGCCTCATCACTTTACTAATACGTCGGTAAAGTAAAACTGAGAAATTATTAGGAAAGCAAATATTTTTTAATTTGCTAATTTTTACATTTCGATGCATTAAAAAAACCAGAAAGGAAAATAAACAATTTTAGTTATCACAAACGGTTACCTAGAGCGTTTTATTCGACGTTAAAACATGGAATCACTTTCTCTCCATCGTTACCAACTTTACTGGATGAATGTCAATCGGTGCGCCCTTACAATATATGCAGGTAGGAGAAGAAACGTGTTTCTAAGGTTGATTTCAAAAGTGCTCACTTTGTCATGAACAGTCTTTAACTCCACGTCACCTCTTCCCCCAGCCCCTTGGAGACGCCTTTACTATCAAGTGACAAATGTTACCGCATTTTACACTCGTTAGTTTGTGCTCTATTTGAGAATGTACGGGGCCGGAACAACTAAAACATTAGCTAATTACGATGGTTGAAGTTGACACTTCAGCCGTCTCTAGTATACCCCTTCTGAAAAACGTTACAGGGCAGCGAGCGAGCAACCTTGGCCGTGGCAAATGGTGGTCGCCTGCATCATAAAGCTTTTTACACATTAGAAAACTTTCCTCTGACGAAACCACCAATATACAATACAATTGTAAAGTTAGAGTTTAGATAATTGAACATCGATTCTGCGAGCTTCGTAAAAATGTGTATCTTTTTATATAAATAATTATGACGTTATCCAGGAATACATTTTACGTACATTTTTTAAGAGACACTTAAAAATTTATATTAAAAGTATATTTCAAAACAAAAACTAATTTGTTTACTTTATTAAAATATGCCAATTTATTCACATTATATTTGTTTGCCGTTTATTTTATTTAAGACGAGTTTTGTTTAATATACCGGGATTAAAATCGCCCTGCAATAAAATAACGCACTTACCTCACGACCTCTGTTAAATTCTCGGCAAAATGGCTTTGACTTTAAATTTAAACTTTTCGAAATCGCAAAGTCAAGAGTGCTTGACTCTACCTTCGACAGTTCCATTGTGTCAAGCTCCGTAAGAAACGACATGTCGGAAAGCAAACGTTAAGTCAAATGGTAAAGTCGAATGTTAAAGTTTTGAATTGTGTAATGGCCTTAAGGCACCGGCTTGTCGCAGTGGCTATTCGTGTATTTACGGCGCGTGTTTCTTCTGTCCGCCACTCGCAGCGCCACTGGCATCGTGCCAGCAAGTTTCTCGTTTCCCGTCTTGCGCAACCAGCCAGGCGGCAATTCAAAGAGCAGGTGCCATTAATCATGTTGCACTCGGGCTTTTTCCTTATTCGTGTGGCTAATCAAATACTCTGGAGCATACTTCGAATCTGCAGGTCAAACAGAGCTACTTGCAGTTATGGCACGGTAAGCATAAACGCACATCTTTTTTCAGTGTGCAGAGCTTCAGGAAAAAAAAAATTCGTTTTCAAAAACTGTTCTTCATAGACACACACACTTGTTTTTTGTTCTGACGAGCAATTATCATTCCGCCGTGACTTTGTCACACTGTCAAATCTCCGCCTTCTACTATATTTGACAATAAAATTTGAAGGCAAAAATACGGCCATCAAATTTTTCCTTCCTACAAATTTTATCAAATAATCTTGAATGGGTTTGTAAACGTGTCACACTGTCAAAATTTTCTACTGGGGATCTAGTTTGGATTATTATATGAAAATTATTTCCATGAGGTATTGCTTTTTTGTTTTTCCATGCAGTCCATTACAGGAAGAAATGTAAGGAATGTTGTCATTTATTTTCGCTTCTTTACTAAATTCAAATTGAATTTATCAGAGATGTTTCCTGCACAATGAAATTTAGTGCCTCTGAGTTAGTTATATTATGTGCAATATTCACTTAAAATAGCATTCATACCCAGACATCTTCTACATAAATTAATTATCTTCATAACCTACCTAGTTTCCAGCAACTGTTAGTTATCTTAAAGTTTCTTGGCATCCATTCTTAACATCAAAAAATTTTTAGAACTGGTCCATTCTTCAAATATTATATGGAAACTGAAGCCATCCAACTTTCCAAGGCAAATATAGCGGCGTTTATGACGTTTCGATGACGTCATAACTGCCCAACTTTATTTGAGCGAACTTATTGGAAGCAGTAGGACGAAAAATTTGACAGTGTAACAGGGGCTTAATCCATGCACGGTTTCTCGCAAATTTTCTGAAGCCCTGCCAAGGTTCTACTTTCTGACTGTTCCTCCGCCTCGTGCAAACAAAGCTTAACCGAGTCTTAAAAAATACACCAAGGGAATACGCATCGTATTCGTAAGCATTCAGTGTAATAATATTTTCCATAAGAATTATTTCATACTAACCATTATCAACAAGTCTATTTTCTCACTATTTTCATTCCTATTGATTATAAACAAAAAATTCAAACTTATAAATAAAATATGAGTAGAAGTTCAACATACCATAACAAATCCTTTTATATCAACAGAATAATTAAATGCTTGTGATACATGACTAGGGACCTGAAAATTCGCGACATTTTTTGGTATCAAGTTAAACATCACAGTACTGTATATACTCTGGCCAGAGTCGTTTCTCCATTGGCTGCTGCCTAGATGTGATGTCACTCTCTTTCTGAGTGAATTGCACATGATTTAAAACAGTAAAACATTAAACATATTTTAAGTTTAAATTTTCATCAAATAATAACGCGAATTTTGCAGGTCTCCATATTGTACACATTTAGGAAACAAACAAACAGGTCACACATGGGGTGATTTTTCAATGGTTTAGTTCGAAATGTGTGAAAGAAACCGCGAACAGACTGTAATGGCGTGTTCCAAGTTCGCGAGGATGAATGAGAATGCGGTCCAAGGTAAGGCCTCATACGCTTGGGTACAACTGCGATCGCGATTACATGAGCACGTCAGGAAGCCCTTCCTGTTTTATTGCCGCGTCGCTTTGAGCATACTTCCGTCATGCGTAGCTATCAACAGCGCAGCAAGAGCTCATGCACCGTCCTTATTGCCGCGTCGCTTTGAGCATACTTCCGTCATGCGTAGCTATCAACAGGGCAGCAAGAGCTCATGCACCGTCCTTGTGTCGACCAACGAAATTGTTAGAAACGAAAATATTTTACTATTACATTTCTTTCTTCTTTGCTTATAAAACAAAACAAAAAAAAAGAGAAATCTACCTCTGTTTCTTTTAAACATTGCAATTTTAGTAAGACGGTAACGTAAAAAATAATACATTTCCTAACTCGTTTGTAACAAAGTAATGTAATAAGTATTTTCTATAAATAATATTCAGGCACAGACAGTGATTTCATTTTTAAAATTTTATGATAAAAAGGTTATCACGCACAGCAACAGTTCAGTTCTAAAAGTAGTGCTCATTGCGCTTACAGGAGGGTCATCTGAAGGTCACAGCTCTCAGTCTCGATTCAAGGCATGAGTAGAGACATGCAAAATTCGCGTTATTGTTTGGCATCAGGCTGAACTTCACAGCACTATATGCACTAGAGCCGACGTCGTTTCTCCATTGGCTGCTACATAGATGTGAAGTCACTCCCTTTCTGACTGGACTGCACGTGATTGGACTGCACAATTGTGAAGTGTTCATTTATTGGCGCAGAATTACTAAGGGCGTATCAAAAGAAGAGTATGGTCCAATGACAGACTTATTGCAAAGGTACGTGTGGTTGTAGTTTAACGTAAATAATAACGCGAATGTTGCACGTCTCTAGCCACGAGGCTTGCCCCGACGTGAGGAATGGCACTTAAACACATTGTTTTCAAAGGGAAGTAGTATCTAAAAGCCGGCTTGCAGAAACGGGAAATGAAGTGAGACGAGATTGGCTGTCGGACCCAGCCAATCAGTGGGCGGCCACGTGAAAACTCGTTCGTCTGCTGCGAGCAGTAAATACAAACAGGTTTCGCAAGTTTTGGCGTCGAACGAGGTCGTCTGACCTCCAGCGCACGAGGAAAGAAAAATCCATCGGACGATATGCACGTATCGGCATTAATTAACATCGTCACCTTGAAAGGTGCTTGGAAAAACCTGGCCATTGGTCCCCCCGCCTTCAAGCAGAGTCGAATTCATGGGTGAGGCCGATCAGAGCCTGTCGTCCCGGTGTACTGGGCAGATATGAATTGTACGAGCAATAAGCAGCCGATGTCTGTGAAACCGAGAAACCATGCACCAACAGTTTTTTTCCAATACTTAACAATTTCACAGCTATGTTTTTATGCAGTTTCCCGTCGCGCGTTGAGTTTTGGTATTTGTTCACTGCGGTGACCTTGAAGTAACTGGGAGCAGACGCGAACGCCACGCCGCCAATCAGTCGCGTAACTGCAGCCATTATAACCCATTCACGGTAACTTCACACTTTTTTGACTCACTGCTGAAGATCTACTTCCAGGATATTCCTCCGCCTCGTGCAAATTAAGCTTAACGAATTATAGAAAATTACTCCAAAGAACAACGCGCCGAATTCGTGAGCACTCAGTTGTAATTATATTATGTATGAGAGCTATTTCTTACTATAGGCTGTTCACGGCAAAGTGAGCACTTTTTAAAGCTCTGATAAATTTTTCCTTCTGAAAAATTTGTATCTTTCTGCCGCTTGCTAATACAGACATTGCCATGTGACTAATACACATAGTGTATACTTTTTACCAATATCTAAAGTTAATGTCTGAGTATGCAATAGAATACAGTTATTAGTAGTTTATATCTATTTAAAGGACTTTAAAAATTGCTTATTTAATTGTGTACAGCCTATAAGTACTACCAGCACATATTATTCCTCACTGTTTTAATTCGTGTTTATTATAAATGAAATATTTTAATGTGCAATCAAAATATAGGTAAAACTACGATTTAACGAAGATTATTAAATCTTTATGTTAACAGAAGTATAAAACGCTTGATACATGGTATATTTAGCAAAATACGCCATTCACGGGGTGACTTTTCAAAGGTTTGATTCGAAAAGTGCGAAGAAACCTCTAATAGATGATATACAGCAGAATACGTAGTGTGTGCTGTGGTATGCAGAGTTTAAATCGATCGTTGTAGTGCAGCGTCATTTTTGGAGTACGTGCGAAGAACATCAACCTACATATTAAACCATTCTTCTTTGGTATAATTGGTATAAAGAGTTCAAAGAAACTGGGAATGTGGACATTAAGAAATCACCATGCCGAGTACGCACATTGGAAAAGAACGCAGAGCGGGCGAGACTGTCGTGTTTATAGCTCTAAAAAGTCCATCGCGTGACGCAATTTGGAACTTGGTCTTCGTAAAACAACAATTCCCAGTGTGCTTCAGAAACGTCCGAGGATTCATGCTTACACAATCTAAATGAGACATGTAATTAAAGAAACATAACGGCCCTAAACGAGTCGACTTCGCTGAAACGATGCTGGGTGCAATAGGCGTCGATGGAAGTCACCCCAAACGAGTTTTTTTGTAGTGCTGAAGCATGTTTCCACATAAACAGCCGTGTTAACCGTCATATAATTGCCGAGTATGGGGGGGGGGGGGGGAGTGTCAGTGACCCAATGAAGTTTTTGAGTACGATCGTGCGTGATTCGCCGAAGGTAAATGTGTAGTCTGGGCTAATGCATGATCGTGGTGTAGGCCTGTTCTTCGTTGCTGAGAACACAGTCACATCTCCCACTTATCTGGACATGTTATAACTTTACGTTCTCCCTAAAATTGATGACATTGAAAAGAAACAGGGCATAAGAGTCACCTTTCAGCAAGATGGAGCGCCACCTCATTACAGCCCGAGCGTGCGTGAAGCTCTCAATAACAGATTACTCGATCGTTATATATGGAAGAAATGGTTTAGTAGCCACCTAGAAGCCCAGATCCGACTCCTATGGACTTCTTCTGGATTTATCTGAATAACATTCTTCACGCTGAAAAAATCTGGGACATTTAAGGGAGAGAATCAACGCAACGACACTGAATGTGAATCCTGACATGATCCATCACATCTGGGAGAAGATGGACTACATCCTAGATGTGTGCAGTGCAAGGGGAGGGAGCTCATATCGAAACGTCCTACGTATGCTGTAAAACTTGGCGAGCTTTTTCTGCGTATTTCGGTATATGTATGAATACTTTACCTTATATAATGACTTAGTTTTTTCACTTTGAAATCACGGACACCTTTTTAGATGATCCTGTAAATAGACACAAACACACAGAGTATTAAATAACTATTTAAAAGGATTTGGCTCTGAAAGATACCTTTCTTACTTATTGAGTTTTTATGTCTTTGGCCATGATTGCCATTTCAGAGGTACCGTATGTTTTTGTCAAGGAAATAATCTCAAGAAGGTACCACAAATGGTGAAGAGACATTTCATGCTCATTAGAAACTAGCCTCCTCCTGAACAAATAACTTCCCCTTTATTTGCCTTGTTTTTGTGAATATGTAATATTTGTAAGGTCTGTCGCTAGAAGAAAGCATATCTACATCCTGCAATAGCTTGAGATCTGTGCCATTATTTGTAAATGAAACTATTTTTTTCCTGGTTGATGGAAAGTCCTAACAAGCCGGTCGTCATTACGAAAGGGGAAAATGGTTCCTTCAGGCGGGCAGCAAAGAGCACTTCCGGTCACGTTGTTTCTTTAAGGTTGAAGTAAAGCAACTGCCTGTGGAGCACTGCACCCGACTATACAACCTGAAGAACTGATGTAAAGGTAGTACAGACACCATCAAAATGGTCATAGAAGTGATAATTATGCTGTATATGAAAGAAGAATGTCTATATTTTGCAACATTATAAAATATTTTATTAAAATATACTTTTTAAATGTAAAAAAAAAAATTAGCGATTAAAATAGTCTGCATTTTTAACAAAATTTAAGCGCATTTTCATTCTGGATGCTTCAGAAAGCAGAATTTGCAAGAAAATGTTCATCATGCAATATAATCATAACGTTTACTATGATTGTGTGTAAGAAAATTGCAATAATAATGTAGGAAATAATTTTTATAATTATATTTATGTGCGCCCATTCGTCACAAACGTTAATGGCTGAAACTGACATAAATAAAGTTAATTACAGAACTAATATGATACATTTTTACTATGATTTGATTACACATTATCACAGTAAATATTATGACTATCTTTCTCGAAGAAGATTTTCTTGCAAATTCTGCTTTCTAAAGCATCCAGAATGGAAATGCGCTTAATTTTTTTTTATACAGACTATCTTAATCGATTGCTTGTTACATTTAAAAAGTATATTTTAGTAAAATATTTTATAGTGTTGCAAAATATACACATTCTTCTTTCAAATACAGCATAAATCGCACTTTTCTGACCATTGTTATGGTGTCTGTACTACTTTAATGTAAGTACTTCACATTGTAGGTATAGTCGTGTGCAGTGCTCCATAGGCAGTTGCTTTACTTCCACTTTAACTGAGAAACGACGTGAGGTTGCGAACAAGATAGTACGGGAAAGTTACGAAAATAACATGGACAATTTGCGAGAAAAGATTTTATCATATCAAAATTCGCTGAAAAATTCGTAGATTAACTTATCTAAAATCCACCTAAATACACATATTGTTTTCTTCAATTTTCTCAGGATTTTTCTAGGAAAAACGATAAAAAAAATTTATTTATAAGTCGAAAATGGTGTGTTTTACAACCTAAAGTGCACAGACAAAAATGACAGAACACAAAATTTCCGATATGATATCCAAATTCCTGCATAATCCATTTAATATTTCTTATTTTCTCGCAATTTTTCACAGAAAAACTGTAAAAATTGATGTCAAAAACGCTGTGTTTGCCATCAAAACTGTACAGACAAAATTAAAGAACACAAATGTACTATGTGATATCCAAAATCGACCAAAATTCACATAGTATTTCGTACTACATTCCCGGGATTTATCCCGGGAAAACAATAAATTGAAGTCTCCAATGCATTCTAGGAACTCATTAATGTATGAAATGGACCAAGTTTGAGCACAAAATTGCACAATGGGCTATTTTCTGGTTGGTCAAAAGTTAGTCCAGGCACAGTTTTCATCTTTAAAGCTTAATCTGCGATTAAATGCAGTGTTGAATATATGCAAGTCTTGTATCCATGGTTCATGTCTGTGATGGGAAGAAATGTAGCACTTGGTTTTCCCCAAAAGTGAACCACTGAGCAACATTTGCATCATTCCTGACCAGTTTGCCATTTGGAACCTCAACAACCAACCTATCTTTCACAATTAATCGAAATTTCTGATTGGATTCTTAACTGTAACAGAAGGAAGGGGTCTGTATGTTGCTTCGAGTTTGTGGTTATTTTTGTACAATATTCCTGAGCTGTAGAATTTCTTTACTACTGGTTTGTTTTCTTGCGATTAGCATGCATGTCTGCAGTTCTGGAGTGGTTGCAGCAATCATTCCCAGGCCGTGTAGAATATTATGACCGTCCAGATTCCAATGTAGTGATCTACGTTATCAGTAAGGATAGGAAAATTTCGCGAATTCAATAACCTGTAGGCTAGACTCCTCAGTCCTCTGCATACTGGAGAATCAACTGCGTCTTCATTGGATGTTGCCCTACACTTGGCAGTTATGGGATTCGCAAGGTGTTTGCTTGCAAGTCTGCTATTGGATCAGAGGCGTGCAAGGGGGGGGGGTCTAATAGACTGATCCAATTGGGAAGGCGACTTCACTGTGTATGTGTTTGGCGTCTATCTTGTAACGAAATGAATTCGCGAAATTTTCCTATCCCTAGTTATCAGCTACAAACTAAGTAAAGTTTCCAGGAACTATTCTATTTGTGTCATTGCTGATAGCCACTGCAGCGTTTATTTCAAAATTCATAGCATCTTGATAAAAATCAGCAAAATCCCAGGTCGTACAGAAAATCAATTAATCGCTTGGATGCAAAATTGTGATGAAGTTGGAACTCCAAGACTTAAATGAAAAGACAAACTCTTGGGCGAATATTTTGCATGATTTCTTGACCAGCACTAGCTCATTTTAAGTCATCTCCTTTTTTATTGGCAAAAATTTCAATGAAAGACTTAAGAGACGGAGGCAGAACGTCTATGTATTTACAGACTCTAATTGAGAAAATGTTGGGTAAAATCCTCGATCCTGAATTACAGACTTATATTCACTTGTAATTATCATTGCAGCTGTTTCTATGATCGCACATTTTTCATCATAAAGATTATTACTACCTCTGTTCTGGAACGTAATCGAAATATCACTCACATTTTCATGGAGGGACAACAATGGTAGTCTTTTGCTTTTTCGAGAACAACACAGCGCCACGAAAATGCTTAGAGATTCTTAACATAGTATTGTCTGAATAGGCTTCTAGGTTTTCTTGTAAATGTCTTTTATCCTGACCTGTAATTCATTAATATTGTTTTAGTCTGTTCTTCGAACATTTCAAATTCTTCCACAGTAATGAGGAAAGCAAGATTCAGCAATCAGAATTTATGTACAGTACAATCTGCCCGTTAGAAACACTAAGCTCGACTCCCCTATCACACGATGCAGACTTTATCCTAATTAAACCCTTTATTGTAAACTTAGCAATTACTTTAGATTTAATATGCTCGTCACAAAATACACGCTTGGTTTAAGTGAACAATGATAAGCGACGCTTATCATTGTTCACTTAATGCATGCGGTTTATTTTAATAAAGTTCCTTAATTAAATCGTAAGCACAGCATTTCATGTATGTTGTGACATACTCCAACTGTTTATTAATAATGATTATGATTACACTATGAACACTATAAATTGTCGGTTTCCATTATCCTTCGCGAAAGTTAAACAAACGTGATCAATGTGACGCATATATTAAGGGGACTATGTTGCTGCACGTCCAAGGTCAAGAAGCGAGGGAGCGATACGGGCGACACTAACACGCACGCCTAGCGCCTCATCGCTCCTACGCGCAAGTAGTGCAGTGTTTCCGTCGTAACGCTTTACTGTGCAAATTAGATCTGTAACAGTGTAACTTCATTACACGCGATGAAAGACAACAGATCAAACTGCGTGCGTATAATCGTACTTTTCTCTTTTCGCTTAAAGAAACTGCATAGGCAAGCTTTAAAAATGCTATATTTATCCACTTTCACGAATTTTTTTCTCCATTGATACCCTTAATATGATAAAAGTAAAACGATAGGGAAATAGACAATAGTTTTTTAATCCTTTCTGGCAAAAATTCGTATTTTCAGAACTTTTATTTACCGAGATACGCGTTTAGGCGCAAACAACGATTTCACAGAAAATATTTCAGTACATAGGACCCTTAAGGAAACACTCTACAGATAGGCAGTCTTACACCCGTGTTTCACATTACTATTTTTAGAGATACAGTTAATTGTGTAGTTTTGTTATTAGGGGTCCATTATTTTTAGGGATACAGTTAATTGTGTAGTTTTGTTTTTAGGAGTCCACTATTTTTAGGGATACAGTTAATTATGTAGTTTTATTTTTTAGGGGTCCACTATTTCTAGGGATACAGTTTATTGTATAGTTTTGATTTTAGGGGTCCACTATTTTTAGGGATACAGTTTATTGTATCGTTTCGTTTTTAGGAGTCCACTATTTTTAGGGATACAGTTAATTATGTAGTTTTGTTTTAGGAGTCCACTATTTTTAGGGATACAGTTAATTATGTAGTTTTGTTTTTAGGAGTCCACTATTTTTAGGGATACAGTTTATTGTATAGTTTTGATTTTAGGAGTCCACTATCTTTAGGGATGCAGTTTATTGTATAGTTTTTATTTCAGGGGTCCACTATTTTTAGGGATTCAGTTAATTGTGTAGTTTTGTTTTTAGGAGTCCACTATTTTTAGGGATACAGTTAATTATGTAGTTTTGTTTTTAGGGGTCCACTATTTTTAGGGATACAGTTTATTGTATAGTTTTGATTTTAGGAGTCCACTATTTTTAGGGATACAGTTTATTGTATAGTTTTGATTTTAGGGGTCCACTATTTTTAGGGATACGGTTTACTGTATAGTTTCGTTTTTAGTGGTCCACAATTTTTAGGGATTCAGTTAATTGTGTAGGTTTGTTTTTAGGGGTCCTGGGGTACTTTCACTCCCACCACCTTTCTTCCTGGAGTCGTCGTTAAAAGAGAAACATACAGAAAACGGAAAACAATTAAAACGGATTGGGGAAGGGATCCGGTAATGGCATTTGCCTGTAGCGATTTGTGGGGACCACGGAAAGCCAGATCCAGGATGGCGGAATCAAGAATTCAACACGGATCCCCCGGAGTGAGTCCATTTTTTTTTACCACTTTACTACTTTTATAGGTACTTCATGCTGCTAAAGCTAATTTATTGACAAATAACAATTCAATATTACATTTTTGTGCGGTTAGTTAACCACGTTTATTAATTTTTTTTATGTTTCCCGGTACGAATACCGGGAAAATTAATAAAAGTAATTTTTGGAGTTTGGAAAATGTTTTATATACTACAGGAAATGTTGTATTCTTTAAAAAATTTTTATTATATTTTTGGTCGTAAGATTCAAAATTTTTTAATTAATATTTTTTATAGATTTTTTTAGTGTTTGTCAAAGACAAAGCTTGAGAAAATAAAAAGTTTGTGTGGATTTTTTATATTTTGGATATATATAAAGGAAATTTAGAGTTATTAAATATTTCTCTTTACACTTTTGGTTGCAACACGCGCCGTTTTCAAATATGTGTTTAAAATATTTTTCCCGGGAAAAATCCTGGGAAAATAAATAGAAATTATGAGTAGAGTTCTGCTAACTTTGATATATTATGGGAAATTTTGTGTTCTTTAATTTTTGTCTACAAGTTCTGTGTCGTAAGATGCACCGTTTTTTAATTATTAATTTTCTTAGCGTTTTTCTTGGACAAATCCTGGGAAAAGTGCGGGGAAAGTTGAGTGGAATTCGGTGGATTTTGGATATGCTAATCGAAAACAAATTTTCTGCGAATTTTGATGTAATTTTACTTGCTATTTGTTCATAAATATACCAAACTTTTTCATAAAATTACTGGACTTGTATGTGGATGCCGCCTATGAATGAAAGCAACGCGGGGAAAAGGAAACTGGCTGTAATTAACTCAAACAGGAAGTCTCACGTAAATAAGGAAAATGCTATATAGGCTGTTCGCGATAAAGAGAGCACTTTTTAAGGCCCTCGCAACAGACATTAACCGCTAATAAATATATCTTATTGCAGCCTCGGCCATTAAATTTTAATGGTGGTGAAGTGAATACACTGTGTTTATTGGCCACCTTGCAATGTTTATATTAAAAAACAGCAGGAAGATGGAAATTTGACAAAAGGAGCTCACTTTACCGTGAACAGCCTTTAGAAAAGAGTAGCTCACTAAGAAGACAATTTGCTGACTGACTTCTGAGAACAGGCTGGAGGAGATGGAGGACTGGCACACTTCGTGCATATACGTTGTACGTCTTTTACGTCAGAATCACATAACCGCGACAAGCACGACACGACACTTCAAACTAAGCAGCCAATGAAATACAAAATAGATCTGACGTAACCCCGACAAATTCTGTCGTCCGGCCAGCTATTTTGGATTAGAAATTATTTATATTTTAGTCGTGTCGTGCGCACGACGCACAGAGTGTACAATCTAGCAAAATGAAATTGTATTGTAAACTTTCCCTAAAATGGCAAATACGCAGCTTAAAGGGTAGGTTGAAATATCTCGTGAATTCTTGGGTTTTTCTATCAGTTATTTTATGTCCGTTTTTCGAGTTAAAGAAGTTACATCGTTTTATACCTAAAGAAGAAAGATCATCCTTTTTTATGACATGTGCCATGTAAAATTTGGTAATCGGATTATTTTTATAGAAATGGTAAACTATAGAATTTTTCGTGTAATTAATTGTTACTGAAGTATTTTCGATTTAGATATTATGAATTAAATTTTTTATGGCGTATCATGAGTTCATAACAATATACACTGTTCTTAACTCTTAACAATAACAATATTACCTTTGTATCCATTAGCGAAATCACTTGGTTACCATCATGTAATCCAAATTTCCCTCTTGTCCGCCACCTTTGAAACTAGCATAGACTACCAGCGCCTTCTAAATAGTTAGGCAAAAAAGACGAGAACGGCATGGCGGTTCTGTCGTGTCGTGCTGTAATTCAAGTAAGACGTACATTGTCGTGCCGTTGCTGCTGTTTTCGTCGTGCTGTGCTGCGTTTATCGCAGCTATACGATTCCTGTTCCACAGTAGCCAATACCACTGCATCTTGCTCACGTATTGGGGGGGGGGGGGGGAAGCTGGAGCACAAAAATTCCATAGCTCCACGCGCACGAACAGGCCCTGCCATAATACCCGCACTAAAACTTCATTTTACCTCTAATTTCTCGTAATATCAGGTTGACGGAGTTGCCTCACGAATTTTTAAGTTTTGGTTATGTTAATGAACTCCGAAATTTCTAAGGGTGGTTGGAGGTGTGTATATATTCGCAGAAACCGGATATAATCCGTTCACGGTTACTTCAACCTTTTCTGAAGCCCTGCTAAAGTTCTACTTTCAGGATGTTCTTCCGCCTCATGCAAACTAAGCAGAACTTAGTTTGGAAAAATTACCAGAGGACAATGCACCGAATGCGTGCGCACTCGCTTGTAATAATATTTTGCATGAGAACTATTTCTTACTAGGCACTACCAACACATTTTTTCTCGGCGTTTTTTATTTATATTTATTATAAACGTAATGTTATAACGTATCGCAAGAATATAGGTAAATCTTCAACTTAACGAAAAATAATATATTCTTATGTAGATAGAGTTAGGCCTATACAACGCTTGAGATAAATGGCATATTTAGGAAATAACTAGGCAAGTCATACATGGGATGACGTTTCAAAGGTTTGATTCAAGAAGCTTGAAGAAACCGCGAATAGACTGTAATGAATCATTACAGCAGTGTATTTTAAAAGTGTAACGTAGTTCGCGTGTTAAATGAGTAGGCGTATGTTATCTCAGCAGCGGAAGTACTTAGAAGTAAGAGCTGCGATCACTGCACGATATCAAGGCTTTATCTGCAAAGCCGATCCTAAAGCACGGCAGGCACGCCTGTGAGTAACGAAATTACGCAACAAGCGCAGGCACTTTTAATGTTGTTACGTGGAACGTGGCTAACTAACTCCCTCCCATTCTTACTCCTGGCTAAGCGAGTTCCACGGTATCAAGTTTTTCCTGGTTCGGCACCACGCCAGGGAATCCCAACTGGAGAGAGTCAAGACACGACACACCCACGCCGCGTTCTGATACTCGCAGATTTCACTGCCTTCCTGTATATAGCCTATTCACGATAAAATGAACACTTTTGAAAGCCCTGCTTAAGATCTAATTGTATACACGTTGTCTACTCTTCCGCTTATGTATGATTAACACTGTAAGGGGTGTCATCACTTTATTCATGCGTCGGTCAAGTGAAACTGTAACATTATTATAAAAGTAAATATTTTACTAATCCGCTCATTTTTACACTTCGATGCATTAAACAAAATAGAAAGCGTAAGAAATAATTTAAGTTAACAGATATGGTTATCTAACACTTTTTATTCGACGTTAAGATACGGAACTACTTTCCCATCCATCGTTACCAACTTAACTGGGCGCATGTCACTCAATGCACCCGTTAAAATATACGCAGGTAAGAGCACTGACTTTTTTCTAAGGTTGATTTCGAAAGTGCTCGCTTTATCACGAACAGCCTTTACCCATGGGGTAGCCTCCTTTCATGCGGCCCACACGTTTACTTCCTTCACTTCGAGATTTTCGATAGCGTTCTCCAGGTTTTTCTATTTTATTTTAGTCGATTTATTGGCTCATATAACTTTCATGTTGACACAAGTGCGTACTTACATTGGAACGTTGCTTTGTATACCTTACCATGTTTATGTCTCATGTCACTGATTGCAGTTGTTCCTATTGTATTAGTAAATACTTTATAAACCCATCAATCCCTGCCATCCAGAGTGCAGAGTTAAAATTTTTGCTGGTGGGAGATTTTCTTTTCCAGTAAACTCGAGACTTTTCGCAAGTGGGGATCGTGCCGAACGATGCCGCTGGTCAGCGGGTTATCTCGGGGATCTCCCGTCTACCCCGTCCTTACATTCCGGCGCTGCTCCACTCTCGCCTCATTTCACTCACGGCTCTCAAGACCTCGTTAACACTTTGTAGACTATGCTCTAGTGTAGGTCGAGCAAAGCTAATTTGAAAATTTATTTGTTGTTCAGAACAAAACTCGCATGGATGTGCAATCTTTGTTCGGCTAATATTTAACATGACCTCACGAGAACACTACGGCGCAGTAACAATGATATTGCTAACGTTATAATTCCATTTTTATAGCCACTCAAAGGGACATGATTGATTATAAATCTTTTATACGATAAAGGACACTTGATTGGGTCAATATCAGGTCGACTCCCCATTGGTTGAACGCTGTAAAGTCCACGGTAGTGTCCGGTGTGGTATGGACCAATAGGACGAGGGTGAGTTCTAATAGACACCAACAGATCTGGTGTTCTTGCAGTAGTGTATATAGGTGATTGACTTATAATTAGGGATAGGAAAATTTCGCGAGTTCAATGACCTGTAGGCTAGACTCCTCAGTCCTCTGCATACTGGAGCCTCAGCTGTGTGTTCATTGGCTGTTGCCCCACACCTGGCAGTTATGGGATTCGTAAGGTGTTTCCTTGCAAGTCTGCTATTGGCTCAGAGGCGTGCAGGGCGGGTCTAATAAACAGTGATCCAATTGCGAAGGTGACTTCACTGTACGTGTGTTTGACGTCTATCTTGTCCCGAAATGAATTCGCGAAATTTTTCTACCCCTACTTATAATTTGTCTTAAGTGCCAGTAGATGTGTGCAGACCTCAATGTTTTAAGAGCTGCCAAAATCTCTCAACTCGAGACTTTTGGCTGACATATAGTAGAGGAAATGTGTACAACCTTACAGAGTATGGCCGACAAACAAACTGCAGTGTTACACAACTCCAGTCGGTGCCTGGTATAAAATTAAGTTCCCCGAGGGCGACGCAAAATTTTGCACTGCACCGAAAACCTCTGGATGATGGCTGTCAGTATATCTTAGTCGTCTGTGACCTCGTAGAGAGAGAGAGAGAGAGAGACGCAAAAGTCGCGTTATTATTTGGCAGCACGCTAGATTTTACCACCATATATACATTAGAGTCGGGTGTCATTTGATTATTGGATTCTGCAAAAGCGAGGATCAACAGCCCCTTATTGACTAAGCGAGCCTTGATTGGACTATCTTTAGAGTTAGTGAAATTTCGCGAAAAGATTTCAAGACAAGTTATACGTCAAAACACTGTAGGGTAGTTTGCCTATCTTGATTGGCTGAATTACTTTTTGACACGTGTTAACTGTCTGGACATGAATCACGTAGGAGCCGTGTCGATGTTGCTGAATTTTGAGTGACCCGGTCATATATGAAAACGCCTTTTCAAGCAGACAGCAACCAATGGCAACCAATGGCAACAGACAAACTGCTGTTGGGTGCTTATGGGATTGCAGTCTACCGTGTACTCATATTTTTTCGCGAAAAATTCCTATCTCTAGCTATCTTGTCTTTACTTGTTTCCGGTTGGTGCAAGACCAACCACGGCGCGTCAAACCAGATGCAATCCAATGAAAAAAAGCAATATAAACACACATATGTTTGAAGTATATTCTGTCTTCAAATGATAACACGAATTTTGCAGGTCTCTAGCTATAGTCTATTCGCGGTTTCTTTACACTTTTTTCAATCAAACCTTTGAAAAAACACCCCATGTATGACGTGTTTTGTTGTTTCCTAAATATGACATATTTCACAAGCATCTTATACTCGTGTTAACATAAAAGTATTTTATTGTATGCTTAATTTTAACTTTCATTTATATTTTATCTGCAAATTACAATATTTTCATTTACAATTAATATGCATAAAGACAGTGACAAAATAGGTGTGTTGGTAATGTCTAGTAAGAAATAGTTCTTATGCACAATATTATTACACAGAATGCGCACGAATGCGATGCGTTGGCTCTCTGGTATAATTTCTTAAACTTTGTTTATATGAGGCGGAGGAATATCCTGGAAGTAAGTAGAACATTAGCAGGGCTTCAGAAAAGTTTGAAGTAACCGTGAATATAGTAAACATTGTTATAATCTTTACGGGAGAACCATTTCCCTTCAACCATCATACACTATTACTCTCAAGGAGGAAATCACACTTTTCCTAGCAGGGAGATAAACTTTTTTTACATGAGCCAGGAAATCAATGTTTTGAAAGGGGAAATTCCCTGGCATCACGCCCCCTCCCCCTCCCCCTCTCTTTTGCCACACCCAGACCTTTTCCAATTGATTCGTGCCAGTGCTGTCAACCGTAGCATTTTTGGGTTACTGTGGCATGTATGCTGTGGCAAAGGCAGTTATGCTACTCTAAAGTAGCATAATTTCTGCATGTACTGCAATCACATTATCACTTCCACAGTTAATGACAAAGGCATCACTGTATCCCAGCACCAGTACTCACACTTTTAAATTAGGACCTGGATTTATACAGATGATTAAGCTTTTCCGTAGCATTAGATGATTATATTACAATATTATTGGGTATATACGTTTATATATACAAATCATGAAAGAAACATAAATGTAAACTACGTCATAATTAAAAATAATTTCATTTCAGTGCCACACTTAATATAAGTTATTTATATTAAAATACATGTTTTAATTTTCGTTTTATTGTATCATAAAAGCAATATTATTTTACCTTAACATGCATAACTTAACGTAATTTTCTTAAATGTGGCATTTTTTTTCAAAAGTAGCATAATTTTTATATAGAGTGGTAGTACAATTATTTACAGTGGGGTTGGCAACACTGATTCGCACATTGTGGTGCCACCTATTGTTTCGCACATTGTGGTGCCACCTATTGATTCGCACATTGTGGTGCCACCTATTGATTCGCACATTGTGATGCCACCTATTGATTCGCACATTGTGGTGCCACCTATTGATTCGCACATTGTGGTGCCACCTATTGTTTCGCACATTGTGGTGCCACCTATTGTTTCGCACATTGTGGTGCCATCTATTGTTTCGCACATTGTGGTGCCACCTATTGTTTCGCACATTGTGGTGCCACCTATTGTTTCGCACATTGTGGTGCCACCTATTGTTTCGAACTGATGACGAGCACTGACGATCACAGGAGGCATTCTTCTCCGTGCATGCCAAGCGCCGTAGAACAATAACAATTAAGAAGTGAAACAACCACAGCGAAATCCAGCCGCACACGCTAGCAAAATGGCGTCGTCACTGGCCGGCAACATGGCGCCAACGAGCGCCAGCGGCCAGCCCAGCTGACAGGGGTATTTTTCACGGCACCCAGAAGCCAATCAGACGCAAAGACCGCTCTCTCATTCCACAATCTTCACGCAGCCAATCAGCGAATGGATGCGCCCACATAAAAAAAAATTGGGGTGTGGCTGTGTTCGGGACACGGCCGTTTGTTTTGCGTGAATTCGCCTACGTTGACGCGCTCGGACGACTTTATGTATTTTTTACGTTCCCGGCACAGCTTCACTCGTTCATATGAGGTTGTATAGGTATTACTGGATTGCTTTTGAGATGCTCTTTCGAACCGTTTACGATCTCCGTATTTCGACTTGGTATTTTGACGAGTATTGACCGATATTGTGTTAAGTTTTCTTTATTTTTTACATTAAACTCATACAATTTCACCATAACCACGCCACACAACTGTTTTTATACACGCGATCGATTGATCTTGATGAGAGCTGTGGACTAAAACTCAAGCGAGTGTAAAAAGTTATACTACGCGGGAGTTATGAGACGTGGCGAAACGAACTCAAAATCCCCCCCCCCCCCCCCGGGCCACGTGTGATGCTTCGCAGTCCTCGCTCAACGTAACATATTCTTTGATCCTTTGGCGATCGAGTGGTGTAATTGAATTTTGAACGTAGACGATAGATTCGGAGCTGCAATACCAAACTGTATCCCCCGATTTTGTTATCATCGGATTTTCTGGATTGCCTCCCACTACGGTTGCAAATTTGAAGACGTATTCAAGTCAAAAACTACCGCCCCATTTCATTTTTGCGTGCTCACCTATCCTGTGGACAGATTAGTCCCGATCGAAATTCCGTGAGTAGCAACACAAGACCGTATTCAAAAGAGAATTTTTGTTGCGAAAATTAATTTTCTTTAGTCACGTAGGTACAAATATTTTTACATATAAGTAGTGTTTTGAATTAGTATATAAATCAAATTTGTGATCCTGGTTACAAATTTAATCCCGTTTCCCTAATTGTCCTGAATATAACTGCCAAGCATTCCGAAACTGCCCATTTGTCAAAGAAAAAAATTTTCACTCTACTTGTTGGTTCACGTTTAGGCTTTTTGATATCAACAATTGAAAATAAGATCTCCTGCCTGTAACTACAAGTTTTTTTATCGGACGCACTGAATGATCATCCCTCCAGTAATGTTGGCACCGATGCAAGGAAAGTAGTTCCATTTAACTTCGTGTTAAAAGAGCGACGTTCAACGATCTGAACACCGGATTTACTTAAACCTGTTTTTTATGCGCATTACGGTAAGAATTAACGTAAAATGCAATGAGTATTTTACATTCGAAAGAACGTTGAAAGAAAATATCCCTACCCTCCTCCACAACTGACTAGTTATTATTCACCGGCACGTCATTTTAAAACAAATTCACTTGTTTGAGTGTAATAATAGTATATACACGGTTACTTCCAACTTTTCGGAAGCCTTGATTAGGTTCTACTTGCAGGATATTCCTCCGCCTCATACAAACAAAGCGAAAAACGAACCGCTTTCGTGCGCACTCAGTGTGATAATATTTTGCAACAAGAACTATTTTTTACTAAGCATTACCAACACTCCTATTGTCTCTTTGTTTTGTTCGTATATTTATCACAAATGAAATAATATAATTTATAAGTAAAGTGTAACTAAAAGTTCAATTTAAGCAAAAATGATAAGACATTTTATGTTAACACAAGTATGAAACGCTTGTTATACACTGCGTATTTAACAAACAGACAAACATGTCATACATGTGTGATTTTACAAAAGGTTTAATTCGAAAAGTGTGAAGAAACCGCTAATAGACTGCAATAATTTGTAGCGTTGACTTCGCAACTTTAAGTTATTCCTAGGACCACCTGTTTTTCTTTTTTTTATATAGCGAAAAACTTTCAGGATTACATGTATTCCATAGCACTAGAGCTCAGATCCACTTTCGTGATTGGATGATTTCAACTGTCTCGCATTGCAGGTGTCTGCCCGCCCGCGAATCACGGACACTCATTGTCGGAGTTACCTAATTATGATTGGCCCAGTAGCAGGTAAGGAACTGTCACCTGAAAAATACACGTGACCAATAACCAAACGTATGCCATAGAACATTGGCGTCTAGCCTTCGCGTAAATATTTTCGCGTAAAACAGGTGGCCCTAGTTATTCCTGGTTATTACAAAACCTGCTCTAGATGCATTGTAAACACGGATGCCAACAAATGTGTAAGAAAACAGGTAACAATCCAGTGCTACTTGGTATGGGGTAAATTAGGGGAAGGTACCTATATCAATGAACAAAAAGCGGAGGCTTTTGTAGTATGCTGCGGATGGTCGAGTGTCGCTTACAGATCACTGAACCTGCGAAATGTTTGTGACCATCTCTGTAATAAACATTGATAGTAATAAACTAACTACATAAGTATAAGTTAAACACGATTTTCAATTTTATAGCAATACGAATAATAAACACAACCCCAACAAAAAATATTTACTTTTTAATGCCACTAGAACTGAAAGGATCTGACTGGAATGTAAGTTTTGGCTTAATAGCATTTTGATAAAAATCGCTCAGTGCATTCATTAACTGAATTTCACTAACAGACCGCCCGTAATATATCAGCTCATGACGAAATAGGTGTTCAAACAACGCGTACTTCAAACATTTCATCCTGATCGGCTTCAGCTTTGTAACCACGTTATAGTACTACGAGGATGAATCAATTAACAACGTTACGACGGTTATAATTCCTTGCAGTAAAATGAGCACTTTTGATATCCCTGCTTAAGATATACTTCTATGCCCGTTGTGTATTCTTCCGCCTTATGTAAAATTAACTCTGCCATTGGCCTTATCACTTTATACATGCGTCGGTCGAGTGAAACTGTGGAATTATTAGAAAAGTAAATATCTTACAAAAATGCTTATTTTTACACTTCGCTCCACAAAAAAAAATGTAGAAAGTGAAAGAATGGAGAATTCATGCCCAGACAACTTCTACATAGAGTAACTGTCTTCATAACCTACTTCGTTTCCAGCAATTGTTCGTTATTTTAAAGTTTCTTAATGTCCATTTTTGTTGTGCACAATTCTGATTGGCCGAGATGGTCAAACATCACATAAATTTCAGAACCGATCGAATCTTCAAAGGTTTGATGGAAACCGAAGTCATCCAACTTTCTCAGACAAATATGGCGGCGTTTACATTTCGATGACGTCATAACTGTCCAACTTATTGGAAGCAGTTTGACGGAATAATTTGACCGTGTGACAGGGGCTTTAGCCATTTCCCCGCCCTTCTAATGTAGGCATTAAATATTCTGCCGTCATAAACCAGTGTAACCAACCTTTGAACAAGGGTGCTTCAAGCGAGAGTTTGTGCCTCTTTGAAATGTGTTGAATTTACTTGTGTATGGCACAACATCGAAAATCAATGACAATAATTGTGGTAACAATATATTAGTTTGTGGTACATAGTGGGAAATAATTTTAATTCACAGATTAATAATAATTTAATGTGCATGTTTTCAAGACACAGCTTAATCTATAAATGTAATTGGCATTTCATTATTTGTTTAATTTAGTGTGTCCAATATTTGCTTTGTCATATTTTTACTGGAAGACATTTTTTTCTCAATTTTAATCATTGCAGCAAATATGTAAGCTATGTCCGTAAATATCATTTTCGTAAGAGACAATCGCAAACAAGTCTTGTATTTACATTAAGCACTTGTCCTCCAAACATCATGTGTTCGTGGCCAGATTGACTCGGAATAGAGTGACATAGGAGTTACACTGATGCATATCGCTGCGGGGTTGGAACAAAGTTCATGTAACATATTGCGCAGTGTGTAAAGGCTGTTCATGATAAAGTCAGCACTTTATAAATGAACCTCAGAAGAAGTCACTGCCCCCGCCTGCATATATTTTAACGGGAGCGCTTGTGGCATTTGCGCAGTAAAGTTGGTAACGATGGCTGGATAGTAGTTCCATATTTTAATGTCGAATAAAAAGTGTTAGGTAACAATTTGTCATAACTTAAAATTATTCCCTTCGCTTTCTGTTTTTTGTTAATGCATCAAAGTGTAAATATAAGCAGATTTGTACAGTATTTACTTTCTTAATCATTTCATCGTTTCACTTGACCGACGCAGGGATAAGGTGATGAGGCCCATGGCAATATTAATGGAATACACAACATGCGAACAAGTATATCATAAGAAGAGCTTTCAAAAGTGCTCATTTTACCGTGAACAGCCTATAGTAACATGACGTCATGATGGCTCCACCACCCACAATACCAGTACTTTCAACAAATAATTTTTTTCAGTCTTCCCCCTGAAGTGCATATAAATACAGTTCAAAAAAATTCTTAATGTTCTTAAAAATCACGTATGCATACGTGTAAATATACATATAAACATACAATTCTCATTTTAGTCTACTTTACATAAAATTTAACGCCCCCTCCCCTTCCCCCTAAAGGACGTGTCTAGGCATGTATATGGATGCATCCACATCCAAACAAAAGAATCATCACGCTATTTCATTTCGGTATACTTGTTCTGGGGTGAAACAGATTTCTAATGACCAAGAAATACTTTCACCGTACATTTCAATGAGTGACAACTATAAAATATCCCGGCAGATAATTTTCCAAAACTTAAAGGAAAATATTTAAAGTAGGGAAGTTATATGATTAACACTTTTCTTAATATTGACGAAGTAGAAGGCGAGAGAAGGTTAAAGACAATTCCGTATGTGAAAGTCGTTACTGGCAAGTTGGAGATCAAGAGCGACGCCATTTTCGTCATTCTCGCAAAGACACAAATGGTCGAAGTAACTTGCGATCGTTTAGTTCTCGTATACAGAATCGATAGTTAACTTGCCCGGCTGTTGCGACGGAAAAAAATTTAAATGAGCGTAGCACGTATTCCACGGTATGATGAACGGCAGAAATAGATGCTTACCGGCGCTGCAAGGCTCTTGAAGGTTCCGCGAATGACTGCTAAACGATCCGCACAATAAAAGGCCTAACCCCACTCATGACGAAAGGCAAGGCCAACACACGAGCGAGATCTCCCGAGTTGTCAACAGGCAGTGTCAGTATAGTCCTCGCTGCGCACTGCAAGTACACGCTGTTCACAGTGAAGTGAGCACTTTTGGAAAACTACTGCTCGTTAACTGTTCCATTCCCTACAGCCATGGCTGCCCAATCCCTCTCTGCCACGATACACGCTTCCTATGCACTGATTCCCTTCCAATATAGTCCTCGCTGCGCACTGCAAGTACACGCTGTTCACAGTGAAGTGAGCACTTTTGGAAAACTACTGCTCGTTAACTGTTCCATTCCCTACAGCCATGGCTGCCCAATCCCTCTCTGCCACGATACACGCTTCCTATGCACTGATTCCCTTCCAATATAGTCCTCGCTGCGCACTGCAAGTACACGCTGTTCACAGTGAAGTGAGCACTTTTGGAAAACTACTGCTCGTTAACTGTTCCATTCCCTACAGCCATGGCTGCCCAATCCCTCTCTGCCACGATACACGCTTCCTATGCACTGATTCCCTTCCTTATAGGCCTAGGTAGACACCTGCGAAATTCTCATTATTGTTTGACATCAGGCTAAACGTTAATGTGCTATATATACTCGAACCAGCGTTTGTTTCTCCATTGGCTACTGCATAGATGTTAAGTCACGCCCTTTTTGAATGGACTGCGCAATTATGACGTGTTCATTTATTGGCGAGGAGTTACTCAGGGCGTGTCAAATAGAGTATGGCACAATGACTAGGGACACCCGAATTTCGCGGAAAGATTTCACGACCAGTTGTATTTTATAACACTTTAGCACTTTTGAAAGCCCTCTTATCTGAAATAATAGCCAATAAATATATTTTATTTTAGCCTTAGAAATTAACTCCCGAGTGCCGTGGAATATACACACTGTGTTTATTACTTACGCGGCAATATATATTTAAAAATATGATTGAAAGATAAAATATAGCTGAAAGGAGAAAAGTCACTAGGGCCTCAAAAGTGGTCACTTTACCGTGAACAGCGTTTACCATGGGTGGGACTGTACCTACCAAGCAAATTATCGCTCCTGGAAGTATTTGCTTGTTTTCAAAATACAACATTTTAAATTATGATGTAAAGAACACAGTGTTTTTTACACCCAACCGATAAAACTCGTGTGGTAAAATCTCGCTTGGACGTAGATAAATTACCGCAGTTACGGTGGGGTTAGCTCCTTAGGATAAGCGCGTCACAACTTGATCACCATCATGTTGGTCCACAACGTACCTGACATGCGTGCTGTACCATACCACATTCATTATCTGTAAGGCTATCCGCCACTACACTGCCGGGTTGACAGCGTCCCATTCAAACCTTCTCTCCAAGATGCTATTCACATTAATGTAAGCACTTTTGAAATCCCTCACTTTCGGAATAATAGTCAATAAATATATTAACTTCGGAGTGCGGTAGAACATACACAATCTGTTTACCACTTACATAGCGGCAATATTTATTTAAAAAAGGTGGTTAGAGGGTAAAAAATGGCTGAAAGGATAAAGCAAATAGGGACTTAAAAGTGCTCACTTTACCGTGAACAGCCTAAATGTAACGTTACTTGGTTACAATATAAAGTGTCCATTTGAGCAGGTTAACTTTTTGAGTGTAGCTGAGCGATTAGCACGCTCGCTTCTCAACAAGACGAAGCGGGTTCAGTCCCCGACCGGGTCACCGGATTGTCGCAAGTGGGAATCGTGCCGGACGATGCCGTTTGTCGGCGGGTTTTCTCGGGGATCTCCCGTTTCCCCCACCTCTTCATTTCGGCGTTGCTCCATGTTCACTTCAATCACCCTCATCGGCTCTCAAGAACTCGCTGTTAAGAGCCACCCAGATCTCTTCACTCACTCACACTCACTTTACAGGCGCGTATTGAGTAAAGTATATTGCCAATTAAAGACGCCTGTTGGGGGAAAGATAGCCAGTAACTCTTTGCACTCGGTACAAATTTACTGGAAACTATGACGTCATATTATCCACCGCAGAATGAACAACTGTTTTAATTGTCTTGTTATTTCCACTTACCGCCATCCTATTGGTTCATTTCATACTACACCAGGCACAATTACTGTGCTGTGCCACGATCATTATTGGCTGGTTGTCAGTGGAGTCGAGAGGAGGTGAAGAAATTTGTGTGGCTCTCAACAGCGAGGCCTTGAGAGTCGACGAGGGTGAGGCGAGGTGAGTATGGAGCAGCGCCGGAAACGGGAGATCCCCGAGAAAACCCGCCGACCAGCGGCATTGCTCTGCACGTTTCCCACACGCGAAAATCTGGGAGCCATGCCGGGAAACGAACCCGGTTCGTCCAAGTGGGAGGCGAGTGGTCTGACCACTACACCACCGCGGCCCCTGGTAGTCAGTGGAGTGGAGAAATTAGTTGACCGTGTCTCAAGTTAAGTTTCCTTGCATAAACAACGGTACGTACAAACAATAGTGTTCATTGGGTCCCGTTACAATTTCTTTATAACATTTTACGGGGTTAAATTGTTATTGTCATGCTGTTCATATTGTCGTATTACGATATTTATTTTTGTCTCTCTGTAGTTTACATGTGTAGTAGTTTCTTTTGTCCCGTATTTGTTCAGTTACAACCTATTTTGATCTTTATAGTCTTTTGCTAACAATTTAAAATTACTTTACTTTAAAAAAATAATTAATTAAATATTGTTTTACTATATAATTTTAAATGACAATTTAAAAAAAAATGTTTTTTAAGTGTTGCGCCTTTAATAAAAAATTGTAGCAAAGTATAAAGTGAAAAAAAACTGTGAACCTTGGATGAGCTCTTGTTCCTAGACGCATCATTCAGCACTTCTTTTTATCGTGTCATAGAGTTCTCTCGAGACATAAAAATAAATTGGCAATGTTCCCTGGAGGAGGACAATATCCGTCAGACGAATACACTAGTCTGTAAACATTGTGAGTAATCACTGCAAAAAGTTTACAACAAAAATAGACCTCATTTATAACGTAATGCAAGCGGCAGTAGCTCATTATCTGCACTACGGAATAAAGCCTTTTTTTTTTTACGTCATATAAACAGCTTTTCTTTTGCGGATTCACCCATGAACAAACAGGCTTAAAACAATTTCACATTTGAAAGATTTTGCAAGTAAAACAGTTTGTATAATCGTAAGTTTGCAATACGATCATAACACATACGCATGCTACTAAGCCTTTAAATGCAAACAAAATAAACTTTAAAAAAATCACAGCTACGGTGTTAAACAAGTTTCATAATTATATTATAGAACAAGTCAAGTACTGGAAGTGGCACAGATTTACGGCCTAATTATTTAGTGTTGATTACCAAAGTCAGTAAAAAATATCGCAAAAGCACGGGATGGTTTTAAAAAGAGACGCAATTTAATTCCTTTATAAATACTCTACAATGTGTCGTCTTCACTTGCGATGGTCGTTTCTAAGTGGAAATGTCGAAAACTCACCGAGTGTTGTTCAGAAGCTCGTCAATCAGAACCAGTGACGTTTAGAATCGGTGGAGCAGTTGGATAAACGCCGGTTTAACCATACTCCAACGAAACAATATGTTCCAAAATTCTGACGTACATTGATAGGTGCATATACTGATATATCGCGGGATAAGCTGACTGATTGCTAGCTGCCAATGTACTGTGGGTAATGTATCATTTTTTCTTTCGTCATTTGCTGTTGTCTACGAGTGAATATATTCTCACATATCTCTGGGCCTTGGAGCATGCTGGATGGTATCACAGAGTGGCTTATAACTAGGGGTAGTGAAACTTCGCGAAATTATTTCAAGACACGTTATGTTCCGAAACACTATAGGGTTGTTTACCTCTCTTGATTGGCTTAGTTATTTTTTGATACGTGTTAGTTGTCTGCACACGAATCACGTAGGAGCCGTGCCGATGTTGCCGAATTCTGAGCGGTGCGGTCACATATAAAAACGCCTTCTCAAGCAGACAGCAACCAATTACAGCAGGCAAACTGCTGTCGAGTGCTTATGGTAGCGAAGTCTAGCTTGTAACCTTATTTCTTCGCGAAAAGATTTGTTGTCAAGTTGTATTTCAAAACACTTTGACTCCGATCCACTTGCGCGATTGGATAGTCACAACTGCTACGCGTCTTACGTGTAGAGACCTGCTAAATTCACATTATTTTTTAAAAATAGATTGAACTCCGCGTTACTGTGCTTTTGACCGACTTCAGGCATTTGCCTGAAATATGTCTGTCACGCCTCGGAGAACTCTTGAGCCCATAAGAATATATCAGCGGTGGAGTGACCAATCCCTTTTAAGGAGATCAAGCAGGTAGGCGACGTTGATTAAAGTACAGCGATCAATTAAACCATAGACAGTGGTCGCTTGTTTATAATAGAGGCCTAAAAATTTGCGAGTACAATGACCTGCAGGCTAGACTCTACAGTCTTATGTACAAATATGCCGATGTTAATTGTGCATTGGTCATCTGCTAATTATGTATAAACACGCATTTCTTAAATTCTAGATGGTCCCAAAATGAAACCGCGAATTCTTCTGGTCTCTATTTATAAGGCAATGAAGTCTATCCTCTCAAGACCTCGATGTTAAGAGCCTCCCAAATCATCTGGAGTCTATCCTATCACCGAAAGATGACGCGAATCCGGCACGTCTATACTTACGTGCCTGCCCACGAATAACAAAGGTTCAGTACCGCAGTAACTTAATTCTCATTGGCCCCGTCAAATGCCACACTGTCTTCGGCGAAAGCATGCGGCCAATAACTAGATCCCCAAGTATTTCTCGTGTTGATGTGGCAACAGACTATGGTCTGCAGTCCTCTATACACTCGAGACACTATCGTCTGCTTATTGGCCGCTGCCATCAAGTGAGGCCTTCGTACAGGACTGTTCACAGCTCACTTGCACTACTCCTCCCTGCTTATTACTAGCCCATAGCTAAACATTCGCTAGTTGATGTAGCAACAGGCTAGGCTTTACAGTCCTCTATACACTGGAGACACTATCGTCTGCTTATTGGTTGCTGCCATCAAGCGAGGCCTTCGTACAGGACTGCTCACAGCTCACTCACACTACTCCTCCCTGCTTATTACTGGCTCTCAGTTAAACAAGGCGTGTACACACAACTGCTCTCCAATCACAGTAGCAGGAGACAATAACAAGTGTTTGAAGTCTTCTTCGTCACAGAAGAAATTCGCTAAATACTCGGGGCTCTACCAATAACTAGAGGAAAACTGCAGGTGTACAAGTAGCATATTGAAATCCAGCTCCTGTGTAATTCTGTGGCTCTGCTTATAACGTACGTACACGCCAGCAGAACCACGTCAGTGTTCAGCAACATGATGGAACACCGTTCGCCAACCAGCGTCTGGTAACCTACTTGTTTCCCATAGTAGCCAACCAATAGGGAAGATTTCGCAACGTGCAATGACCAATCAGTAGAGACATGCAAAATTCGCGTGATTATTTGGCAGTACACTAGATTTTACCGTCATATATACATTAGAGTCGGTGTCATTTGATTATTGGCTTCTGCAAAAGCGAGTAGCCATAGCCCCTTTTGACTAAACGGAACGTGATTTGACTATATTGTCTTTACTTGTTTCCGGTTAATTCGAGACCACCCAAGGCGCGTTAAACCAGATGTAATCCAATGACGAGAGCAATACAAACACACATATGTTTGAACTATATTCTGCCTTCAAATGGTAACGCGAATTTTGCAGGTCTCTAGCAATCAGACGCAAGGCCCGTCCCCAGATCCTCGCGTAGCCAATCAGAAAAACGGCACGCCCACAGCAAAGCAACAACCACGCAATCTCGTCTTTCTGTAGAGGTACTTATATTCTACGGACTGATACTCTGATAGTAGTAAACGTTTGTTAGTCGTCTGAAAAGAAGCAGCGTCTGAAACGCATTATCCAGTCATGAAGAGAAACAAGGAGATGGAGGGTATTGGAGAATGAGTTAAGATGGACTCAGAACCATCCGTCGAAACCGTCAGTCGCCCATCCGTCTGGCGATCTCGTGATCTTCAAACACTCGCAGGGCAACATTTTTTTTCTATCCGTCCATCCGTCAAATATTTCGAGTTGAGAGATTTGGGCGGCTCTTAATATCGAGGTCTTGAGAGTCGATGAGGGTGAAATGAGGTGAGAATGGAGCAGAGCTGGAATGCAAGGACGGGGAAAACGGAAGATCCGCGATAAAACCCGCCGACCAGAAGCATCAACCAGCACGATTCCCACTAGCGAAAATCCGGGAGTGACCGGGCGGGTATTGAACCCGGTTCACCATGGAGGGAGGCGAGCAGGCTAACCGTTCAGCCACAGCAGCCCCTTTCAAATATTTTCCAAACTCTAACTTTCGACGGACGGATGAATGAGTCACCGCCTTCTGACGACATTCCTTAATGAGAATACACACTTTGAATTTAAATGCAAGGCGGTGGATTTGTGTTTATTTATCTTCAGCGGTAAATTCAAAAAATTTAAATGTATAAAAGTTTTAGTATATATTCATATCACGTAAAAAATTCTTTTCCAAGAATGTTTCTCTCTTGAAAAGGTATTTCCAACCAAAATATACCTCCACCAAAAGAAATATTATGAGTTTAAGGGGGTCACGGTGGCTGAGCGGTTAGCCTGCTCGCCTCCCACCAAGACGATCCGGGTTCAATCCTCGGCTGAGTCACTCCGGATTTTCAAATGTAGGAATCGTGTCGGACGATGCCGTCGGTCGGCGGGTTTTCTCGGTGATCTCCCGTTTTCCCCGCCCTCTCATTCCGGCGCTGATCCATGCTCATTAATCACCCACATCGGCTCTCAAGATCTCGCTGTTAAGAGCCTCCCAAATCGCTTCACTCACTCACGATGTTGAGTTGTTACAACTGAAATTTTGCTGTGCAAAAGGATTGACGGATGACGGATTGTTGTGAGTGCTTTCAGCTGACGGACGAAAACACAGATGGGTGCCTGACTGACGGTTGCGACGTATGGTTGCGAGTCCAGGTTTAGGGCAAAATACGTAGCGATTTTCCACAGCATCTTTCTTCAAGCACATCGACAAGCGCTCAAACACGCGGTAGGCGTGCGTGCATGCAATCCGAAAAAAAAGGGGGAAAAACGGACGCTTGAACTTCGCACATGATTGCGAGATAGAGGTGAGATCGCTTATCACACACTACGGGTGTGTGATAAATCACATTCCTTTTTTTTTTTTTCTCGCGCCCAAATCCGCGAAGTTGGAGAGCCTTGCAGATGATCTAACTTCGTATTTTGTTTACGGCAGCCGTTATCTCGATCTCATAAACGCCAGCCGCAACACGGGTGATCGAGTTCCGCCCAGCGCCTAACTTACTACCGTGTTAACGTTTCTGTTTCTGACTACACTAACATGCAATCTGCGTGAAGAGTGAAACAAATCGTGGATCTATTTAGTGGCAGGCTAAACTTCAGGAACTTCCATGTTTTGGCCCTTCTGCGATAAAAAAAAAAAGTATCTGATACACGTTTTGAAGTACTGTCTCAACAAACCGTAACGTAATAGACCTGAATCACATACCACCCAGTTAAGAGTAAAATTTTAACGCAAGAAGAATGAATTACTTTGGTCCGAGAGTTCAGAGAAATGTTAAATTTAACCGGAAGATCAACGAACTCGTGAATGTATTTAAGCATTAAAGATTTTTGATTAGCTGATGTTAATGCCTCTTGGAAACACACACACACTGTTACAAAAAATGATGTTTCAAAAGAACACTCCGTAGATGTGAAACAGGATATATACTTTTCCTTATATGTAGGAATAACGATTTTTAAGAGCATATTTGAAAATTCCATATATTTCAAACACTGTAGCCTACCTCCGTTTTCGGAATAAGGCTGTGTGTGTAGGTGTGTGAAGGAATGTGTGAACTGTTGACCTGCAAATAGCACGTTTGTTACTGATGGAGTAATTGAATAATAAATTACTCAGTTCGACGAAGATTTCTTTTTCTTGCGTTCAAATAGTCTACAATTCAAGTAGAGACGTGCTGTTTCATCTTATAACTAATCAGGAATCTGCTGTAGGCTAAGTGCCACAGTTATGTGCTTACTCGATCAGTAAAGGTAGTAATTTACAGCGGGTAAATTAGCCTGCTTGGTAGGCTCCTAAAAGCTGTGTAAACATATCACCTTTTATTTCTGCTTTTGGTGGTCGTCTGTATTTGACTAATCGTTGAAGTAACATATTTTGGCATGTCAAAAGTCATGGTGTATGGGTCTAGCATCGCGTAGGCTCTCCTCTGTCCCGACGAAGTGCAGCAACTCGGGCAGTGATGCCACACGTGGACGAAATATCCTTGTAGAGTTGTTGACCTATGGCATATAGATGGATATAGCCACAGCTCCCTGGTATCTGTAGGATCAGGATTTTGGGTGTGAATGGACTTCCACACCACGCTCGTTAAATGCTCGGGCGAACGAAATGGCTACAGCAATCGTTGAAACTCTCCAGAATGCTCCTCGGACCAATTCTGGACCACTCGGGCCCCGATGCACACAGTGCATTATCCTTAGGGCCACCTGTTTTTCGCGAAAATATTTACGTGAAGACCAGACGCCAATGTTCTATGGCTTTGGTTATTGGCCACGCGTCTTTGTCAGGAGACAGTTCCTTACCTGACTGGGCCAATCAGAATTAGGTAACTCCGACACCGAGTGTCCGTGATTCGAGGGCAGACGCCTGCAATGCGTGACAACAGAAATCATCCAGTCACGAAAGTGTATCTGAGCTCTAGTGTTTTGGAGTACATATAGTCCTGAAATCTTTTCGCAAAAAAATAGGTGGCCCTAATTATCCTGCTCGAATATCCCGTCGTTACAGGGGAACGTAAATCCACGAAGAGCTGCAATGCAATGGCATGAACAGCTCACAGTTACTCAGGCGATGTTATAGGCTTGCACAGGTCTGGACGATGCCATGACGTGATGGTACGGTTGCACTACTGACTATTACCTTTACATACTATTATCCAATGACTTGGCATGACAGTGTGAATGTACAAGTGCTTAAAATTTAGCTTGTTCCTAAAATAATCAGCAAATTTTTAGAACCTCTATCAAAGGCAGTAGCTACTCGTGCGTCTACAGGCGTGGTCTCATCAGCAAACGGATTCAACCGCGAGTAAGAAAGCAAATTAATCGGACACCTATTTCTCGCTCCGCACAGCTCGCAAAATTTATTCACTTCCTTTGCAACATGTACTCGTTAGTGTATACGCTGGGACTGAAAGTTTGAACAAAAATGTATGGTTTTATGTATGGCTACGGCAGACATGGAAGACATTTCAAGCGATGGCAGCAGCCAAGGAACAGTCGATCTGTGTAAGCGCTCAAGGAACTTGGGAACCAGCTTGTTTACTAATAAGTCGGAAATGTTGGGTCCCTGAGATATGCACATGAAGAACGGCGATGTGCACCTTAGACTGATGCATTTTGCTCGCAGTGAATCAACACACTGAGGAAAAGTATGATTGTAGGAACTATTATTTTTGTGCACATGGCCCACCCAGGCTGTTTTATAGGGACAACTCTATCAGATGGATCGTCATTGCCATCTAAATGTTGTAAATGTAGATAGTAACATAAATATAACAGTCGGTTGTGTTCCTGTCTGTGATTGTGTGTACAACTATATGTACAGTCCCTGCCATACGCTAAAGATGAGGTAGACTGCTTATTCGTCTTCTGCGCATGTAGCCAACATTGACCTACCCCAAAAGAACACAACTGTCAAAATCACGTGGTCAATAGCGGTGAAAGTGTTTGTTTATATCTTAATTTTTTAATGACAAGCTCTGTTATGTGAGTAAAATTCTTATACCAATTTGAATTTAATCAAACTTCATTACAAATTGGTCAGACGAAGTATACATACGTCTCAAAACGTTTGTTTACAGATCAGTTTTCTAAACTCAATTCCAAACCACGCCATTTTCTCTAAACGTGTTGACAGAAAAGCAGTTCAATGTTGGGACATGGATATTGGTTGTGCGCAGCCAGCGAGTTCGGTCTACCTCATCTTTAGTATGTTGTCCCTAAAGCAGAACCCTCAGTTACTACTACAGAACAGATTGTTTATTCGACAGAACAACTTCAGTAATACTTAGATTGTTCCCGCAACAAACGCAAATGTGATAAATTAACTCAACATGCTGATACTGGCGCAGACGTATGGTCCCTATGACCTGAACTGAACTGTTCTGTTATCACTTATTTGCTGTTTTTTCTTTTTCCATTGACATTGTCATGGGCAGTGACTTTCGTGACTTCTGGGTTTTTCCTCACGTCAGAGTAAATGCATTGCTACGTGGGGAGAAACTAATTCTGGAAGAATCAGACGTCAAGAAATTTACCCAGCGAATAACGATTCGTTTCCTTCTTTCCTATTTTGCAAGTCACCCGGGACTTGTACTTCGCTAGTAAATGAATGTCAAGACGTTTTCGCACGTCTCGCTTTCTATTTGGCAAGTGCCACCGATGCCTCAGTGTGTTAGCTGAATTCTTTTAGTGGGAGGTACGAGTCATCGCCGGCAACAGAAGCGGAACTAAATAGCGGAGTGGAGATGGCCCTTAACCGCTAGGTCTTGAGAGACGAGAGCGAAGAGAGGTGAGTATGGGGCAGTGCCGGAATACAAGAGCGGGGGAAATTGGAGATTCCTGAGAAACCCCGCCGACCAGTGGCATCATACGGGAGCAACCCCGCCGGGAATCGAACCAGGTTCGCTTTGTGGGAAGTGAGCACTCTAGCCGCTGCGCCACTACGGCCCCTAAATAATAAAATATAATGTAACTACTATTTAGGGGCCCGCCTACCAGGCGCTATACGTTAGTACTGAGAGCGGGTATGTTCTGGCGCACTTATAGAATGACATACGGATAGGTGCAACCGTTTAATGCGCGAGAGGATCCTTGGCGGCGAGGCTATAGGCCCTTCGCTCCCTTCCGTTAAGGTTATCTAATACGAATGCCTAACCCACCACCATCACTCTTCACTCCGTGCCTTAGTGGGAGCGTGCCACTCTTGCACGGATGGTCTTGGAGCTCCATGCTCCCACTACTCCACGGGGTGGTGCGGGGTGGTGGTGGGGTAGGCAACAGCGACACCCCTTAAGAAAGTAAAACATAAATCTGCAGAAAAAAAGCAATATTTTCGCCTTATGGTCACGAAGCTTCATTTAACGTCAAAACTCGAAATATTCGTCGTAAGAGAACGCCCCAGCGTTAGTTACTACTGAGCATCGTTTAACTGGAAGTAGTTATTCTGAAATCTTACGACGTGTTCAAAATTGAAATTTTTTCTCGTTGAGACTTATCCGAATGGAAGCGCCTCCCACTGCAGTCAGTATTCTTTCCGCTGACTCCAATTTAATGTGATTGTAGTCGGGCATCTGCTTAAGGTAGCAGGTGAATTCTTTCACAAACTTTAAGATGCCTTATCTATAGAGCCACCTGTTTTTCGCAAAAAGATCTACACGGAGGCTAGACTTTAATATTCAATGATCCCACTTGAAGTCTTCATTTGACTGGGACCGCGGTGACTGAGCAGTTAGACTGCTTGCCTCCCACCAAGGCGAACAGGGTTCAATCCCCTGCCTGGTCATCGGGTTTTCGCATTCGGGAATTGTGTCGGAAGATGCCGCTGTTCTACGGGTTTTCTCGGGATCTCCGGTTTCCCCCGACCTTGCATTCTGGCGCTGCTCCATTCTCACCTCATTTAACCCACCTCGGCTCTCAAAATCTCGATTTTAAGAGCCACCAGAATCTCTCAACTAGAAATATCGGTCCGGAACTTTCTAAAGTAATCCGAGCGCCCTCATGTACAGTAGCCTTCCACTTGTGTATGTCGCCCTCTCGTCCATCCTCACTACAATAACGCTCGTCTGCAGTCGTCTCGCACCCTCCACCATCGTCCGTCCTCTTCGTTGATGTATCTCGCTACACCATACTTCAACCGAATGCCGCACTTCAGCCAGATGATACCACACCAGCTGACTCCTCTCCAGTTGCGAGGAGTGGATGTGGTATTTATAGTGTCGTCGGCTCTGGTGCAGAGTCTTCTCCGAATATTGCGTTGCGCCGAGCAAAAGGATTACCAGAAAATTCTTGCGCATACTCCCAAGTCTTCGACTCCTCGATTCCTCTCACAAGGGGGGGGGGGGGGGGGTCGACTGTCAATCATCCCCCTGGCCACCGGTCGACGTAGCGGTGAGCGGGTCTACCTGGGTCGAGGGAGGTGGGTCACTCCCTACAGCGCAGCGCCGGGACTGCGCATAGCCAGGTAACACGGAACTCGCGTCCATTGCGGGAGTCCACACGTAACGATACAAAACCGTATGGCATCAGAAACAGCTCGGCAGAAATTCATCACTCTAGTAGGAATAACAGTTATGTAGACTTGCTCTTCCTTCGTTTTTCTCTGTTGCCTTCCATTAATTTTTAAAATACAGTTTATCTCTATAGCACTTATTTATGTACCATTCCCCTTTGAGTACTCTGGGTACAAATTGAAGGAATGAGAAAGTAGGCAGGCTTTGCAAAAACGTTCAGTAGACAGTGATACAACTACATCACATTTTGACTAAAAATATGCAAACATTTCTTTATATTTAACAATTTATATATATATATGGCTTGTTATTTGGTGATGACATATATGGTAAGCGATAGCTCATGGCATTAGTTTACTTTGTAATTTTCTTTAATTTGTAAAACTCAGTTAGAATTTGTTACTATAGCTGTAGCAAAACAGAAAAAAAAAATTGAATTTAATGTAAATTATAAAAAATATATATAAAGTGTAAAAATGGTTTATTCGAGGAAAATGTAATCTCATATAATGTGTGCAAGTTGAACAATGTTTAGTACAAAGATTAAATTATTATTTTTTGTGGGGGGGGGGGGGATTCAACACTGTTAACGAGTGTCGGAGGTTACGTAGCGTGATTATGTAACTGCATTCATTCGAGCCACGCCGTAGTGGTCTGGAGGCCGCTAATTTCTCAACGTGCCGGACGTGGGACGGGGGACAGCTCGTTAGTCGGTCGGCGAGACGCGCGCCGCGACGTAAAGGGCCCAGAGTTCCCGGACGGCGCCCTACTTTCTCCTTCGCTCGACCTTGGTAGCCTCGCCGGCCGGCCGGCGCGGCGCGCCACTCAGTTCCGAGAACGGCCCTCCCCAGAAACCCCGTCCCCCTTGTACCGGAACTCTACGCGCCGCCTGACAATGTCCCGGCCGCCTGCCAACAAGACGTGTTCCCCTCGGACGCAACGACGTGACCCCCATCCGCCATTGGGTCCCGACCTTCACTGGATCATGTACCCCCTCCATCCCTCACTGGCCATCTAAGGCCGTTTCTCAATTCTAAGAATACTCTTTCGCATAACCTGGCGAGAACACTGCTACGCGCTCCCTCACGCTCTTGCTTTGTGAAATTGAGACGACAAGAGGACTCACGACCATCCGTCGCATTCGTCTCAGTCGTCCGTCCGTCCAGCGGTCACGTAATCTTCAACCAATCGCAGGACAACTTTTTTTCTATCCGTTCATCCGTCAAATATGTTCTAAACTTTACCTCTCGACGGACGGACGAGCCACCGTCTTATGACGACATTCCTGAGATGAGAATATGCACTTTGAAATAAAATGCAGGCGGCGGATCTGTGTTTATTTATCTTTGGTGGTAAAACAAAAATTTTTAATGTATAAAATTTTTAGTGTGTGTGTGTGTGTGTGTGTGTTTATATGTATATATATATATATATATATATATATATATATATATATATATATATATATATTCGTTACCGTCAGGAATTATGAACGTTTGATGCTGGTTTATTGAACAGTATGCCCTACGAAACAAAAATTGTCCCCTTTTTGCAACTGTCTAGGACCCGCCATTTCCGTCTGCATACTAGGCGTTGTATCGCTGCAGCGGAATCTAGTGGAAAATTTGTGTGCGTTTTAAACGAAAACGATGGGTTCTAGGCAGTTAGGCGGTGGCCACCCCTGTTATTTTCGTAACGGGGAGAGTTATTTTGTAACTTTGCTCTGAGGTTGATGATCCCTATTACATAAAACAATATTCCGCGAATTGTACTTCCATCGCACCTGATTTCCGATATTTCGCAAAAGAACTTTAAAAAATCTCAATTTTCGGGGACTTAATACTTAGTTTAGGTATAAAGAGTCCTATATATTTGTCACTTGATTTTGCATAACGTGTCACCTCACGAAGTTTGTCGGTCGAATTCAGTCCCATCCTTTATAGGCGGTTCGCGGTAACATGGGCCCTTTCGAAAGCCCTGCTTAAGATCTACTTGTACGCACGTTGTGTATTCTTCCGCCTTATGTTAAAATAACATTGTCATAGGCCTCACCACTTTATTCATGCGTCGGTATATTGAAACGGTAAAATTATTAGAAAAGTAAATATTTTACAAACCTACTAATTTTTACTCCTAGATACATTTAAAAAAAGTGAAGGAAATAATTTTACTTAACACAAATGGTTATCTAACACTTTTTATTCGACTTTATGATATGCAACTACTTTCACTCCATCGTTACCAACTTTACTGGACGCAAAATATATGTGGATATGAGCGGAGACTCTTTCCTACAGTTGATTTCAAAAGTTAGTATTTTATCGTGAACAGTCTTTAGGAATGTTTAGTCTTGCTACTATACAAATTTGTGGACTTCCCTACGGATTTGACTATTTCCTGAACGAATGTAGGAACGCTACAATGAATGTATTGGACAGCGGGGGGGGGGGGGGGGTGGGGGGGATTACCATTCCCACTTTCTCACTAAGCGTATACACTGGTATGGCAAATTCCCGAATAATTTCTTAGTGTGCTGTGTTTTGCTCTGTGCTATACCTTATCGTTTACTATGCTTACACATCGTCCACTTAAGCGTAGTAGTGCAGCTGACGTCACAGTACGTGTGTAATATGTTAGGTCGTCTGTGCTAATAGATAGCAAAAACTCAGCGGCTAACACTTTACATCGTACGTATATGTCGCCTACTCACATCTTACAAATCCTATATTTTACCTCGGAAGAATATATTTATAACCAGACATCTGTGCGCATCTATGATCCTGTGCCATTGGTATCCACAGTCCTACGCATACTCTGACCTCGGGTCCTGTTTATATTCAAGAGGTAATTTTTTCATCGAATGCTGCATCAACCACTTTTATTAGAAACCAAAGTAGTGGTCGATCTTTCTCTCTTCGAGGATATGTAATGGATTAAGAGTCTCCCAGGACGAATCTCATAAACTGTGATACAGTTGCAAAGGTGGTTTAGATGTAGATATGTTTACAGTCTAATTTGTTCTCAAAATAATTCGCGAGATCCGCGGTGGTGTAGTGGGTAGACTACTCGCCTCCCGCCTAGACGAACTGGGCACGATACCCCGGCAGAGTCACTCCCGGATTGTTGCATGCGGTAATCGTGCCGGACGATGCCGCTGGTCGGTGGGTTTTCTTGGGGTTATCCCGATTCCCCCGCCCCTTCATTCCGCCGCTGCTCCATACTCGTCTCACTTTACCCTCACCGGCTCTCAATACCTCGACGATAAGAGCCGCCCAATTCTCTTCACTCACTCACTCAAAATAATTCGCGGGAATGTTTTGCTATTTTCCCCCCGCTATCCGCAGCACAAATCATGCACTTGCCGTCTATTGAAAGAGTCCTCAGTGTCGGCCACTATGATTGGAAGATGCGGCGTGTGTAGGGCAAGCGAGAGACGATGCCCACGCAAACGACATTCGGCGGAAGATAGTCGTCTAAGCTTTAAAAGGATACAAAGAAGTGAAAGTCGCAAGTAAAAGCGACGGGAAGATTGGGAGAGGTGAAATGTAAAACGCTGAAGAAAAACCAACAACCAGCCATTTGCTCAGTGCCCACCGAGCTCTCCACGAGTGAAATCTGAAATCAGATCTACACGAGATTGGACGCGACGATGACGTAGCTTGAAAATCCCACCTACTTCGTTGGCTACCCAATTATAATGCGACTGGTAACATCCGAATGTAATACGATACGTGTCCAAAATCTGGAAAGTTAAATAATACTGCCCGGGGGGGGGGGTTATAGTTAGCATATATGCTGGAGTTTGCTCTTTGGTGTAACCTGGTTGTATTCTAGCTTGCGTATATAACCCACTAAAACACAGTTCTGCAGCTGAGGCCTCGCTACTTTCGTAATGGGTAGAGACCTGCAGAATTCGCGTTATTATTTGATGACAATTTAAACTTAAAACACATTTACTTTGCAATATTTTGTCATTGGATAATTCTTTATTTGACAGTCCCCGTGTAACTCTGTGCCAATAAATGAACACTTCACAATCGTGTGCCACAATCATGTGCAATTCACTCAGGAAGGGAATGACTTCACGTCTAGGTAGCAGCCAATGGAGAGACGACTCTGGCCAGAGTATATACAGTACTGAGAAGTTGAGCTTGATACCAAAAAATAACGCGAATTTGGCAGGTCTCTAGTAATAGGTACATCGCTGCTTGCTAGTGAGTGGTCGTTGTTCGGCATGCCCCCCGACTCCAAGGTAAAGGCCATTCGCGGTAAAGTGAGAAAAAGTCCTCTCATTTGGAAGGTAAAGTGAGCACTTTTGAAAGCCCTCTCATTTGGAATAATAGTCAATAAGTATGCTTTACTTTAGCCTTAGAAGTTAACTTCCGAGTGCGGTGGAATATACGCACTGTGTTTATTACTTACATAGCAATATTTATTTAAAATGATATTTTAAGGATAAAAAAAATGGCTGAAAGGAAAAAGTAACCAGGCCGTCAAAAGTGCTCACTTTACCGCGAACAGCCTATAGCTGCTTGTCTCTGCTGAGACTGGTCACAGAATAAACATTGCCACGGGCCTCGTCTCTTTACTCATGCTTCGGTCAAGTGAAACTGTAAAATTATTAGAACAGTAAATATTTTATGCTCATTTTTACACTTCGGTGCATTACAGAAAGCGAAAGAAATAATTTAAGTAATCACACATCGTTACCTAACACTTTTCATTAGATGTTAAGATATGAAACTGCAGTACCTCCCATCCATCGTTACCAACTTTACTGTACGAATGTCACTCGGTACGCCCGTTAATATGTACGCAGGCGGGGGCAGTGGCATTTATATAAGGTTGGCTGCTCACTTTATAGTGAACAGCGACTTCTACCTCGAACTAGAGCCGCACACTTGTCGACAACGTGGCGTGGTGACCCGCTTGCATGAAGCCAGTAGCACAGCCAATGCGGGAGCATTCCCAGAATACAATATAAAACGAGTCGCTAGAACCGTCTCCAAGTATACGCCTACGTTAAAGTAATCGCTTTGCAGTTTCACTTCTCTATACTTAGCCATTATGTGGTAGTGGGCGGGCGACAGCACAACTTACACCGTGTCTCAGCTCGTACAGAGGGCGCTCTCTCGTGCTCTCGCTCTCGTGACCACGTCATTATCACGTCGAAGAGAACGCTTTCGTCTCAGTCCGTCGGAGAGAGCGCGAATTTATGTACTCGGTGATGCTCTCTCGCACTCTTTGATCACGCGCCATATCTGTTTACATTATTTCCATGTTTGAATAGGGTTATAATAGCTTTCTGGGCCAAAACCACGTCGTATTTTAACTGTAATTGAATAATGTCAACAGTTTTAGTCAACGAAATAACTTACGTAACACGTATTCATAAAAATATACATAAAGATTTCCGAAAAAGTCTCGTTTTTTTTTTTTTTTTTTTTTTTTTTTTTTTCCACTTTGCAGCAAAATGACGGTAGTACGTAAAACAAAAATAGTAGTATTTTACGCGCTAATAATTATTCTGGTAGTGCTAAAAGTTCAGGTGACAACTTAACATTGCGATATTTCTTTCGCTGAGGTATATTTTGATTGAAAATACATTAAGAAAAAATACATTTTTGGAAAATATTTTTTACGTAGGCCCCTACTTAGTTTAGGTATAAAGAGTCCTACGTATTTGTTACTTGGTTTTGCATAAGGAGTCACCTCACGAAGTTTGTCGGTCGAATTCATCCCCATTCTGTATATCTGCATCTCGACGTGTGGTATTATTTCCATACAGTGTATAGATTGAAAACTTCCATTGCAGCCTAGGAAGTTTACCAGGAAATTTTTTTACCGCGACACAACAGTTCACCACACGCCGCGAACCCAGCTGCACTCGCCGCCAATATGTCGGAACGCCGTTCTCCAATCAATGCTTTGCAACCTACACTTGCCAGCACGCGGCCCAACCAATAAGAAACCTTGTGCAGCAAGACTCACGCCCATATTCACGACTGCACGACCATCACTTCTGTTGGTCTCTGCTTTCCCATTTACAACTATTCCATTGGTTCACAGGGTTGCCAGATTATTTTTTGTTGAAGTCGCCTAAATGGCCAATATTTTGTTGCCCAAATGTCGCCCAATTTGTTTACACTTAATATTAAATGCATTAAAAAATATATTGTAAATTTTTCATGTAATATTTTATATGTATGAAACACGAATTGTTTTAAAATTTAAAAAATAATGATATAGGCCTATGCAAAATTTAAAAAAAAATTTCAAACGCATAAAAAATTGCGTGATATTCAATTCGCCTATTCATTGTCCGCAGCGACTAACAAGAGTCTGAACAAGATACCGTCTTTAATTGTATGTACAGTCGTTGCCGTTTAAAAACTGATTTTATTTATGAGAATTGACTATCTTGTTTGCTTTTTAAAAATACACCAATACTAAGTGAACGATTCCCAGTAGCCCAAATATCGCAAATTCATTACATAAGTCGCCCAAATTGCGATAGTCGCATTTTCGTAATTTTTGGTCGCAAATTTTGGCTTGAGGTAACCCAAATGGTGACAAATCGCCCAATCTGGCAACCCTGCGTTCACACAACACAGGACACGCTTGCCATACTGAGCAAAGTTCATTACAGGTCGGCTGTCTGCCAGTGATGCCTAATTGAAAGTGCCCCATCAATTGTTCTTTCTTACGCAGAGTCCTATGCAATATATCACGTTGATGAGAGTAACTCACGCGTTGTGTGTTGCTGGCGTAATATTACGCTGCGGGAAAACCTGCGAAAACAGCTGGCGAAGTATCATTTCTACGCCTGTGTCTTCTAACAATGCAGATGTTGTGGAGTTACGACAAACTCCACACAGCTTAGTTACGTTAAGACGACGTAATATTAGCCTAAGTCGGCATCACTCAAAGTGTTAACCTCCCGCATAGTAAATCACGGAGGTACAGGGTGTTCAAGTTGCCAAATGAGCGACCCCAGTGGAACGCGGAAATGTCTTCTCACGAAGCGTTTATCCAATGTGGAAAAGAGAGGCTGCTGATGCGTGCACGTGTTGCTGAATTCTGTCGCGTGTTCAAATCGCTTCGCGAGAAATTACTGGCTCTAACCCGTCCACGATCGTGGACCGTGTTGCGAATGAGTCCAATTTATTATCGATACTGTATACAGCAAGCCATCGGTTCCTGTACTTTGATAGTCTTACTTGTAGCCAACCTTATATGTGGATTTTCTATACTTCTTTGGCATGAATGGGTATAGGCTATTCACGGTAAGTGAGCACTTTTGAAAGCCGTGTCATTTTGAATAATAGTCAATAGACATAGTTCATTTTAGTCCTAGGCGTTAACTTAAGAGTGCGGTGGAATATACGCAGTGTGTTTATTACTTACATGGCAATATTAATTTTAAAAGGCGGTTAAAGGATAAGTAATGGCTGAAAGGAAAAAGTATCTAGGGCTCACTTGATCGTGAACAGACTATAATGCTTATAGCATCGAGCACCAGAACGTTGTTCATAGGTTGCGAGCAAGTTGAACACACGTACAGCGTAGACCAAAAATTACGTGAACTCGGAAATCAATCCTTTCTGAACCAGTGTCCACAATCGTGTTAGGGAAGGTTATGATCTCCCCAGTGTGTAACTGATTCATGAAGCGTACTAATGTTTCGTTACTTGAATGATTCATAAAGTATAGGGAAGGTTATGATCTCCCCAGTGTGTAACTGATTCATGAAGCGTACTAATGTTTCGTTACTTGAATGATTCATAAAGTATAGGGAAGGTTATGATCTCCCCAGTGTGTAACTGATTCATGAAGCGTACTAATGTTTCGTTACTTGAATGATTCATAAAGTATAGGGAAGGTTATGATCTCCCCAGTGTGTAACTGATTCATGAAGCGTACTAATGTTTCGTTACTTGAATGATTCATAAAGTATAGGGAAGGTTATGATCTCCCCAGTGTGTAACTGATTCATGAAGCGTACTAATGTTTCGTTACTTGAATGATTCATAAAGTATAGGGAAGGTTATGATCTCCCCAGTGTGTAACTGATTCATGAAGCGTACTAATGTTTCGTTACTTGAATGATTCATAAAGGCTGTTCACGATAAAGTGAGCAATTTAGAAATGAATTTGATAAAAATAGTCACTGCCCCTTCATGCATATATTCTAATGGGCGCACCGAGTGTCATTCGCCTAGCAAAGTTGGTAACGATGAGTGGAAAGTAGTTTCATATCTCAACATCGAATAAGAAGTGTTAGGCAACATTTAGTGTTAAATTTAAATTATTTCTTTCGTTGTCTGTTTTTTTAATGCGTCAAAGTTTAAAATTGAGCAGATTTCCTAATAATTACACCGTATTACTTGACCGACGTATGAATAAATTGTTAATTTTACATAAGGCGGAGGAAGACACAACTTGCATACAAGTAGATCTTAAGCAGGGCTTTCAAAAGTGCTCATTTTACCATGAACAGTCTATATCACTTTAGCCGAGCACGCGGCCTGCTCATTGTTTTTCACAACGGAACAATATTTATGTCCACATGTAAGAATAGCTATCATAAAAATGTTCTTCTTTGCAGAGACTTGGGCCGTAAATAGGCGCGTGTCTGAAAGGGTAAATGAGTGACCGAAAGGTTTACCAATCGGCTGAAGCTAATCCTAAGTACGCAGGTGACGGGGCTCACTCCATCGTTAAAGATCGGATAGGGTGTTTTAAAACACGCGAGGCTGAAGACTGGTTGAGAAACCGACGGAAATGTCAACAAATTTGAGCTACTTTCGCTTCTAAATATGAGGGATCTCACCATTATGCATTTCCATAACTCTCGCGACTTGCGAGAGTCTGACATGAACAGTATGTCATCCGGAAGTTGGGAGAACATAAAGCACCAGCGCAGTCAAATATAAATTACACAAGCTGAAACATGCACAACACCGACAATCTGAACAAAACAGACACCTAAGGCTCACATATTCGGCCTAGAGAGTGGGAAAATAAACGCAGAGAATACTTCGCAAATAGTCGATGGAATTTTCCGATGTTATTTTACTGCTGGTTCGGAGTGCCTTGATTTGAATCGCTATTCTACCCGTCTTTCGCGTTGCAGGCTTGTCATTTGTTGATATACTTGTACATGTTTATAAAAAGAGTGCGTCACTTGTTAAGCTAATAATTAAAATATTGTTAACATTTTATAACAGTTAAAAATGATTAGACTCAAGGAATGAAAAAAAATAGCAACATCAAATAGAGATGCGTTTCTGTGGGCCTTCAAAGATATAAAAACGAACAATAAGTACATTCTAAATCTGAATCAGAGTCACATTTCACAGTTTAAATCAGTTAACATCACCTGACTTATTCAACAGTCAGTTCAGTCAGTTTAGCTGATGAATTAATTTTAAAAAAATACCAGATTCTTTCACTTGTTTCAGTGGCATTTTTCACTAATTCATCAACCATATTTCATTTTCTGATTTTTTAGTGATTTGTTTTTTACTGATGGGTCGGTTTAACTACGTGTATCAAACAACATCAAACAACATCAAACAATCAAACAGCGTATCAAATGAAATATCAATGAACAAATTAAACAACCAATGAAAACATTTTTTATGTGAGTTTCGATTTTTGGAATACCATTTTACATGGTAACATGAGCATTCAGTCTTTCACTTCATTTTTAAGGTCTTCCATTTCGTTTACCCGCAATCATCATATCGCTCGGTTTGGACGTTTAAATGGGCATTATTCGACAGAAAACAAAAAATAGTTTCTGTAAAGTCAAAACTATCCGCCATACCATAAAGTTTATGAGATTGAGTTTGGGCTGAGCGGTTAGCCTGATCGCGTCACATCAAGGCGAACCGGGTTCAACCTCCGGCCGGGTCATTCTAGGATTTTCGCATGTGGGAATCGTACCGGACGATGCCGCTGGTCGGCGGATTCACGCCCTTGCATTCCAGCTCTGCTCCATTCTCATTCCACCCTTATCGGCTCTCAGTACCTCGTTGTTAAGAGCCGCCCAAATCTCTTAACTCAAATAAAAAAAATACATTAATGGCCCCATTGTAACCAAGAAAAACTTATATTTTCATATTGGTTGGCGGGTGGGGTGTGGGGGAGTCACGTCTATAACACGGAGCTTGTTACAACAGCCGGCCGCCACTGTCCTGTCTGATTGGCTAGACGTTCCCTATTGGCCGGGCTTACGGTGGGCGCTGATTGGAAGTGTTCCGACCATAGACTAAAGATTAGGAAGACCGCTTATTCGTCTTCTCCGCACGTACATAACATTTACCTACTCCAAAGGAACACGACAGTCAACGTCACATGGTCAACCGAGATAAACGTGTTTGTTTATACTATCTTAATTTCTGAATGACAAGCACTATTATGTTAATAAGATACTTTTACCAATTTGAATTTAAACAAAATGCAATGTAAATTGGTCAGAGGAAGTATAAAAACATCTTGAAACACTTGTTTACTACACAGTGTTCTAACCTCAAATACAATCCACGCCGTTTTTGCTAGTCCTGTTGGCAGAAAAGAAGTTCAATGTTGGGACACGGAAACTGGTTGTGCGCAGCCAGCGAGATCAATCTACCTCATCTCTAGTCTATGGTTCCCACATGTTGCTGGCCAGTGACGCCATTTTGCTGGCGCGTTCGGTCGGAGTTGGCGAAATACGCGGCTGTTTCACTTCTACATTCTAAAGTATGCTGTAGACAAGAACACTGCAGTAGGAATCCCGTACTGTTGACAGGCCGCTCCGTTAGGCGACCATGACCACGTCGCTATCTCGAAGACCCGCCTGGAGGCCGAGCGCAGACAAGCAACAACTACTTATCTGTCACGTAGATAACACTGCTCACAACAATTACAATGGCCGCGGCACTCATTATCACGACCAACGTTTCACGCCCTCTTCAAGTTAACTGTACGACTTTTACGACGTTTATTTATTTTCGAAAAACAAAAGATAAACAAGGCAGGATATACTGACCACGACTATAGAAGGCAGGTCTGGACACTAGTTTGAAAAGTTGACGCCCTTAGTGAGCCATTTAGTTCATGAACCCAGCCACAGAGCGCTGCTACCGAAGTAGGCGTTATCCCTATACCAGCAAAGTTAACAACATTAGTTTGCTTGCAGCGCTCTGCGGCTACTGCGCGAACTAAATCAGACAATAAGGGGGTCAATTCGCTAACATTGTTAGATAGGCGAGTGTCCAGATCTGTCTTCTACGGTCGTGATTCTGACTAAGGTGGGAGCGAAAGCCGCTTATATGATTATGAAAGTTCGTACATCACAGAGTTAGGAATATAGTCCATTCACCGTTACTTCCAACTTTCCTGAAGCCCTGCTACAGTTCTACTTCCAGAATATTCCTCCGCCCCACGCAAACAAAGCTTAACCTAGTACATCAAATTACTCCAAAAGAACAACGCACCGCATTCGTGCGTGCTCATTGCATTAATATTTTGCATGAGAACTGTTTCTTACTAGGCATTGTCAACACACATATCTTCTTCATATTTTACTCGTATGTATTTAAATGAAATGTATATAAATGAAATATTATAATTTAGAACTATATATAAAATTACAATTTAACCGAAAATTAGATGTCTTTCTGTTAATAGAAGTATAAAAACATGTGTCCATGACGTATTTAGGAAACAACTAAAGACTTCATACATGGTGTGATTTTTCTAAGGTTTGATTTAAAAAAAAGCGCAAAGAAACCACGAATACACTATGGACAGGAGACGGCCAACTGTGGCAAAGCTAAAGCACCTTTGTTGACAATATTGTGACACCCGAGACAGTGACAATAAAGTGCTTCTATTGCTCTTCGTGTATCTCATACTAAACACGTTGCTTGAAACAGTTCGTAAATAAACAGAGGTGGGGGCATTTCAAAAACGATAACCGCAAAATAGTTCTGAAGCAGTTTTGACGAGTATACATCAATCAGCGTTTCCTAGTTTCAGGCGTCAAAAAAAGCCACTGGTGAGACAATGACTTCGAAAACCGACTTCATTTTCTTATACAGATTAAGTCCTTTAAAAGAGACCCCGTGGGACATGTGTGTAACGGTGCGAGGGAATGGGGATATACAGTCCCACGGGGCCTCCTTTAAAGGACTCGCCCTGCACTTGTCTATTAGCAAGGCCATCTTGTATTGTAGACACCGCCCTTGTAGTTTCATGAGAGACTGACGTAGAAACATTCGCCTTCCGACACCTCACACAATATTATGTGAATTCTGACTAGCAATTAAAAAAACCGTTAACGAAGTCATGTAGGATTTAGTTCAGTGAGTGAGTGCGGCTCTTAACAACGTAGTCCTGAGAGCCGACGAGGGTGATTGAGGTACGTATGGAGCAGCGCCGGTATGAAGGGCGGGGGAAATGGGAGATCCCCGAAAAAACCAGCCGACCAGTAACATCGTCCGGCACGATTCCCACGTGCGAATATCTAAAAACGTGCCCGTCGGGAATCGAACTCGGTTCGCCTAGGTGGGAGGCGAGCGGTCTAACCACTACACCATCGCAGGCCCATATACGGCCGTTTCACTTCTGTATTCTGAAGCATTCTGTGGCCAGGACGCGGTGCCAGCTCTGAAAAAACAGCGGGCGCCCTAGTTCTCAGTGGGTCTCGCAGGGGTCAGGGCTCTGTGTTAGTCCCACAACTCCACTCGCGGGCAGCTGATTGGGTCTATACGCGCGTGAGCAGAGATATTTGACAGCGGGAAGATTCAAGACTTACATTTTTTAACACTGAATGTGCTGCCAACGTAACGTTACGTCACTGCATTTAGTTGAGTTTTATGGAAAGTGCCATGATATTACGACATCCGTATTCTTCGAAGAAAAAAAAACGGACGAAGAAATATTACTTCGCCAGCAGCTTTTGTTAGGCTCTCTGCAACGTAAATTTACGTCACTAACACTTGAAGTTTAAATTACTCAAATTAACATGATGGTTTCCAATATTATTCTACTTGCGAAGGGACATCAGAATGGAACACTTTCGACTTGTCGTTATACTGGCAGAGAGCCGTGTAGTAACTGGTACAGTGCAGTAAGCGTATCCAGTGCCTGGGGTTTGTGAACCCGCAGGACGCGAGGTTGTAAACATGAACATAGAGGTCAACAGAACATAGAGGTCAACAGAACAAACGGACGTGCAGCCGTCAACATTGGCGACCCTTTTTCTAGCTGGTCTGAAACATGCGTAAATACGTGCGCTAATTCTGATTAGAATTCTGCTTTATTTCATTAGACATGTGCCGTTACTTGTATCATATCTACCATCATTCATGGCATAATCTCTCTCAAGAAATGTAATTTTCGCTATTTCATTTCTGGCTAAAAAAGAATTCGAAAACTCGCACGTTGATGCTACGTTTGGAATTTGTTCACGCGTTACTTATCTCCTGGAGGACCGTTGTTATCATTGAGAGATTTTAACGGCTCTTAACGACGTCATGAGACCCGGTGGAGAACCGTGAGTCTGTATAGGCTGTTCACGGCACAGTGAGAACTTTTGAAAGCCCTGCTTAAGATCTACTTACATGCGCGTTGAGTATCATTACGCCTTGTGTTAAATTGACATTGCCATGGGCTTCATCACTTTATTCATGTGTCGGTCAAGTGAAACTGCGAAGTTATTACAAAAATACACATTTTATAAATCTGCAAATTTTTACACATTGAGGCGTTAAAAAGAACAGAAAGAGTAAGAAATAATTTAAATGATCACAAATGATTACCTAACCCTTTTTATTTGACAATAAGATATCGAACTACTTTCCCTCCACCGTTACCAACTTTACTGGGCGCATGTCACTCAGGACACCCGTTAAAATATATGCAGGTAAGAGCAGTGACATTTGACATGTTTCTGAGGTTGATTTCAAAAGTGCTCACTTTATCGTGGACAGCCTTTAATAATGACACGCAACAAAACACATGTTCAGTTTGATCTACTTTAATTTCGATAACAAGCAACCAATGAGCAGGTGATATCTACATGATGGTGTGTGTGAATGTGGAGGCTACCCTGCAGATCACTGAACTTTGTATATTTTTCTGGTCTTTAATTATAATGTTAACACATGTAATAAAATAATTATTTATAAATGAAAATAGACTGTAAGTATTTAAATTAATATTTCTAAAATATTAATAATTGTTATTTTAACAATCTCGGTTACAAATAGCTATCCAAATAAATGGCAGTTATAAATAAGCATTCATCATGTTGGTTTATTTTAAGCATTGCATGAACAACTGCATCTGTTCATTTGTAGAATTATATAGAGCAATCAGAAACTATGGGAATACTCTTGTATGACACGAGCCTACACGTCGTAAATTTTACGCTACAATAAACGGTTCCTTGTAAACTCTGGACTACAGCTCAACACATATTCTTCTTCCTAGATCCTCATCATCGAACGAGAGATAGCTCAGGATCTGGGAAGAACACACGCGCTGTGTAAACCTGATAAGGGTACCCACTGACCGATTTTCCTTTGTAACAATCGTCTTTGGCTGACTTAACGAAAGTTCATCGGTGATAGCGATTTCCACTTTTGAAGAAAGCACATATTATAAATATTTGTCTGATTTTATACAAAACAACAAGAACGTTAGGTTTTGTTGAGGTGGATCCGAGACTCAGATTGGATTACAGCAACCACTTTTAATTTCGACAAAGGAATTTTACAGGCTACTTATATTAAATGGGGCACCACTGAGTAACTTTTTCTCCAGAATGTGAAAATGTACACAGGCGACTGTTTGGCATGTATTTTAGTTTACGGGAAGTCGTAGTGTGGTCTAAAAGTAAATTCGCTAATATATTATTCGCAATTCGTGTTCGCGCATGTAATATGTTGATATATATTTCTAGTAGGTGTAGAAATCCTACACGAAAATATTTTCAAGAAATAACCAACGTGATGATATTTCTCAGTGATGGAATGAGCCGTTCGTAGTCGGCCACGAAATAAAGATTCTTAAATAACCTGTAGCACCAAGCCAGTTTCGGGGAATACCGCTAGACTGTCCTTAAATAACCTGTAGCACCAAGCCAGTTTCGGGGAATACCGCTAGACTGTCCTTAAATAACCTGTAGCACCAAGCCAGTTTCGGGGAATACCGCTAGACTGTCCTTAAATAACCTGTAGCACCAAGCCAGTTTCGGGGAATACCGCTAGACTGTCCTTAAATAACCTGTAGCACCAAGCCAGTTTCGGGGAATACCGCTAGACTGTCCTTAAATAACCTGTAGCACCAAGCCAGTTTCGGGGAATACCGCTAGACTGTCCTTAAATAACCTGTAGCACCAAGCCAGTTTCGGGGAATACCGCTAGACTGTCCTTAAATAACCTGTAGCACCAAGCCAGTTTCGGGGAATACCGCTAGACTGTCCTTAAATAACCTGTAGCACCAAGCCAGTTTCGGGGAATACCGCTAGACTGTCCTTAAATAACCTGTAGCACCAAGCCAGTTTCGGGGAATACCGCTAGACTGTCCTTAAATAACCTGTAGCACCAAGCCAGTTTCGGGGAATACCGCTAGACTGTCCTTAAATAACCTGTAGCACCAAGCCAGTTTCGGGGAATACCGCTAGACTGTCCTTAAATAACCTGTAGCACCAAGCCAGTTTCGGGGAATACCGCTAGACTGTCCTTAAATAACCTGTAGCACCAAGCCAGTTTCGGGGAATACCGCTAGACTGTCCTTAAATAACCTGTAGCACCAAGCCAGTTTCGGGGAATACCGCTAGACTGTCCTTGAAAACGGGCAACGTTACACAACGAAGTACACGTGGTTCCAAAAACATCATATTTTGTTTATTATTAGTTTTTATTTAGTTTTACAGCTCGCACTGAAACAATATCTAAATGGCTAACATTAAAATACTGCAGCAGCCTCCAAATAAATGATCAAAACCGCTGGATGTAGAATAGCAGTCTGTATCGCTGTAAAGGTTAGAACCACTTAAAATCCGAAAGAATTAAAAATAGTTTTCGTTAAGCTAGGCATAGTCTCACACTTTCATACAGCGGTTTTTTTTACAAGAGGAGTAAATGCATTTGAATGAAACAAACCGGTTTGACAAGTTCGAGTCCAAAGGCACTTATGGAAAGAAATACCTGTCGCTCAGTTGGCAATATGGGTAGTACAATAGTATAGTCTATTCGCGGTTTCGTCACACTTTTTGAATCAAACCTTTGAAAAATCACGCCATGTATAAAGTGCTTGGTTTTTTCCTAAAAATGTCATGTATCAGAAGCCTGTTATACATCTGTTTACATAATATGATCTTATTTTTTAAGTTGAAATTTTACTTACATTTTCTCTATAAATTATTATATTTCATTTATAATTAATACGAATAAAAAAGTGAGAAAAAAGGTGTGTTGGTAATGCCTAGTAAATAGTTCTTACGCCAAACATGATCACACTGAGTGCGCACGAATGCGGCGTGTAGTCCCATTGGTGCAATTTTCTAGACTCGGTTAAGCTTTGCATGCATGAGGCGTAGGAATCTGTTGAAAGTAGAGCTATAGCAGGGCTTCAGAGAAGGTGGAGGTAACCGCGAATGGACTATATAATGAATTGCAGAAGATACAACAGACAGGGAATGGTGTGATTTCACAAACTGGAAGGATACGGTAAACACAACCTACCTCGATAACTTCGTACGTCTATATCAATGTTATAAACGTAGTAGTCGTTTCGATACAAACATTTCGTTAGTAATTGTTTCACACCGGATACCTTGTATTCAAGTAGATGACAGTACTTCCCGCCTAATAAACCCGTTTCCGTCAACGTGTCTACGATCGTAGATACGCTACACGTGAATGACACCTACGACCTGTATCACGGCCGTAATAGACAAGATATGGACTCTCGCCTATCTGAATACTGTTCGTGATAAAGTGATGGAAGGGAAAGTTATTCCATATCTTAACGGCGAATAAAAAGTGATAGGTAACCATTTGTGATAACTTAAAGTATTTCTATCGTATTTGTGTTTTTTTTAATGCGTCGAAGTGTACGAATTAGCAGATTTCTAAAATACTTACTTTTATAATAATTTTACAGTTTCACTTAACCGACGCACGAAGAAAGCGATGAGGCCCATGGGAATGATAATTTTTCATAAGACGGAAGAACACACAACGTGCATACAAATAGATCATAAGCAGGTCTTTCAAAAGTGCTCATTTTACCGTGAACAATATATAACAATGTTAGTGGATTTACCCCCTTGCTGATTGATTTAGTTCATGCAGTAGCCGCAGAGCGCTGCAAGCAAACTAGTGTTGCTGGTATAGGGATAACACTAGAGAGATATGAACGTCATTCTCCCATTTTAAGAAAGAATTGCAATTCCCCTCCCTATGCTAGCAATGCCAAACAGTTCCACTTAGGTAGCAGCGCTCTGTGGCTGGGTTCATGAACTAAATGGGTAAGTAAAGGCGTTAACTTTTCAAGCTAGTGTCCAGGCCTGTGTTCTACTGCCGTGACCGGAGCTGTACACAGTAAGGCACCAGTGTGCTGTCTTCCTTGTCGTTACTCTTGATTGTGGAATTCTACACTCCTCTTTGACATGAGTGGTTAATACCGACATCATCGAGTTAGCAGCACGTTGTTCCCTGGTTCCAAGACAAGAGTCGAGCACAGGTACAACGCATACCAAAATGTTAAGTGATTGCAACGCTTGAATAAAGAAATAAATGTGAGACCGAACGGGCTAATCCAGATAAACTTTACCCTTAAATCCGACGGGAAACGCCAAAGCTTGGCAATTGCAGAGTTGCGTGTGTGTTCTGTCCTCCCCGAACGGCTGTCTTTCAAAACACCCTCGCCCCCTTCCCTAGTCAGCTTACTCTGTCGGCACAAACTTCGCGCAGCCCAGGTAAAACAGCCACTTATACCTAGGGGCAGTGATCTTTCGCGAAAAGATTTCGAGAGAATATACAGTTCAAAATACTGAGGGGTCGTCCAGCTTTTGTCAACGGCTGAAGCATTTTCTGGTCCGTGTTAACGGTTTTGCGCACGAATCACGAAGGTGCAGTGTCGGGAGTTACAGAATCCTGAGTGGTTCGGTCAAATGCGGAGACGATACCACCAGCCAATCGAGGTATGTAAACAGCCGAGGTGTATATACAATATTGAAGTCTAGTGTGCGCTCCAAATTTTTCGCGGAAAATCAGTGGTCATACGTACACCGCAGAATCCAGCCGCACACGTCAGCAAAGATGGCGTCACTGGCCAACACAATTGTGGAACGCCGTCCGCCAATCAGCGCCTGGTAACCAGCCTTGATCACCACCAATAGGCAACCTTTCGCTGCATACAGTAGCCGATCAAACACACGGCTTGATCCAGAAGCCGTGCCCAAATCGGCCAATTTGGGGAATTAGGGTTTGGGAATTCAGGGTGGATGGTTTCGGACGGCTCGTAAGGGTGCTACATGCGACAAAGTTGAAAACTACAGGCTTGTAGAGTTTCGATGTTATTTTGATTGTCACACTATCAATAAATAACTTTCTCCCAAGCATTTTTTACGTAACCCCGTCGTCTTGTGAATAACTGATCATATTTCTTTCTAGCCGATATCTCAACCTTCTCGTTATTTCTTCACTCTCTGCAATTAGCATTCCATTTCAAATAAAAAACAGATTTTTTTTACATACAACATACGAACTTTATTTAAAAATAACTTCATGTAGATACCTGACTTCTTTCCATTTTTCACGTGCAGCGTTTAAAGAACAGTAAATTCTGGCGTTTGCACCACAACGCGGGAACTAAAATGTAAATAAACAACAGCAGACGATTTGGGATTTAGTGTGCTACTTCAGCTCAATAAATTCCAACCCTAAATCCCCAAATATTTAGGGCCTAAACTTGGTCACATGGTCGATTTAGTAACCTAAATAATGGTCTCGTAGCCGTTTCGTACACGGCTAGGGGCTTTCGCAGCCAATGAGTACGCTCTCATCAAAAAAGCCGCCACGCTACTTCATGTCTGTATATCATGGTGTGTAATTCGGCGGCGTTTGTTCGTTGGATTGGTGGACGGGGTTCGCTTAGACTGCACGGAGCCGTGACCTGGCCGCAAGTGACGCCAAGGTCGCATCTCATAGTTAAGACACTCGCCCTAGATCTTCACTGCGAGCCTGCCACTCCGACCGCAGATTGGTCCTGGGGAAACTCCCCTGCCGGCACGCAACCCAACAGTCCAACCGCAGCCGCCGCATTGACGGATTTAGGACTACCCTAGTTTTTCCTTCTCTCTTGAACCTTCTTTCATCAACGATTCCCAGAGTTGGCGGTATACCGTGAAAAATACATGTGACAACATGTAACAAAACGCGTGTGCCGGAGAGTCTTGAGACCTCTGTGATTGGGTGATTCACGTCTGGCTTGACTTTACCCTTTAAGGATGAATCACAGACACCCGGTACTACAGCAGGATTGTCATTGGCCTAGTCAAACGGAGATATAGCTTCACTCGCAGACGACAGCCAGCGGAATACAGTGTTTCAATGGCGTGCGGTGAACTGTTGCGAGGTAAACTGGCGCTTGCTCACCTATATACGCCCTCGGTGCACGCAGCAGCCTAGGGAAATAGAATGAACTCAGACCTCTCACAAGCAAGCAGCAAGAGACCTGTTAACAAGCGTCCTGTAACGTCAGCTGCTGAGCTACGTTCAAGTGGTGGGAGAGTAAACTAGCGAGCAACCCTGTGCAGCGCAGAGCTAACGCCAGCTTACCTTGCAACGGTTCACCTCACGCCACTGGCAGTGTTTAGAAACCTAGCAAGCAGGCGAGTTTTACGCCACCGCGTCCCCACGTCATCCATGGTGGCCCAGACTGCGAAGAAGACGGTCGCTTGAGCTAGGGGCACCACGCCGGTCTGATCTCGGGCCACCCTCTCTCTCCAGAAACTTGTTGAATCCACTAGGTCTATTTAAAATTCCACTGAGTACACTCCTTGTCGTTTCGCAAAGGCAACCGGAAAGCTCAACTAGCGCCGAAACAAATAAATTGATGCGTAAGAAAAGAAGGGATTGCACACGACCATTCATAACTGTAGAAATGCAAGCTCTACCGGGCATCTATACGCTCTTCACGGTAAAATAAGTACTTTTGAAAGCCCTGCTGTGTTCACATCGTGTATTCTTCCGCATTATGTAAGATTAACATTGCCTTTGGACCTTATCACTTTATTCATGCGTCGGTCAAGTGAAACAGTGAAATTACTATAAAAGTAAATATTTTACAAATCTGTTCTTTTTACACTTCGATACATAAAAAACAGAAAACGAAAAAAATAATTTAAGTAATCAGAAATGGTTACCTAACACTTTCTATTTGACGTTAAGATATGTAACTGTTTTCCACTATTACCAACTTTACCGGGCGCATTTCACTCGGTGCGCCCGTTTAAATTTATGCAGGCGGAGACAGAGCATTTTTTCTAAGGTTGATTTCAAAAGTGCTCACTTTGTCGTGAACAGCATTAAATACGAAATACTTTGGTTACAACGCAGATTTCATAGCCACAACGCTACTGTAATCTCCCTTCCTAGTAGAAAAAAAAAACAAAGTTAAAAACTAGCTCCAAATTGACATGACCTCCCCTCCTACCCAAAATATAAGTAATTCAATAACATATATAAAAACGAGTATAGCATGTTCTTAAGTAAACTCCAAATTAGCCTTTTGTAGATATTTCCCGCTCTGAACTGCACATTTTTAACATTAACACTAACTGGCATACTTACTGTTTTGTTGCCGGCAACCTCTAACTTAATTTCGTATTAAAGTGCAGTTTTTAGATGGAAATCTACTAATTGAATCCTGATGATTTTTCGCTGATACATATTACGGTAAGGATTGGTGTAACAGTCCACTTGATCGACTCATGTACATTGGAATGTTAATTTTTAATTTGAACCAAATGGGACTAAAAGAAGAAAATAAGCAGGACTTTAAAATGCGTTAATAATGCAAATCATTTATATAGTTTTATATTTTTAGAATTTATCTAGTGCTGGCCAAGCTCTAGGGACACCAGCATTACGCAAAAAGAGTTCCTGTTAAGTTGTTGAGTTGAGAGATTTGACCGGCTCTTGACGAGAGCCGACGATGAGTGTGAAGTGAGGTGAGGATGAAGCAACGCCGGAATGTAAGAGCGGGGGAAACGGGAGACCCCCGAGAAAACCCACCAGCCAGCAGCATCGTCCGGCACGATCCCCAGTTGCGAAAATTCTCAAGTGACCCGGCTAGGGACTGAACCCGTTTCGCCTTGATGGGAGGCGAGCAGTCTAACCGCTCAGCTATCGTGGCACTCCTGTCCAGTTGTGTTCCTAAACATTTTAGCTCGAAACCACTTTCGCAATTGAATGATTTTAATTGCTATGCATTCCTAAGTGCCTGCCCGGAAATCACAGACGTTCAGGATCGGAGTAGTCTAAAGCCTAGTACACACGGGCATCTTTCTTGTACAAGAAAGTGAGCAAGTTCTTGTACACTCCGACTTGCATCGTGTGAACGGCCGCCAATCATGACAAGAGCTTGTATACTTGCTAGTGCTATATAGGGACGATCCTATTTTTCACCATCTATCTTGTACAAGTCGAATGAAGATATGTTAATGTTTTTAATATGATAACATATTTAATAGTCCCCCTATTGTAAATAATTCTGTGTATGAATTTTAGAGAATAGAGAGGTTTGTCTTTTTTTCTCTGAGTGATTGCAGATATATTATATGTGTATATATTTAGTGCTTGAAATATGTCTGATTGGACTAAATTTTTTATTCTTTTTTATGGCAGATGCTATTAATAAGGCACGAATTACCCCCACAACCCCAAAAACTGCTTCGAAATCATACATAGTTGATATCAACCATCCACTTTCTTGCTCACCAGCAAGTGTCGTGTGTATTGATCACACAAGTCCGTACATATTAGCTAGTAGGAACTTAAGTGTTCAATTTATTGTTCACCTTTATTTTCACTTTCTTGTACAAGAAAGATGCCCGTGTGTACTAGACTTAACATAACTACCAAAATATCTTCTCACAATGATACACGTTCACTAACAAAAGGAAGAAACCATAGGGCAGTGAAGTTCAGCCTGTGTGCATATCGTTTTCGCGTAAGCTGACCTCCCGTTGTGAAGTCGGTTGGTGCGCCATCGATCTGGGGTGCGGGAGGCTCTGGGTTCGAATCCCGGATAAGGCATGGGCGTTAATTTAAGTTACGTTATAAGTTAGCCTGTAAGCCGTCCCTTCTAAGCTTTCAAGCATAAAACCGTGGGACGTTAAAAGACCTTTAAAATTCAATTCCCCAGCAATAACGTTAGGATAAGTCTAGTAGTAACAGTTAAGTAAGTCTCGTCGACAGCGAGGTCATTAGAGATGGTGCAAGTTGCACAGAGAAGAGGGATTGGGGAAGGAATGGGAAGGAATCGGCCATCGCCTTTGTTAGGGATCCGTACCAGCATTCTCCTGGAGTAATTTCCGGAACCCATGGATGGCCGGACCAGTTAAGTAGTATTTTGAAGGTAAATGGTTACTAGGAGCAAAGTTTAAAATCCGGGTAGGCATAAACGTTAGTCAGTTTAGGGCACACAAACTTCGCCTATGAAACTTATGCATGGGACTGCACAATTATTTCTTACATCAAGATCTTAAAACTTTTGCGCCTGTGGGCAACTTTGTCCTAAAGTCGTGAGTTTCAAGAAGCAACGCTATGGGACATGCATTACAGCTCGGCCTATGTACCTTTATAGCAAATAATTCACTGCTGTCAACATTTTCTTGTATACTTGTGGCGATTTATTAATCTAGCAAGTTACATCAATTACAGAGTTGCAATTAAATTACCCCAGACGCTACGAATATAGCGCAAAGCTGCGACTATACTCCAGAACTTCATTTGGCCTCATCTCGATTTGGTCAAGTCTTCCCTTTTCAGTTCAGTTTCTCATTTACAAATAAAAAGAGACTTTTGAAAACATAAGTACAATGAAGTGACGTCACAAATAGTTACTACTAAATTAATTCTGGAAACAATACCAGCTAACGCACCATGGCAGCTGTGAATAAGCACAATCGCGTTCTCAATTAAAAGTCAAAACTTTATGTTACATGAGGCGATAAACAGTAGATACCATTTTCAAAGTGATGTGAATTGTTACACGAGAGCATTATTAAAAGTCATAATTACTGGAAGGAGATTATTAGGGAGAGTATGGGAATAGCGCCGACTTATAAACTAGATTGCGGTAAACTTACATTTAAAACCAGCTCGTACATACATTATTTAACCGAGATTCGAGCCCGGTACCTCGCAGTCTTCAGGGGACAGCATAATGAACTCAATCAAGAAGGTTGCCGACTGACGTAAAAAGAAAACTCATAACGGCTATTCTAAATTTGCAAGCGTTGCCAGCACTACCGTCACTGTTTACGAATTCTAGGGATGTGGCATTTGCTTTCGCGTCCCCCCGCCCTTTAGTCAGTGCACTCAAAACTAAAAATAAGCGCATTCTAGAATTTGATGGCATCTGAATTCTTTTTTCTGCTAGCGCCTTCTATTATTATCTTGTTAAGGCCTATATGTTTCAAAATTTGTTCTTTCTTTATGAGCTAATCTTCAGTTTATTAAAAGAACTGAAATAAAAAAAAGGGCCTGCTTATCAGTATAATAAAATTGAGTTTTAGTTAATTTCAAAATATAAAAACGTTTACTTCACTATAATTAACAAAATTAATATGCAGATGGTTATTTTTATATTAATAACTACTAGTGAATAAACTTACAAATATTTTTATGACAAAAATCGTGGAGACATTTCCATAGAAATAAAATATGATTTAAATCATTGGAAACTCATTAAAATAGTAACAATGAAAATACAAAAATTACAAAGCAAATGACTACTTCACTGCAGAGCAAGCACGTGGCCAGTGCTTACCACTTAGTGGACACTTGAAATGGTGCATCGGCACATCTTTGGAGAATTCGGCTGCTAACCAGAGACGATAGCATTCACTGCGAAGCATTTCAAGGGATTCCTAGCTGATGGATCCACACGGGGGACTGTACTGAATCAGGGTTCGGCTCTTCTCCGATACGAAAACTTTCACCTTCAGAGGAAGACGCCCGATGTCAGCTCTACGAGTCTATGTCACTGGCACGCACGCAGACGCATGTCATTTAAAGTTTAATTTCTCTGGGCGCTTGAACGCCTCCCCTGTCTTCGCATTCAGTCAGCGTCAACTGCGACGAATGCGAAATGGACATCGACCTCGAACGGCCTGGAGAGTTCAGAGTTGATAAGTGTATACAAGGCTTGGAATAGCCACTCCCTCCCGGGTTATCATTTGTTAACTTGCAGTTAACAGGTTCCCTGACATTTCAACTGGCTTGCAGCACATCACATACACCACTCACTCACACTTGACCAGTAAACTCAGCTCGACAACAAGAAGTCGCCCCGCCTCGTGCGGCACGTTGATTCGTTGAATTAACACGCTCGCCAACATCAGATTCCTTGATCAAACTACGCTATAGCTTGTTAAACGTTTAATTAAGCGCTTTTGAAATCAGTCTACTGAAAAAATTAATCTGACCCTGACTGCGTACGTTATAACTTAGGACATACAATTCTCGCGAAAAGATTTCGTGATCAGATCCACTTTCGTGATTGGGTGATTTACGTGTTACGGGTCTTAGCTGTACCCGGGAGTCAAATACGTACACTATCGAAGTAACCTAGTTCTGATTGGCCAGTCAAATAAGACGATACAGCGTGATTAAAAAGTCCCTATCCATTTCTGGAAGCTCGCTAATATATCTCGTTTTTGTTTTAGGTGTTGCAAATGTTCGCCATTGAAGAGAGGATAGCCGTGCTTCGTGCTAGTCTGAGAGGACTAACGTGCGATGCAGAGAGAGCTGAATTCACACGAAGATCTAGGAAACCTGGCTCTGTGTTCAGTTCTTTGCATCTAGTCATAAACTAATTCACCAGGGATATTCTTAAGTACTTATGAACGGATTATATAATTTCTTTATTCAAAGTGAGTAAATATTACACGTAAATAATTCCTGTAAATTAACTTTCCGTGAGGTGAAGTGTGCAAGCCTTGTCGTTTGTGCCACTAATTATATTTATTTTATACACATGCCGGAGACAGCGCATGGTAACATGTTGAGCTCACAGATGCGAGATCCCATGTTCGAATCCCTCCCATGACGACTTCGAATTTACCGTTCCTACCTACAAACGCCCACAACCCGCACAGCACCTTTGTGAACCACACAAACCAGTATTGCTGCTATCATCGTAACATATTCGCTGCGACTAACGAACACATTATTGCCTACAAACACAGTGAATTTATTGGGGACCACAAACGTCAATTTGTACTTTCCACTAAATACTGGAAAACCAAAACAAAATGTTGTTGGCACCACAAAATCTTTTGTCATATCTATATATTGACGAAAGAATTTTGTGCTCGCAAACAAAATTTATTTGTGACCACCACAAAACTGGTTTTCCAGTGTGTTTACATTTGTTTATTTCTCACAATACACTTTAAAGATAAGGTAATTAATCATGAAACGTTATCACAACTGATGATTTCACGGCGATTTCCAGACGAAATTTTCACCCCCACAAATTTGTTCTACGTGTTATTTAAAAGAAATAGGAATCCGCATACTGTTCTTATAGTCAGGATCAACAAGGTGGATCACAGGAAGATGGCGCTAACTGGAGCCGGCAGTCTTACACGAATAACACGCGAATAAGCCATCTCATGTATGCAAAACTCACATTCCCATTACGTAGAGAAATTATATATTCAACACCAGCCAAGTTGAAATGCATTTCTAAAAGTTAATGTATATTATTCGCGACCCGCTTCATGCTGTAACGCTGATCGAAAAGCGTATTATGTTAAATAAATAACATAAATTTAAATGTAAAGATTACAGACTAGAAAAATACTAGTGGTACCAAGGTAATGCCTTGAAGATGTCAGCAACAGAGGTTGCCTTAAGAAGCTGTACATTAGCGCCGTATTTTATAAAAATGTTCTGTCATTTACACAAGTGATTCCCAATCTTCCGAGGGCTATGAACTCCTTTCCGTTTATCGCTTTTTTAAGGTAAGCCGCGCAGCTCAGACTTCTTTTAAGTACATCATTCGTAAATGTGTTTCAAAAAGTTAAATAACATGAACCTTAGTTTGTTTGCAATGTATTAAACTGATACGTTTCTAGCAGTTGTATTTTAAATAATCGCACTGCCATACTGCATTAATCAGCGCATTTTAAAAGTGTTTTTTTTATATGTGTAACTGACGCTACGAGAACTCCTAAAGTCTTCAAACATCCGGGAATCCAAATTGGGAAACCTGATCTACACAGTTACGATTATACCGTCATAGATTAGTCTTACAAGGGTGCTGACGAAAGGACATAATTGTCACAGGGCTGCGATTGGTTACTGATCAGGAGGTTGACGGACGGGAGATGAATGGACCAAACGGGTTATTGTAATTCTGGGATCAATGTTAGGGATACTTACTTTTACTATATTTTGTAATCACTAACTGCATAAAATCGTAAACCGAGACAGTCCTTCCTTAATAAACAAAGCTCCCTGCGTCAAGTGACGGTTACCTTACTGTAGTATGAGTTGTAAGGCGATTCGGAACGGTGCCTATCAGATGCTGGCAAATAATCTCAGATACACGGGTGCCAATACCCAGGATTCCCCGCTCAGTAGTGGTGCCAACACACGAGATTAACTTATCCGTCCATCAATCAATCTAGAGTGAGGTACAAAATAAAATTCAAGGTTCTGCTTTATAAAACAATTCTTGTCTGGGAACTACAGCGAAAAATGGAGGTTAAATGATAGGTAACAATATAGATACATTTCGGCGGTATGGAAAATGGAGGTTAAATGATAGGTAGCAATATAGATACATTTCGGCGGTATGGAAAATGGAGGTTAAATGATAGGTAACAATATAGATACATTTCGGCGGTATGGAAAATGATAGGTAACAATATAGATACATTTCGGCGGTATGGAAAATGCCGAAATGGTCAACTTTCTAACCCGCCCGCCTGAAACGCAAACTATAAAATACTTTATTTTCGTACCTAAAAACAAATATGTACGTCGATTCCATTTGGCACGGCCAAAAGCGGCATCTTCATACTGTTCAACGTGTCTGAAGTCATTATGAGTATAACATTGCCATGTTTTCAGTTTTAACACGTTCAACGCGATGTCCGTAAGCCACAGGGCAATTATTTATTTATATTCCCTCGCTTTTCACATCTCGCACAAACATGCAATGAACTCTGGTGTCTCCAACCGTAAAATACGCGAATGAGCTTGACGAACTGATAAAACACTATTTATTCGGTTCACTATTGTTATAGGTGGAAGTGAATATGGCCACGCCCTCGAACATAGCGGGCCATTAACAACTATTCATTGGTATAGGGCGTATAGGCTATTCACGGTAAACTTAGCACTTTTTAAAGCCCTACTTGATATCTACTTGTATGCACGTTGTGTATTCTTCCGCCTTATGTAAGATTAACATTGTCATAAGCCTCATCACTTTATTCATGCGCCGGTGAAGTGAAACTCTGAAATTATTAGAAAAGTAAATATCTTACAAATGTGTTCGTTTTTGCACTTCGATCGATAAAAAAAACAGAAAGCGAAAGAAATAATTTAAGTTATCAAAAATTGTTACCTAACACCTTTTATTCGACGTTAAGATATGAAACTACTTCCCATCAATCGTTACCAACTTGACTGGGCGTATGTCACTCGGTACGCCCGTTAAAATATATGCCGGTAGGAGCAGTGACTTTTTTCTGAGGTTCATTTCAATGGTTCTCACTTTATCGTGAACAGCCTTTAATGAGCTCTTTATAGCCAAGAGAACAGAAGACTTGGCGAAAGCAATAAGCAACAGCCAATTAAATGTTCAGCTCTTCGACACATAAATATTTCGCATCTAGCTTGGTACAAGCGATAATTTCACTTCGTAATTAAGTCGAGTGCTGAAAGTGTTAAGGTACTGGCAAAATAGGCGGTTATTGTTGATGTTGGTAGTTTTCGGTTAGTTTTCCATTGCAAAATAGTCAGGGCTGGAGCTGGTGTAAATTGTTTCGCAGCTGTGCCAACAGATAGCAATAAAGATAGCAGTCAATTAATTGAAATGACTATTGCTGAAATTTGAATTTTTATAATTAAATAAAGGAGACTTTTATTGTTGAGATTTTAACTTCTCTAAATAAAACATACTATTGTAAGAATGAGTATTTAAAACCTGAAGTAATTTCTTTATGTTAATAATTAAATGTGCTGCGTTTTATAAAAAAAACAATATTCACATCTCAAATTAGTTTGTATTCATACAATCGCTTCATAAAAGCCTTCAAATATAATAGATTCGTATGACTTGAGTTTAACTTTTATATCACACATGGGATTTTTAACAATAAATATTACTAGTTGCTGAGTAACAGCACGTATTGTGAGCTTGATAAAAATATTTTTACTTTCACGATTATTTTCCGCCATCTGAAAGCTTTTCCGCTGTAACTCGTTCAGTGCCTATAGAAAACTTTCTGATTGGTCGGTTGGTGGTAAAAGTTCAATGTATTCCAACTCGCTAGCAAAACCAACCGCCAACCACGAGTTAAAATGATTTTAGGACTAACCACCAACTATCAACACCAACCACCAAGAGGCCGCGGTGACTCAGCGGTTAAACTTCTCGCCTCCCACCAAGGCGAACCAGGTTCAATCCACCGGCCTGGTAGCTCCAGATTTTCACAAGTGGGAATCGTGCCTCAACGATGCCGCTGATCGCCGAGATTTTCTCGGGTATCTTCCGTTTTCCCTGCCCTTGCATTCCGGGGCTGCTCCATTCTCACCTCATTTCACCTTCATCGGCTCTAAGACCTCGTTGTTAAGAGCCGCACAAATCTCTCAACTCAACTCTTACAGCATAAGGAAGCTGCATAGGCAAGCTTTAAACATGAGATATTTACCTTTTTCACGAATTTCTTTCTCCACGAACACACTTAATATATTCTTCTTCTCCTCAACCTTTAAGTTGGTGGGTAACATGCATGTCTTCCAAGCGTTTCCTTTGTTTGGCTAACATGCTCAAGTGGAAATAAGTGTGCTTGCCTTTAATGCTGTGTATAACATTTACTCTTGGTCTTCCTTTTCTCCTTCTACCTTCCAGCTTCCCTTCAAACAAGGTGATGCACCAGCCAGAATGGCGAAGCAAGTGGTAAACGAAGCTATTTTTTCTCTTGTTTAAGGTTTCAACCAAGATGCGTGTTTCATTTACTCTTTTCAGTACGTTCTTATTTGTCGCCTTATCAGTCCAAGTTATTCTTAGAAGTCGACGCCAGCACCACATTTCAAATGCTCCGAGCCTCAGTACTTCCATTTTTCGCAGGGTCTATGTTTCTGACCCATAACTTACAACACTCCATACAAAGCTTTTCACGAAATGCTTTCGTACCTCTATGTTGATGATCTCAGATGTTAGCAGACATTTCTTCTTTGAGAACACTTCCTTCGCATGTGCAATTCGGGTATTTACTTCTCTTGTACATTTCCCGTCAGCTGTGATTACAATTCCCAGATATTTGAATTCGTTTACTTGGTCTAGTTTTTCTCCATTCATCAAAAATATTGGCTGTTTGGTCACCAACCCTAGTGCATTTCATTATCTTGGTCTTCTTTGTGTCTATTCTCATACCGTACCTTCTCTTTTAGTAACTCGTTCATGTGATTTAGTGCCTTTGCCGTATCACTTAATATGACAGTAAAAAGATAGTGGCATAGATAATTGTTTCTTACCTTTCCTGAAAAAAGGTTTTATTTCCGTAACATTCATTTACCGAGATACGTGTATTCGCGCAAACAACGATTTTACATAAAATGTTGCAGTACATACTCGTCATCGTCATGGTTTGAACAGGACTAATGCATAGGAAAACGCAGGTGAAGCGCCTGCGAGTGCGGAACCCGCTTTACACCAGGGCATTGTGGTTGCAGTTATCCGCCCTTACCTTTCCCCTCTCGAGCAAGCAGCGCACTTTGACCACGACTGGTTCAAGCCAACTGCAGGTTTTTCGCCTTCAACTGACAACTTTGAAAACCAGCCTTCGAAAGAAATTTTCAGCAACCTGAAATCACTCGTATGAATTATTTTCACTGCGAAGACGCCTTAAATTACATCTAAAAGAGTTATCAAAAGTTCTCAGAAGATGTAGGTAACTAGTTTCGTGATTATATTCGTAATGTGGCACCATTGAGAAATACCACTTAAAAAATATTATATACAGCATTTTGGCTGATTATAGACAAGCAGGGTGCATAAATTTTCCTAATTTACTAAAACTTATTTTAATTCATTGGAATTAAATTTGCAATGCAAATCAACAGAAGCTAACATTCTTTCAACGACTTTTGTGAAAAGTTAGCATTTTGCCTGCACTATGATGTCATTAAGTAAACATTTTGACGGGAAAAAATAGTTATCAGTATTGGCCAGACTATGGAAAGTCGATTTTACCTGTTTCAGCAGTGTAAACAAAACAAGGTAATTACCTTGCGGACCATATTCGATATAAGCACAGAACAAGTTTTAAAAAACATCCGCACATTATTTTTCATAAATTTTTCCATTGTAAATAATAACTACATTCCGAAATCCTGAAGACTAATGGAAACACGTCATATAGTTAGGCTGTAACCACTCAAGTCATCTGAAATAGCCTAAATTTCACAAGCAGAACTTACTTTTTTAATTGTGCTTATCGTTCAAGCTTAGCAAGGAGCTCTACTGCGCACGCTGCCATCTATATTTCATTAAACATATATTTACACAAACAAAATTTACTGTGGCCAGTATTTGGATTTAACGTATAACCTATGGAAAAACTTCCACTCCCTGGTAATAGTGTACATCGGGTCATCGTAACTCGGATAGGGAAAACAAATCCTTACCGAAAATACCTGAAGTAGAGGTTACACGATCTTACAACTTCGACATGAAAAAAAAATGCATATTTAAACAAAGTATATACAATGTTAACACAGCATAAATATGCAATATAAAAGCACGTAGTTTCTCTGTTTAAATATGATATAAACTCATGTTTGATTCCCAGATTTTAATTTTGATGGTGGTAGCACAGACTTAATTTTTGTAGGCGCTCTTTACGTCTGTTTATTCGTTTCAGGTGTATTTTCAGGAATACACGCATAAAACTAGTTTTATACAGTGTTTCACCTTCACAGTAACAATTTATATCCGCTCAAATCTATTTGCGATATGAAGTAACTGTGTATAAGAGACGCGACAATAATATTGCCCAGAAAACATAATACAATCAGTTATATATATATATATATATATATATATATATATATTATTGCTATTATTGTTTACATATATATATGTAAACAATAATAGCTAGTGAAGTCTCTGCAATACCACCAACATGACAAAGTGAGAATGTGTATTTTACCCTCAGTTCTAACATCGGTAGTACCGTAGAACCTGCTTCGGCTTGCTTTGGCAGACAAATGAATAGGAGAAATAGCTCTCGCAACTCTCTACTTGTGTAGATATACTCCATTCACGGTTACTTCAGCGTTTTGTGAAGCCCTGCTAATGTTCTACTTCCAGGATATTCCTCCGCTTCGTGCAAACTAAGCTTTACAAGTCTGGGTAATTACACCAGAGGGACAACGCACCGCATTCTTGCCCACTCAGTTGTAATGATATTTTGTATAAGAACTGTTTCTCACTAGACGTTACCAACATAACTATTTTCTCCCTGTTTTTCATTCAAATTATTTAAAAATAAAGCACTATAATTTATAGATAAGATATAACTAACATTTCAATTTAACAAGAAAATATATAACTTTTATGGACACAAGTGTAAAACGCTTCTGATAGGGAGTATTTAGAAAATAACTAAGTACCTCATACATGGGAGAATTTTCAAAGGTTTGATTCAAAAAGGCCGAAGAAACCGTGAATGGACTATACACTTTATTGCACAACACCTGACGAAAATTTCGTAGAAGTTATCTTCAGTATTACCTCGCCTGAATACCGTCGATGTTCGTTATTATGTAATGGAGTGTTTGTAATTATTTATTTTTATTTTACGCTAGAACTGCCAGCCTCACTCGTGTCACGTGGCCACTTCGCTTATCTTGATTGAGAATTGTTTGTTACGGTACGTGCTCTTTCTAGGGGACGGACTTCTAAATGTATCATTCATAGGCCAGACAGGCCAAACCCGAGTTCTTCGACATACCAATCGCCTAATGTGGCGCGTGCTTCAGAGACCATCATTGCACACAACGTCAGAGTGCTGGACGGTGCGGCACATCATCTGGATTCTGAGTGGCAGTGATGAAGATGTAGGCAGGTAAAGGCAGTTCACGATAAAGTGAGCACTTTTGAAATCAATCTTAGAAAAATGTCACTGCTCCTACTTGCATATATTTTAACGGACGCACTGAGTGGCATGCGCACATTAAAGTTGCTAACGATGAGTGGAAAATTGTTCCATATCTTAACGTTGAATTAATAGAGTTAGGTAAAACATCTGTTCTAAAGTCAATTGTAACACTTTCGCTTTCTGTTTTTTTTTTTTTTTTTTTTTTTTTTTTTTAATCAAAATGTAAGAAATGGCAGATTTCTAAAATATTTACTTTTCTAATAATTGTATAGTTTCAATCGACCGAAACGTGAATAAAGCCACGAGGTCTATGGCAGTGTTAATTTTACATAAGGCGGAACAATACACAACATGCATACAAGTAGATCTTAAGCAGGGCATACTAAAGTGCTCATTTTAACGTGAACAGCCTATTTCTAGATCACCGATCTGGAGGCGAAGTGTGTTGAAGACGGAGCAGCGAGGGAATGAAGTACTAATTGGAGAAATGGAGTTAGCCAAAAAAAAAAAAAAAAACAATCCGCCTGCCAACGGCAACTTCCGAGCTGGCCACGTTTACCACACGCGAAAACTCGATGCTTTCAAATAGCATCGAGTCCTTTTCACTGTATTGGGATGCACACTTTGAGATTTGGGAAGATAGTTGGTATTTAAAGAGTGCATAATACACTAGGTCTTCGGAATCCGTGAACGTGAAGTGAGGCCAATATAAAGCAGCGACGGAATGCAAGGGCATGGGAAAATATGAGAACCCGGAGAAAAACCGTACGTTCGCCACATTCACCTCTCGCGAAAATCGGATGAGAGACTACCGGAAATCGAATTCGGCTCGCTATGGTACGAGTCGGTGCGCTAGCCACGCCACAACCACGGCCCCCGCGAACTCTTTACAGCCGATCTTAAATTAATAGTGAGGCTGCTTGGAATTACATATAGTTTCACTACTACTCGATTAATCATCCTCATGAACCACGGTGGCAGGTATCCACCCGCTCGGGATATGCCGTTGGTGTCAGATGTGGGGGTTGGATGACCGCCATTGAGAAATAATACTGGAAGGAAGATGCGCGAAGGGTTTGTTGATCATCATTTTTTTTAAATGCTGGCAGGGAGATGAATACTAGGCGTGTTCGCGTGGTTTGCTATCCTGATAGTTTAGTGCTATTTCTGCTAGTTTCCGTTCGTGTTACCGGAATCACTTTGTTTTTGTACGCTGTTCGGTTGGCGGTAGCAGTTTGTGCTATGAAAAGCAGCTATTTCTGCTCCTGCTCGCCGAGGTACAGCAGAAATATGAAATCGAGCAAGGCAAAAAAAAAAAGTTGCTGCCAAAATAAAATTACAAACGTCGAAATGTCTCGAGAGTGACGATTGCGAATAGCAATTTGCTTTATCGCAGAATTGATGAAGAGAATATGTTTGGGTATCCTGTAAGAAGCGTAGAAGGAAATAAAAATAACGAAGACACATCTATACTAGAAAGTAAGTTATCTTGCGTATAGGCTGTTCACGGTAAACTTAGCACTTTTGAAAGCCCTGCTTAAGATCTACTTGTATGCACGTAGTGTATTCTTCCGTCTTATGTGAAATTAACATTGCCATTGGCCTCATCACTTTATTCTTGCATCGGTCGAGTGAAACTGTGAAATTATTGAAAATTATATATTTTACATATCTGCTAATTCTTACACTCTGATGCATTAAAAAGACAGAAAGCAAGAGCGGTCCGTTAAATTTTCACAAATGTTTTACCTACCACTTTTAATTCAACGTTAAAACATGGCTCTACTTTCCCTCCGTCGTTACCAACTCTACCGGGCGAATGGCACTCAGTGCGCATGTTAAAAAATATGCAGGCATGGGCTAGTGACATTTTTCAAAGGTTGATTGCAAAAGTGCTCACTTTATCGCGAACAGCCTTTAGAAAAATTTTCAATACACGTAAATTACACAGAGTAAATAATGATCATAAACATTTTTTAAAATAAAATGTTGTTTATTTATTCTTGACGTGTTAGTTTCGTGCTGTTCGTCGTTCGTGTCGTCCTGCCGAGAGTAACTGTTGTTTATGCCACTTTGCTGCTCGTGAAAATTATCACTTGCTCTCAGGTAGTAGAGAAAGCATACCACGTGAACAAACCTGATATTGTCGACTTAGCGGCATAGGGAAGAAGATCGGAGACAGCAGCAGCGCGGTAAGTGGGCGGGCTGGCCTAACCGCTATAGCAACACTGACCAAGGACTCCGCTCTGTCTGCATCGGGCGGGAAAATGCCATGAAAGCAAGGATCCAGAAAAGTAACGGCTGTTCACGATAAAGTGAGTACTTTTGAAATCAACCTTGGAAAAAAGTCACTGCTCCTACCTGCATATATACGCCCTGAGTCACATGCACCCAGTAAAGTTGGTAACGATGGAAGGAAAGTAGTCCCACATCTTAACGTCGAATAAAAAGTGTTAGGTAACAATTTGTGATAACTTATATTATTTATTTCGCTTTAAGTTATTTTAATGCATCGATGTATAAAAATGAGCAAATTTCAAAAATGTTTACTTTTATAATAATTTTACAGTTTCGCTTGCCCGACGCATGAATAAAGTGATGAGGCGCATGGCAAAGTTAATTAAACATAGGGCGGAAGAATACACAAGGAACAAACAAGTAGATCTTGAGCGGAGCTTTCAAATGTGCACATTTTACCATGAATAGACAATAGGAAGTAACCACGGACGGACTATAACACGGGACATTTTCCAGCGGGGAAGACTGCGCTCAGTTCACTTCCGCCGCGGCCGCCAGCTTTTCCACGCCCGGCTCCAAGAACACAAGCCGTGACGTAACTGTACGACAATGGCGGAACGCTTGGCCTCGAGAGAAACTCACGGGCGAGATAAGGTGCGGCCGATTAGACACGGCTATAGTACAAATATTGCACGGCAGTTACAAAAATGAATGACGTGTGCCTCGAAATCGCGTCGCGCGAATGTGAGAGAATGTTGGAATCTTGTGCTAAAACCGATTGGTATACTGAGAATGCAACGTCGTCGTCCTCCTGACGGCTTTGCGGACTTAAAACACGTCGGTGATTGAGCGTAGATACCCTCAGGTCTCTTTGCACATATAAGGCATGTCTGATGGCTGCTTATTAAAGAACTTCTCGGACAGAACTGCGGTGAAGAGGTGCACTGAAGCCTTACTTTGTACGCGACGAATGCAAACAAGGGAGAATATCAGCTTACAAACAAACTAGGCGAGACACCGAACACAGCAGCTAGGAGAACACAAACGTGAACAATCCTTAACTATCTAAGCAAATGTTAATTTTTCTTTTGTTAATATGTACCTGGCAAATAAATAATTGTGGTCTCAACTAAATTTTTATGCTTACCTTCTGTGGACATGGGTTTTTCTTAAACCATTTTGCACTTTCAGTTTTAAAAAAATTTAATTTCGAGAATGGTTAGGTAATACAATATTATGGGTAACAAGGAATATGCCAACTCCCGAAAAGAAAAAACGCTTTCTACCAATTCCTACTCAATTAAATAGAATTAACCTTATTGTTTCCTTTAATAACTGGAAGTTTCCTAACCGGCAAAGCTTGCAAACAAATTACAGCATCAAAGTTACGGTAAATCTGATATAAATCAATAACGCACACATATTGCCAATAAAACGGCCACGCCTAGGAGCCATTAAAGTGGGATGAAACTCGGCACAAGCAATGAGGACGATACAAATAAGTGACTACAACAACATGACAAATGAACAATTTATCTGGGCAACGTTCCTTCGGCGCATTATTGCGCACTGCTATGTGGTATAACAAGTAAATATAGAGATGTTTAATGCTATCGTGTGAAAGCTCATCCCATAGTTACACATATCGTTCCAAATGCTGCAAGACTCATTTATGGCTCAAGCTGCCGTCTCAGACGTAGGTACGAGTCTGGAGATATAGCTGACCAAGGAAGGTTGTCTGACCAATCGCAGTCCTGGGAACCTGTGCGTTTTGTGGATGGACATTATCATGTCGGAAAATTTCCCTCTGGAGCCGTGGTATGAAGAGAAACACCGCGGTCTCAAGATGCCCTCGCTGTACCACTGTGCCAACAGTGTTCCTCTAATGACTTCTAGTGACGACCGAGAATAACAGAGATTGCCACCTACGCAATGTGTATCTCAAACTAATAAACTGTTCCCATAACTATTGCCATAGATATTTTAGTGTTAAGCTATACACAGCAAAAAATTTTAAAAGGGCATGGACTCTCGTGCAAAGCATACTTGTTCAAATGTCGATTGCACTTATTTATGACAGCAATACTCTGTCGATTACAAATGAGTTGGTAATACTGCCATATTGAATGCATACATTAAGGGGGGGCATAGCCTACTCTGTGCGCACGCCTGCGTTCATGTTAAAGGCTGTTCACGATAAAGAAAGCACTTTTGAAATAAACCATTGAAAAAAGTCACTGCCTCTTACTGAATATATTTTAACGGGCGCATTGAGTGACATGCGCCCAGTGAAATTGGTAACGATGGAGGGAAAATAGTTCCATATCTTAACTTCGAAAATAAAAAGTGTTTAGGTAACTATTTGTAATAACTTAAATTATTGTTGGTTTTTTTTAAATCAACTAAGTGGAAAAATAAGCCAATTTGTAAAATATTTACTCTTCTAATAATCTCACACTTTTATTTGACCAACGCATGAATAAAGTGATGAGACGGCAGTGTTAATTTTACATAAGGCAGGAGAATACACAACGTGCATACAAGTAGATTTTAAGCAGGGCTTTCAATAGTGCTCATTAAGAGAGAGCGAACAAGAGGAAGAGAAGAAAAGAGAGAGGAAGAGAAGAAGAGAAATAGAGGAAGAGAGAGGAAAATAAGATAGAGAGAGGAAGAATAGAAGCGAGGAAGAGAGAGAGAGAGAGAGGAATATGGACGACAAACAAGATAGACGTCTCCAGCAGACGAGATGGAAGGAATATGAGAAAACCCCTCCGGGAATAAGAGAGAACGAAGAGAGAGAGAGAGAGAGAGAGAGAGAGAGAGAGAGAGAGAGAGAGAGTTGTATCAGTTTAGCACCGTAGTGGCAGTTCTGCCCGACCAGACGCAGCCAAACTTAAAATCAGTCGCAATGTTACCCTTGATGGTGATGCATACCAACTTTCGCCTTCTGCTGGTAGTTCATTTCCGCTGGACTGGATTAACCATTAAGCAAAGTACGCTCGTGCTTAGGGTATCAAGAGAAAAGTAGGCAACACATACATTCTATATGCCAAATTTACAATGGTGCAACTGAAACAGGTTCCGCAAAAATTGATGCATTATCTCTATTATCTCTACTAAGTATAGAAGCAAACGTTAGATTAGATTTGAGGATCTGATCAGACTTTGCAATTACAAAAGTAGGAAAAAAAACTTTCAAATATAAATTAAATGATACAAAAATTAACATTGTTTTCCCTGTGCGTTTATAAAAATACAATTTAATTTACGTTCTATTGTTTACATTTGGAATTACATATAGCCTATGGAGGCATCAAAATCCTAAATGCTTGGGACTCTAAAGGTCTTAGCCCGACCCTAATTTTCAGGGAAGACTATTTTATGGCAATGAGCGTAAAAATCACCTAAATTTTAATTATTCTTTTAGAGCATTCTTCGGTATATACAATAAAACTAACTACCTGTGGTTCCTATTTTCTACGACTATCTTTAGAGCCACGGAGCTTGTCTGTCTAGTATACGAATTAAAACGTGGATCAGAGGCCAACATTGTGAGACTTTTTAAATTCACGCCCACAGGTACACGTATACAAAGAAGCCTCTCGTATTCGTGTATTGACAGGCCTAGTACCAATCTTGAGCTGCCATGTCATTGTATAGGCCCATAATCATAACAGATGACAGTAAACGTTCCAATACACATTAAAGGACACAGATCACACTGCGAACAAAAAGACTATGTAGATTGCCAAAAAATTGGCCAATCAAGAAACTAAGCCAAAATTCAGATATAATTAAGAATAACTTACATAAATATCTTTTTTTCCATAAGTGAGAAGTTCTGGCTGATATTGGTGTGCTATGTTTGCACAGACCCACTCCAATATAAATTATAAATTTTTGAAGACAGGCTATATACACATACAGTTCAGCCAAAGCTTTTTTATTTTTTTTATTTAGTTACAAATATTTTTTAAACTCCAGACTGTACATTTTTAATACATTAAGTCTCTTCTAATGAAAAGAGTTTTTTTTTCTATATGTGCACGTGTTTCATGATAAGGTGATTATGATGTCTGGGTGCACACATTTCAAACTAATATGTAAGATCATCCCTTACGGCATGGCAATTTTTTTCTCTGCCTCTACTTTCATATTCAAATGACATAAATTGTATCGCCAACCGAACACTACTAGCCTATAAAGTCAAATTATTTCAACACCGAAGATTGCCAAGTTGTACAAGCCGTTTATTGATGATGTCAAGTATCTTAAATGTAAGTACAAATTTTCTAATAATTAAAAGGTATAAAATTGTTATTTAACTCTGTAACACTCCTCTTTAAATAATATATTCAAAGAAATTTTCGCAGTATTTCATAACGAAGATCACAAATCCTCAGAGAACTTAAAATATTCCACTTAAACACAGTTTTAGAAGTGTGAAGACAGGAAATTAAATCGTGAGTCAAAACAAACACACAGACTTTCTCAAATTATGTCATAGTGAATGGAATGGAACATTAGACCAATGCGAAAATATAGATGCATGTCAGTAATTTGGTTACTGCAAGTGTTAGAAGGACCAGGGGGTATTTTCTAAGTTCCCTGACGAAATTATAGATGTAACATCCGCCGAAGTTTCAAACTGTACTAGTATTCCGTCACGACGAGCTAAAATTATTTCGTAAAAACATTAAGAGTTGAGCTAAACTTGCTTCCCTGGAGAACTACGCTATAAATAGGCTTACTGATGTATTATGGGACACAAGAATGTATTAGCTTATGGGAGATGAGTCTTTCACTTAGCCTAATGTTAGGGCGTAAAGCACCCAGACGTATTTTAGCACGTACTGCACAGGTCGCTGGTTCGAGCTCAGCTGGAGACGATTTTCCCCATATGGTTTCCGTACAAACTACGTGAGATTTCTTGTAACGTGCTTCCCACTCCATTAATTACACATTAGATTAAAGACGATGAAATATTACCTATCTTTATCATTATGCATAAGACATGTTACACCTATAATGTGAATGACAGTATGAAATATTTCAGCTCGCGTGTTAATAAAATCTGCACTGATGAATTCCAACCGCAACTAGCCCCAGAAACCATGCATACGTCTTAAGTACACCAGTTTAGCTCACAAGGACTGCGTAATATTATAAACAATACAATTTTATCAAGTTGGTACTAAGATCACCTGTAGAAGTAGTCCGCGTTTTTATTACAATTTCAATCAATCTTATCATGTAGATAAAACATGTCGCTGACTACTCCGAAATACAGTGTACCTACGATTACGTGCTATTTCCTTACTTTCCCTTCGCAGATATTTCCATGGAATATTAACATTTATTTTACCATAAAAGTTGTCTTTCGTAACAAATAAGGGATTATTCCTCGCCAAGTACACGCAGGTACTGTTTTCAACAGGTCGTTCAGAATTCGATATGGCTGCTACAGTTCTCGACGTCTGTAGCTTGCGTAAATAAAACTGCGCCTTAAAAACAATTCATTACATAAATGAACAAAGTCTGTAATGTTTTGGGAAAAAGACATCATGAAATATAGCTGTATATCTCGTAACAGTTTTACAATCTGGTAAATTATTTGGCTATCATGATCACCGAAATTTCACGATCGTGTGGCGAGGTGGCTAAATCGACGATGGCCGAAGGTCCACCCACGACATGACACAGCATTTTAATAGTACCTGTATGGCCCGAGATTTTTACCTTCAGGTAAACTCGCTGCATTCAGCTTCGCGACTTTCTCAGGGAATACTGACACGCTAAGAAATTTTCACCATTATTATTTGTAGAATGAAAAATTAAAATGTAAAATTTTAGAAACAAAATATTACACACAAAAATCGGCAAGATTCATTAATGTGCCAGTAAAGAAATGTCGTATAGAATACTTTTTGATTGAAACGGTTATCTTTAAAACTGATGCATTGAGAGAAGGAATTCCTTTGACATTGATTCCCCATTTAAACTTTGTTGGTTGCAGGCTTGGCAGGCAGCACGTGACCCATAAGGGCGATGCCGCCATGCGCATTAAGTGCGCCATCGCCACTAAGCGCAAGGCTGTGAACTGGCGTGCAGTGTTCTTGTCGCACTGCGTATACCTATGGGACTTTCAGCAGTGACCCTATCATTTGATTGGTGTAAAGTCTGTAGGAAGAGCAATGCAGGGCCCTTGAGTAGTTTTGTGCGGATCTGACGCATATATTGTGAGATACATCGCTTTGAAAAGAAATAAAAGCAGTTTTTAGCTATGCTGGGGTACTCCGAGATGGTGATTATAACGTGCGTGACATTTTGAAATAGGCTGTTCACGTTCAAATGAGTACTTTTGAAAACCCTTGTATGCACGTTGTGTATTATTCCGCCTTATGTAAAATTAACATTGCCACGGGCCTCATCACTTTCTTCATGCGTCGGTCAAGTGAAAATGTGAAATTATATAAAAAAAAAAAAATAGGTATTTTAAAAACCTGCTAATGTTTACGCACTGATGCATTAAAAACACAGAAAGCTAAATAAATAGATTTAAATTGTCACAAATGGTTACCTAACAGTTTTTATTCGACGTTAAGATATGGAACTACTTCCATTTATCGTTACCAACTTTACCGGGCGCATGTCACTCTGTGCGCCCGTTGAAGTATATGATATGTAGGCATGGGCAGTGATTTTTTTCTAAGGTTGATTTCAAAAGTGCTCACTTTATCGTGAACAGCCTAAGTACTCAACAGCCCTCGTCTGTAGTGTGTTCTTTTCGTAGACGAGTACGTACGTTTAATTATGTCGTGGAAAAGCGTGTATCTGTAACGCAGTTGAAGCGCCATGCGGGAAGGGCAAGCAGACACTTACTTCTGGTACTTGCAAGGATCGCCGACAATGATGTGGCTGTTGTTGTGGTCGAGCAGCGGGGGAAGCGCTGTGTCGTTCTCTTCGCCGCCCATGTAGTCCAGGTCCTCATCCTCCTCGAGGTAAGGCCTGAACTCCAGGTCGCTCGGCTGGCAGCTGCCGTCGTCGTCCGAGATGCTCTGCCCCACGGGGCAGCACTTGGGCACGCACGACCAGCCGGCAGCCTTAGCCTCGGCGCAGGACCTCACCTCCTTCGGCGTTATCGCCGCGGCGAGCGCGAGACACACAGCCGGCAACAACACTGCCACCTTCCCGCACATCATCTCCATTCGGCGCTTGAACATGGACTGCGCTGCTCCGGCCCGCGCGCCGCGTCTACTCCGTCGCGCTCGCCTGACGTCACGTGACGCAACGCTCCGGACTGCGCATGCGCACGGCTGTCTATCCCGGCCGACCGGCCGGCCGGCCGGCTCCCCTGCCCCACATTCTCTCTTTACGTGATTGTGATTTCCCTACTCCACGTGCCACCTACCTGCATGCACTTCAACTTGCTCCCCGAAGGCTGTTCACGGTAGACAAGCACTTTTGGAATCCCTGCTTAAGATCTACTTGTATACCCTTTGTGTATTCTTCCGCCAAGTGTAAAATTTAACATTGACATCGGCCTCGTCACTTTATTCGTGCGTTGGTCAAGTGAAAATGTGAAATTATTAGAAAAATAAATATTTTACAAAATGCTGGTTTTTAAACTTACATGCATAAAATAAAACAGAAAACAAAATAAGTAATTTCAGCATTCATAAGAGTTTATCTAACACTTCCCTTCCATCAGTACCAACCTTACTGGGCTTATAGAACTTAGTGTGCCCGTTAAAATATATGAAGCTAGGCTAGGGGCAGTTACATTCTTCAAAGGTTAGTTTCAAAAGTACTCAATTAATCGTGAACAGATTATACACCAAACGCATCCATGAAAAACAGTTTGAGGGCTGATAAGAAGCTACTTTTCCCCTTCCATTTGTCGAAATGATGTTGCAGTAATGTTTTACTTCGAGGTTAGAACGGCGTAGTTGTATTCAAGGGGGGAACCGCCCCCCGCCACAACCATGACAGGTTTACATAACTTGTTTATAATTTTTTTAAAGAAAATTCCGAAAAACACCCTTATACCCAGCTAGCAAATAACCTTAGACGGCAGTACAGACATAACGACTGAGCTACGACTCATTTACAGTAGCTCCAAAAATTATTTCCATGCCCATGTATGAGAAGAATGATCTGAAATATGTACGCGAGTCGTAACAAAAATAGTTTATTCCATAACAGAACCAAAATAATGGACATACTACTAGAGGCAATTTTTCTCCGCCAAAGAAAAAGTATTTGCTTGATACGAGTACCGAAGAGAAATACAGTATAATGTGCAAAAACTGAGATAAAGGCTGTTCACGATAAAGTGAGCACTTTTTAAATCAACCTATGAAAAAAGTCACTGCTTTTACCTGCATATATTTTAACGAGCGCACTGAATAACATGCGCCTATTTAAGTTGGTAACGACGGAGGGAAAGTAGTTCCATATCTTTATGTCGAATAAAAAGTATAAGGCAACCATTTGTGATATTTTTAATTATTTCGTTTGCTTTCTGGTTTTTTTATTGCAATGAAATGTGAAAATGAGCAAATTTGTAAAATACCTGCTTTTGTAATAATTTCAGTTTTACTTTATTGACGTATGATAAGGTGAAGAGGCCTATGTCAATGTTAATTTTATATAAGGTGGAAGAATACACAACGTGCATACAAGTAGATCTTGAGGAGGGCTTTCAAAAGTTCTAATTTTACCGTGAACAGTCTTTATCAATATTTGGTATTCATTTAATTGGCATCAGTCACGGCTTGCAACCGCCTTGGCATTGGCTGTACCAACCGTTGAATTAATTTAGGGTATATTTTACCCAATTCTTCCAAGAGAACACTTTTTAAACTGTTCTTTGATTGATATGGCCCATTTCGCACGTTAATATTCAGCATATGTCGCAAATCCTCAATAGGGTTGTGATATGGTGACCGCGATGGTGTGTTCAGTCTTCGTGGCGTATTGTGCTGTGACCGGGAGACGTCTGGGCACGCGAGTCCCTCGTACTTCTTAGACTGCGGCTCGGCACGGACCGGTCTGTAGCGGAGCGGCTAGACAGCGGTGCCTACAGATAGCAGTGCTCTTGTGCTGTGACCGGGAGACGTCTGGGCATGCGAGTCCCTCGTACTTCTTAGACTGCGGCTCGGCACGGACCGGTCTGTAGCGGAGCGGCTAGACAGCGGTGCCTACAGATAGCAGTGCTCTTGTGCTGGATGACCGAGAGACGTCTGGGCACGCGAGTCCCTCGTACTTCTTAGACTGCGGCTCGGCACGGACCGGTCTGTAGCGGAGCGGCTAGACAGCGGTGCCTACAGATAGCAGTGCTCTTGTGCTGTGACCGGGAGACGTCTGGGCACGCGAGTCCCTCGTACTTCTTAGACTGCGGCTCGGCACGGACCGGTCTGTAGCGGAGCGGCTAGACAGCGGTGCCTACAGATAGCAGTGCTCTTGTGCTGTGACCGGGAGACGTCTGGGCACGCGAGTCCCTCGTACTTCTTAGACTGCGGCTCGGCACGGACCGGTCTGTAGCGGAGCGGCTAGACAGCGGCGCCTACAGATAGCAGTGCTCTTGTGCTGGATGACCGGGAGACGTCTGGGCACGCGAGTCCCTCGTACTTCTTAGACTGCGGCTCGGCACGGACCGGTCTGTAGCGGAGCGGCTAGACAGCGGCGCCTACAGATAGCAGTGCTCTTGTGCTGTGACCGGGAGACGTCTGGGCACGCGAGTCCCCTCGTACTTCTTAGACTGCAGCTCGGCACGGACCGGTCTGTAGCGGAGCGGCTAGACAGCGGCGCCCACAGATAGCAGTGCTCTTGTGCTGGATGATCTCGTTAAAGTCTGCGTGCGCTGTTCGACAGAAGTCAATTGCTTTTCTGTTATTGAGTGAAAATGTTCTCTAAAAATATTCACCAGTGTCGAATTAAAATCACGTTAGATAAAAGTAACAACGATGGAGGTGGAATATATTATGTGGTATGATGCTTCAGCTGACGACGTGTTTCGTTTGCACATTTGCATAACACGAAGACAAAATAAATGTATTACAAACGCTTGCACATTGAAAATTTTGAAAAGGGGGGGGGGGGGGGAGAGTAAATAAATATTGGATGTGACGATTTACGGCGCGGCGTAGGAAATATTTCGAGGAGAGTGGATTACTCAAAAGACAATATATGTTCACACAATATACCAACATTGAGGGGTTTGAGACAGCATATCAAGCCAACATAAACACGTGCTACAGCACAGCGGTGTTACTTAAGACAAAAATACAAAAATTTTGCATACATAACACATTCATTCGTACAGAGCTGTCATCTATCTAGCCAATTCCGAATGTAATGTCCTAGCATATTTATAGTTGTTGGCACGATCTTTTTGATGACACAGAATTCGTGAATTGTGTCTCATATCTCTTGTCGAACTCAATTGCAATACAATTTTTAGTTTTGTGGTTGCGAATAAATGTGTAATAGAGAATGATAAATGTAAAACATCTTTAAATATAATAATGTTACATTAAATGACACACGAATATTTAGAATAGACAGTGCTATAGAATAACACAAAGTAGAACTGATAAAAGATAAAAACATCCAACGAATAACGTGATCTATGAAGTTCAAGCTAAACTATACATGTTTTAAATCAATGTCCAAAACTCTTCCCCCAATAACTGCATTTAATTTAGCGCAAATATAGGCAGGCTAATCCCAACCTACATGGCAGAAAATCATAAAATGTGGAACGATCACTGAATGTATTACGTAAATTGTAACTTACATATTATCTCAAATGAAATAAGCAGTTTGTTGTTCACTTTAAATAAGTTAGCATTACCACTGACGGTGTTCTGGTTGACCTATTGGCAGCCCTGTGTGGCGCAGTCGGTGAGTGTTGAGCGTGAGTGGTTCCGGTTTCCTATCCCGGGTAGGACATGGCTGTGATTTATGCCCGTCCGTATGGGAAACCCTTTCATGGGAAACATCACTTCCAATATGTAAACTGCGAGAACACAGTTGTCACGGAATTAAATAAGTGTGCGTTTTACACCTGGAAATATATTTGCATTTTGTCTTGTACTTTTACAAGTAAAACCTTAGATACTAGTATACCCAACTGAATACTTGCTTTTATTTGTAATGAGTACATTAACCTAATAAGTGGACTTGCAAGATATAGATATTTAGTATTACAGTTACGCTTGTATTTCAATTGCATTGATAAACAACGAATGTAAAAATATAATACGCTATCGAAAATATCCTTATTTGTACCATAGCTGTAATACAAAGATTATCTTTTATATTATATCTAAAATAAATAAGCTACAGCGCGAAATCGAACCTGCACCTTCTTGATCAAATACGTGTGAACGTAACTTCAACCCTAACAAACGAATTTACGTAACGATAGTGTTAGTTTCGAAACTGTTTGTCTAATAGTTTTGCAGGCATATAATTTTAACCTGTTAATGTTTTAGTTTTTAATGCTTTTCAAAGACGACTGCATATTTGCACATCTTTTGTTTCATATTCGGGAATTTATTTTCTCTTAATGAACGTTGCGTTTGGAATAACATTTATTGGCATTAATCACATTCGAAAGTTTATTACGGACTGTTAAGTTAGTACAAACAATTATTTTATCATAAAGGCTACATAAATATTTTTGCAGCGATTACACCGTGCTGCCGAAGCCAGCATTATATGGGAAAACAGCCTTACAGGTTGCATTACTTTTGCACATAATCGGCATTCTAGAAATAATTCATAAACCGACATGGTGATTAAAACCTTTTTATATAAACTCTCTATGATTTACTATGATTTGCGTGGGCTTTATAATTTGAACATCTAGGTGTATGCAAACCACAATTTCACATAAACTAACGTTACGCAGCAAGTATGATTACACGCAGATTAATTGGGTGAAATTTGTAAAGTCGATGGACATTACATTGTAAAGTGTAATGTGTCATAGCGGCGGCATTGTTTAATGTTTATTATTTTCTTTCTTATTTTATAACATCTGTGTGTAGGCTTTCTTTATACCGCGGGACAGTCCACTATAAATAAAAACACCCATTATCACGAATTTGAGCACATAAAGCTAAACAACGTTTCTATAGTTTCGAATGAAAAGCATTGGCCTGAAGTTACTGTTTAATTATACTTTGTTAAAATGTACGCATAAATGAATTCACGCGAAATTGCACCGAGTGTTCCAAACTACGTGGTATTTCAGTTGTATCATTTTTATGATATGTAGTCGTTCATGAATATCGTGGGCAAGTGCACCTTTTTAACACTGGGGATAACTTCTTCGTGCTTCTGCAAACGTCCTGCGTCCTCCATTGCCTTGCATGCAACTGAGCCTGCCGTAACTAATGTTTGTGGAATAGCCGATAGCACGGGCAGACCTGCGCGCGCATCTCTTCCCCCCTTGCTTGTCTTACCCCGCCTCGGCTCTCCTAGGCATGCAAGGACGAATCCCGGCTAAGGTACAATACCCACTCCCTCGTTTTAAAAGCGTCGTGCTGGGGTCGTGCTTTTGCAGGAAGTAGAAGGTACCCTCAAGACCCAACTTATGAACGCTGTCCGGTAAATTATGGCACAATACATCAATGTACTGTACATCAGAGCGTTCATAGTACTATCCATGAACGTCATATTTCTTAAGCCTGTGGAGGCCATACATCCCCCAAACAATCACATGACCCACGCCATGTTTCACCGTAGGTCTCACATTTTGTCTTTGTAATTCCGTGTCTTGCTTGCGCCACACGTAAGTTTTCCCAGCAAAGCCAAATATATTAAACTCGCATTCATCTGAAAAGAATACGGGTGTTCCAAAATTCCAGACGGGTTTTCGAGATAGGTTTTGGCGAACTCTAAGCGCTTTTGCCGATTTCCGTCGTTAATAAAATGTTTCTTATTGGCACTTCCGCCGTGGAGGCCAGTGGAATACAATATGTTCCGTAGTGTTTGTGCACTGACCTTTCTGCCCGTACAGTGATGCAATGTCAGCAGCTAAGGAGGTGGCACTTACAGATGTGGTGTTCGTGATTTGCAGAACGATGTGCCGCCGGTTTCTGCAAGTTAGTGTTCTTGGCCTCCCTGGTCACGGTGTGTCGTCTGTAGTTCCGGTATATTTGAATTTCTTTATGACGTACCTCACACTGGGGAAACACAGCGACAGAATTCATGCACATATGAGGTATTCCGAACTTTTTAAATCATGTTTTGATACCCGGAAATTTCGCGGATTCATTCGGCAACAAGCTAGAATCCACAACCTATTTATGCGTTCAGGCATCAGTTAATAGTTTGTAGGCTTTTTTTTTTTTCGTTTTAACCCAGACCAGGTTACACGGGATGCAGTTGTTATTTTCCTTGCAGGTTCGTTATTGGTTGAAAGTCATTTGGGGCGTGTCTTACAAACTATGGTCCAATGGAAGCACAGCCACATACGTACACGTGAATGCAGTTTAACTTGTCCGCAGATGAAACCACGAAATTTCCGGATCTCTAATCATACGAATACCCGCCTGGCCCACCGCATCAGATGAGCTGCCATCGCGGCCTCTGTTGTACGCAAGGTGTCAGCTAGGACCGTCACCAACCGTTTGCTGGACTACGATCAAGGGTGCCGCTCGCCAGGCTTCCTCTCACACCTCATCACAGTGCAGCCAACTTAGGATGGTGTTGCGAACGACGCAACTGGAGGGATTAATGGCGCGGAGTTGTGTTCGGCGATGAGAGCAGATTCTGCCTTGGCGCCAGTGATGCTCGTTTGCGAGTGCGGCGTCAACCAAGGGGAGATGCAACAACCATGGTGTATACGGCAGCGAAATACAAGACCAATTATTCTCAACGGGGTCTGGGTGGGTAATAGCCTACAATGACCTTGTATTTATTGAGGGAACACTGAACAGTGAATGCGACATCCAGAACATCATCCAGCCCATTTTGTTGCCGTTCCCACAACACCAAGGAGCTGTCCCCTCCCATCAGGGCAATGCCCGTGCACACACATCTCGTGTTATCCAACGTGCTCTCGAAGGTGTTCAACTCCCCTGGCCAGCACGATCACCCGACCTGTTGAGACATCCGGTACTCGGTGGGATTCGGGTCCTTAAATTCTACCTCACTCGCCAATGGCCCTAATATACATTGCTCATTACTCAGGGTACATGGGGATCTCGTCTTCAAATGGCCTTTCGCATTCTGACCCAATGAATACTGAAATACATTAAGCCTAAGGTACATTCAATAACAATACCAATCCAAGTTACTCGTTATGCCTTTGTCATAAAATTACGGAGGGGTTGCTCAATGCTAGCAACTAATAAGTCGATACGTTTGAATTACAGTTATTTATTAACATCTGGAATTCACAATAGCTTCATTCGCACAGACGTAAAATATGCATGTAGGCGAGGGCCTTAATACTCAGAACTGTTGACGTTGACAATTCCCATTATTGCTCACCATACTATATGTATAAAACACTCGTGCAATAAATGCTTAGCCCCTTGTCAAATGACTGTTAACTTGCACAACATTAATATCACGTAAAAGGTCGCCGCTGCTTGGGTCCGCGGCACCTGGAAGTACAACAGATGGGCGGCAGACGCAACGAATCCTTACGGCGCTATTTCCCACGATTCCTTTGGGCTCTTAAACAGAAGGCACCATACCTGGGAAATGCAGCACGATGGCGAAGGGCAAAGAGACGCCCTGCAGACATATTACTCCGGAAATCAGCTCAGCAGCAAACTCGACATGGACTCGTGCGGCACGCAACGATGACGGTGTAGAATGGGTCGCTCGGAACAGCTGATTTTTGCGGCGGCGTCAATACGCCTCCGGGAGCAGGAGAAACGGTCCTCATAAATTTTCTCTCCCGCACCAAAGCGTAGAAATTAACGCTGGCATTAATCCCAAATCGTATACCGTACCAGACGTGCACGGTTTTAACACGCGATTCACTTCATGAGCTGCGGTTCTAACAAGTCAGTCGACAGAGCGAGTGGCGCACGCCAAACACAAAACGTGACCATACTTCCCGTTAATTAACACGGTCTCACCTAGCAGAAATGAATTATATGCAAATACTTTAAAGTTGTTCCTGCTTGCACAGCTCGCCGGAGCCCCGGCCTCTAACACATACACACTCCGGCAGACGCATTTCCTCGACTTCGCGCATCGCCCAAGACTACGAGGACCGCTGGCTCGGGCGCGACCGTTCCATGCCAGGGCAGAGTGACGACTCTCGCTCGCATAATCAGCCTACCGCTTCGCAAGGCCCGATTCCCGCGCGCCAAGAGGCGACTTCCCTAACATAACAAAAAATACAAAAGCAAAATAGTTGCGCACTACTAAAACTAACAACTACGGATGTATAAATGCAATGTAATAAAATATACCAAAAGCATACTAATATAGACAAAAAATATATATTAAATATAGAGATTACATGTTATAGACCGGTCTATAATAAAATGGAAAAAAAATATTGAAAAGCTAGTTCTCACACTAAGCACCAGATCAGCTGGCGTTGCCAAATTCAGCTTTTAACATTTTAGAAACCAAACCGTGACCGCGACGACCTTGTCGTCACACTGTCCCCCATTGAACATGAGGGGGGGGGGGGGCATGATGGGATGTTGAAGGTGCTGTCGGCAATACCGACTACAAACCTCCACCAATTGCAACAACAGGCGCAATTAGCGTGAAATACTATTCCGCAAGATTACATCTGGCACCTTGTCTTCACGCACGACTGCAGGACTGCATCGTCGTTAAAGAAGGCAACACAACACATTGAACATGAGGGGGGGGGGCATGATGGGACGTTGAAGGTGCTGTCGGCAATACCGACTACAAACCTCCACCAATTGCAACAACAGGCGCAATTAGCGTGAAATACTATTCCGCAAGATTACATCTGGCACCTTGTCTTCACGCACGACTGCAGGACTGCATCGTCGTTAAAGAAGGCAACACAACACATTGAACAGGGGGGGGGGGGGGCATGATGGACGTTGAAGGTGCTGTCGGCAATACCGACTACAAACCTCCACCAATTGCAACAACAGGCGCAATTAGCGTGAAATACTATTCCGCAAGATTACATCTGGCACCTTGTCTTCACGCACGACTGCAGGACTGCATCGTCGTTAAAGAAGGCAACACAACACATTGAACATGAGGGGGGGGGGGCATGATGGGATGTTGAAGGTGCTGTCGGCAATACCGACTACAAACCTCCACCAATTGCAACAACAGGCACAATTAGCGTGAAATACTATTCCGCAAGATTACATCTGGCACCTTGTCTTCACGCACGACTGCAGGACTGCATCGTCGTTAAAGAAGGCAACACAACACATTGAACATGAGGGGGGGGGGCATGATGGGACGTTGAAGGTGCTGTCGGCAATACCGACTACAAACCTCCACCAATTGCAACAACAGGCGCAATTAGCGTGAAATACTATTCCGCAAGATTACATCTGGCACCTTGTCTTCACGCACGACTGCAGGACTGCATCGTCGTTAAAGAAGGCAACACAACACATTGAACATGAGGGGGGGGGGGCATGATGGGACGTTGAAGGTGCTGTCGGCAATACCGACTACAAACCTCCACCAATTGCAACAACAGGCGCAATTAGCGTGAAATACTATTCCGCAAGATTACATCTGGCACCTTTATGATTGTCTTCACTCACGACTGCAGGACTGCATCGTCGTTAAAGAAGGCATCACAACATATTGACATCGTTGTTCAAGACACTCTGTAGCCTCTGTCCATAGATCTACGACCCTGTGATCATTATCATGTTGAGTGTACAACCTGTACAATTATTTAATAAAACCACCATTCATGTGGGACCATTGCATCCTGGTGTTCATTTTTCCTTTTTCCACCAGTATGCATTACACACCTTTAAGACATAGGCAGTCCTTTATTTTTGAAGAGATGAATACGAACACAGTTTGTCTACATTAATTAACCGGGACTCGAACCCAGAACCTCTCGCTCCGTAAGTCGGTACTCAAACAACTGCACTGTGCACCGAATGTCGACTGCGTTCACAACTCCGCAACATTAAAATCAATATGAAATGTCTTCGAATACTGATATTCCTATCAAATTATAGTTACAATTAGATTCCAAGACATATAGTGAGATGTTTATGTGCATACAGTATTTACATTACATGAAAACAACACAAATTGTTTAGATTCCAAAATATATCAGTTTGCACAAAATTGTGATACGAAGAAGATTGTTATATTTATGTATTTGATGTCACGAAAATAGTACAATAAGAGGTGTTATTTAAAGACTTGTGCTAAAGGTTCATATTCCATAATTTTCTTTACGAAATGAACAAGAGGGGATAAATTACCGCCATCCGAAGACAAAAAGAAATTCTATATTTTAAAGGAACGAGGTTGCGTTCCAGCAGCAAGACACGGGACTGGTACTGTGGAAGACAGGAGTTGTGTTGCTGGCCTGTCGCCGTTCCTGCCACTCACTACATACAATAAAACAAACAATAAATTAAGTTGCGTGCGACCGTACTGCTTCGTGTAGGTATTATTTTGTTAGGTTTGGCGATGTTTTTATACGTGATAATTGTAATAATCCTTCCTAGCGTGTGTTAATATGGAGCTACTTCATATTCATCAAAATTTTGTCTGTCCCGCATTGAAGTCAAGTGTGCATATATAGATAGGTGCAAAATAAATATAGTTTCGTCAGACATAAGTATAAATATATAAACAAATAAGGAATGTGTTAATAGAAATCAAATAAATAATAGCAATTATTTTCAACAAATTTATAATAATCCAAAACATATTTGTTGGAAAACGACATAATGAATTAATGTGTAAAATAAATATTAGAACAAAAATTATTTCAGGACAGGACCTTCAAAATATTGCCTGTCTTATTTTGCGATAATACGTTACTTCTTGGGGGGAAATAACGCTAGGCCATGGTCTCTTAGTAATATAAATAAAGGTCTGCTTCTACTAAGAGTGAAGGATAACAAGAGAGATCTCGCATACTACTCTCTGTCACAAAATGGTAAGAAACACTGTCTACAATTCCCTACGAACGCTGAGAAGAACTATTGCAACTCCAGATTTACTCATATGTAACTACCTGAAGGATTTACTCATATGTAACTACCTGAAGGATTTACTCATATGTAACTACCTGAAGGATTTACTCATATGTAACTACCTGAAGGATTTTCCTCGTTGCCTGTGATTGTATACTGGAACAATATTTTATGATAAATTAATATAAGTCGTATGTTGGTTTGCATACTAGTTGAATCTAAAAAAAAATTACTGTCAGCATATGGTCTAATTTATTATAAATTCATTCATTCTTTATTAATTTAATCTTTAAGTGCTCTATTTGCCTGCGTCAAACTATTGCAGTATTTTACACGCCAAACTAAAAACATAATACCAAGTTGTTGTAAGTAGCAACCACGATTAAAGTCAGAAGAAAATATGAATTAATCACATTAAAAGGAACGAGTTATGATATATTTAAGCTTATGGCAGTGATAGGGAGGCGTGCTGGAGCTTGGATATCCGGCGAAAACTTAGGAGCAGCGACCAGCATCTCAGGTCCTTCAGCCGTCACCTAGCGTGACACACGGCAAATTGGGTACATTTAAATATCTGACAATGTCTGCACGTGATTTTAGCCTGGTACACACGATCCATCATTCTCTTCTTAATTACTCATGTGTATAGTTTGTCATATTTCTTGTTAACGACTAACATGTTTTTATATCACTTTTGAGTAGAAAATAATTGAATACAGTTTACGATGCAGAATTGAGAGTGTTTTACAATTTAAACGATTGTAGCTCCACTTTTACAAGTTAGGTACAGAATCAAGGTATATGATAGCTACTCGTGTGTAGTACAGTCAGCTCTGATCAAACACCAACAGCTGTTAAGATCCGTCAGCAGCATTGTAAGTGGCTAAAATAATGTATATCAACTTACTTTAGTAGAGACCGGGTTCTCAGTGGAGCCCACACATGTGGCGTAATTGGCCTTTCAAAGAGGATAAAATGACCAGGACAATTAGGAAATACTGACAGCAAATTACAAAAGTCAACGTGTTACTGACTCGGTCCTTGTATTTGTTACTGATGTAGAAATACATAGGCAATAGACCATGAACACAAGTTCGAAACACCTTTGGTTTTGTTTGACAGATTGTAAGTATGAATCATAAAGCCTCGATATGACTTCGTGTAGCGTTTAATAAACCGGACAATTGTTGCACGGTGCGCCTGATTTACAGGCAATACGCCAGCCACTTCTGTGCTACATGCTGTGGACATAAGGCGTCTTGCTGCAAGAAATACTACCGCAATTGCAACTAGCTGTCACACACAAACCTGAGAGCATTTCGGACATAAGTTAACTCGGTCTTTTTTATATATTTCTGCGTCGGGAACCAGTTGAAAGAGTAACTAACACAGTAGTGAAATTTAGATGATTCAGGCATAATGGCATGGGTCACAGCCACCAGGTGCCGACCATTTACTGCGTCATTCCGGTAGACCGACGGCCATATTGGATCTGGGTGACCTTTACCCGTGATATAGATCCGGTGCCCATGACCAGACTTTGCCAGGATTTTCACAGTGTTTGTGTTTGCATCTTATACATCGTCATAATACTGTTACCTAGAGCACAGAACATTATGTGTTAAAGATTTTCTGTTTCCGTCTAATTTGATATATTCGAATTTTAATACCACACTTTCTGGAGTGGTGACTACCCTTTGGAGTAGTTTCTGGTCACATGTCCATCAGGCATTATGTTACTGATTTTAATGACTAATACATGATGGCAGTCAAGGGAGTTACAAGTCATAGGATAACAGGGTACGCAGTAGTTGAAAAACACTAAAAGAAATCAGTTCAGAAAAGCATCAGTGTTAAAGTAATCTCAGCAAAATGCTGCTGGCAGTATGATAGACAATTGAACACTGCAAGTAGGTGACATGGCTGGAGGTGCTACGCGTGTTTGTGGCACAGAAGCGCGGGAGCAATAAGGAAGACACTTGAATGTGTATCAGATGACACATCTCTCCTACATTTATGCAGTATCTAATATTCCAGTTTAAAAAAGCGCACTTTTATTCAGTTGTAGGGGTGATCTAATCACATTAGCGTAATAATGAACGAATGTGTGCTGAACATCTGCATACTTCTTGAAATATTGGTACCGGAATTTTTGTAACTCCTAGTGACTGAAAACCCCAACTTGAACGAGGTTCAGTCAAGGAAATCAATTTCAAATAACTATTAAGGAACTGGAGCTTGCATACTTTTGTGTACACTTTTCAACGATACTTTTTTAAGTACAAACCATTAAAAAGTACTCAAAAGTTGTAATTTTAATATTTATCATTGTCGCTCTACACACGGTTGTTCATTAAGGCAACGGAATTCTTGGGCGATGGGCGTGTTATTTCTTGTCACGGTGGCACCACACAGATAACTCCTACCTACTAAAACAGCACAATATGTGTAAAAACGCAAACGATTTGTTCGACTGGCTGCAAGTATGGAGTAGCAAATATTAATGTGCATATAACTGAAGTGTATGAATCGAGAATTAACTGGAACAAAATGAAAGGAAGCTGCACACTTAAACTAATGGCGTACGAAAATGAATCATATAAATTGTTATACTGTTTACGAAATAAATAAAATCTCGGTCTATTCTCATGAAAATATTCGATGTTTTAAGGACAGGTGTATTAGCTAAGCACACATTATGGTTGAAGATATATCCTCGCAACCCACGCCAGACTAACTGGACCAAATATTGGCTGAATAGTGAATTATTAATCTCCCCCCGTGGTTCTTGCAATTCATATAAGGGCTTCATATTAACGCCCTCGACCACAAGGTAAGAAGAATGGAAAGGTGTTAAATGTTAGGGTTTGGGGTAGGGGGAATCCCCAATGTTAAGGAAGCAGTAAAGAAAGTACTATATTTTAAGTGTTCATGTTAAAAAATTAGAAACATTGAAAGTGCGAAGTTAATGATGCGATTTTTTACGTCTTTAGTACAGGTATATAAGTAATGATTATTTACGAAAAGAAAGCAATTTAACCTTGAATAATTTTCTAGTAAGAGGAATGAACTATATGTATAATATCAGTTGGAAAAATAACCAACATTCAATGTAATATAATAAGAAATATTTTTGATTTACATTGTCTTCAAGTCATTGTATATACACAAAACATAGCGAGAGAAGAACAACGCTAGCAGGGCCTCGGAATTGCTGTCCCAGGCTTTGCCAGGCGGTCGGTATATTTGACAGAGGAACCTCATGAGAAGAGAGTGATCAGCGTTGAAGATATTTGCTGTTCTCCCTCTTCATCTTCGTGTTCTTTCAAAACGTTTCTAGAAACTCCATTTGACTCTGATTTTCGATTCTCAAAAACATGCAAATTTAAGCTACAAATAAGTAAAATTAATAAAAAACCAAGCAAATTTTCAATAAAAAAAAAAAAAAACTGTCGAGCAGGATTTGTGTCACTTTAAAAAACAAGTTATTTTACCCCAAAATCAAGAAAATATCTCGATTTTCAAGCAAATTCTCGCATTTTCTAGAAATAGCAAATTTGCAAGCAAGCAAATTTAACAGAAAATCAAGTAAATTTAAGACAAAATCAAATGAAAATATTAAAAAATATAATTGGTAGAATTTATAGATTTTATTCAACAAAAGTAAGACTTTTTAAAATCTAAAAATAAAGAAAAATCTGAAATATAGCCATTACTGAATCCATAATCCCAACCATCACAACAATCCGAACCATAAACATCATATTTAAAATCAGAAAATTCTTTATCAATAAAAGTTTCTGTTTTTATAATTTCATATCCAATATCCCAAATATATAAAGGAACAATAATTTGATACATTTATAATATTTAGACATTTATATATGTTTTATAAAAAAGCGATACTATGTGAAAATTTTAATTAAAAAAATGATTTTTTATGTGATCAAAAATTCGTAAAAATTCCAAATGCAACCACACAACTACGAGTCTAAAAAATTGTATTAAAATATCGAAACACTTTCTTGTTTCTGTAAAATTATTTTCATTATCCATTTAATAAAATTAAAAATTTATATATCTTCAGTGACATTTTCTTTCAAACAATCATAAGTTAGATTTCGTTGGCTAATTAAAACCACATTACAAATTGTATTAGCCTCTAAAGCTTTTTTAAAACCTACACTGATTTTGTATTTGTTTTATCTATAACTACTGCTGTTTTTCTATATTGGCAGTCAATAACATATAAAGGTCTTCATACCCAAAAAGAATCATAATTGATATCGCCGTGATAGTTTGTAGTTGGCTTATAATAAAGTTCATTATTTCTGTATATAGTATCAAATATTGTTCATAAATTTCTAAAATCATTAAAAGCCAGAAAAATTTTAAGATGAAGATCATTTTCAATATCTAGATTCCAATTTCCCTTTGGAAAAATTCATTTCTACCATTTTTAACAAAAATATTTCTTACATTAAAATGATCAGAAATTGAAGCATGCACATATTGCTCAGCACAATTTTTTCTATTAGATTGGAAACCCATAATTACAAAATCAGGCATGTCAAATTGTAAATTATTAAACTGATCTTTTATATCAAAGTAAAAAACAGTTGCTGCAGCAGGAACTTCTTTTTATAAAAATTGCCAATACTTAAAACCAATATGAATTTTAAGATTTTTATATATTTTTCTTTAATTGCAATTGATGTGTTAGCTTCGTATTTAACAATAGGCCACCAAATTTCTAATTTTTCAACAACAATTTTACATGGATCAGCATAAGTTTTATCAACTGAACCATCTGCTTTTTAAGTTTCATACAAAAAATTAATTGTTATCAGATGAGTTTCTAAGAAAAGTGATTTTATAACCACCTTTCCAGTAAACTTCATTATTATCGCGAATAATGCCAAACAAATATCTTAATGGATACATTATTTCATTAATTTTGTTGCTACAAACAGATTTTACTCAAAATTTATTATCAACACCAGTAGACTCTAAATAATGTTGTTCACCTGGTGATCTTAGCAAAATATTTATCATTGTGGAAGTTATTCCTGGATTATCTATGGCCTCGATAATATGTCCATGTTTTGAAATTTCTACTCCAAAAAAACTGAAATGGAAAAAAAATATGAACAAACATCAATTTTTTCTAATTTTTCATATTTTGCCTCATCTCCAACTGTATCTCTTTTTTTTAAATGCGATATTCTTCCAAAACATATGCTTGTTTGGAAGAGAAAAACCATCTCCTATGGGAATATCAAACTCGATTCTATTATTGTAAATATTCATATTCCTTCTCGTTTGATGAGTTGGGGGAAAAGTTTGCCTCTCAAAACTCTCAATTCTTTTATAACTCATTTATAAGTTAAAAAAATATATAAATGAAGTATTCAGAGGGAGCTAATCGAGTGAAGTTGTTCATTGAGAAGTATAGAAATTATGAAAAGAACTATGGGGTAGAATATGGAGAGAAAAACACAAGAAAAAAGATCTACCATTAATTCGTGAAATTCAAAATATTGGCAAAAAAGTAGAACAAGTGAAGAAAATAAATTTTTTATAACAGAGCTAGTACCTGTTGCTGCCAAAAATTTTCGATTATCCACCAACACCAGAAGAAACACCTTTTGAAAGAGTAATTATTCCCAAAATCACCAATGGATGTTACTCCATTAAAAAATTTGCCACCTATAGCAGGAGTATCTGCTATAAATCGGAAAATATATTTCTAAAAATATTAATGTTATTAATGATAAAATTGGTTTATGAGGAAATGGGCAAGGTTTTAAAATTTAAGACACAACAGTAAAAATAGATGGTGATTTTCTATTTTTTAAAGATAAAAAATATGAATTAACAATAGGCCTTACTAATTTGTTAACAAAAATTACAAAAGATGATCTTGTAGATGGATACACTGGTGAAAATAAATTCACTAATGAGGACTGTAAATATTATGCAGAAATTTTTCTATTAACAAATGAAGCATATCAAAGTTATGATCCACCTATGAGCGTAGCTTCGAGTATTGGTTGGAAGTACAATGAAATAATTTAAAAAATTAATCACGAATATACAAAAAATTCTCCTAAATCTGGAGAAATTAAAATAAAAAAAACAATAATTTGCCAAAAGAACATATTTGGATGTACGATCTTAGAAAATTAATTGATAGATTGTTAATTATTCATGGTGAATAAAATGTTGGAAATAACAATTATTACAATGAAAAAGCAAGTATATGAATATGTCGAACAATAAATATTCTGATTTTGTTGTTAATAATCCGAACTGAGTTCCATATCTAATACGAGTTGTAAATGTAATTCCACACATATTTTGGAATTCTGAACACCATGGAAAAGGTGTGATAAATTGGGCATTAAACAATTTAAATTAGCCTGAAATGCATTTGCCAGATTATAATTATTGTGGACCATTTACGAAATTAAATGAAAGATTAGAAAGAGGAGATGCATGAAGATTAAAACTAGATGAAGCTTGTCAATTTCACGATATTGCTTATAGAGATCATAAAGATTTAGAATCCAGGCATTAAGCTGATAAAATTTTACGAAAAGAAGCAATAGAGATTTGGGTATAAATAAATTTTTAACAAAAGATCAACTTGAGCGAAAAAAAAAAAAATTAAAGAAGTCAAAAGTTTCTTGCTAACCTTGGCATTGCTAGTTTTCAAAAAAGTATTAAAAGAAACAACCGGCAATGGTTTACATCATGGAGGAATTATTAATCTCATAGTTGCTGCTTTAACTGACCTTGGTGCTTTAGCCTAGTAGCTACATCAATATATAATTCTGTTGAACAAACTAACAAAAATAAAAAAGAATTAGAACAAAAAGACATATTTTAGCAATGGTAAATATAGCAGGAAGTGGCATAGTTGCGAAATAAAAGAGGATGACCAAAAAAATTTGCTCCATTATCCACTATCGATATTGAAAAATATGCAAAAAAATTAAATATTAAAAATTTCAGAAATGTTTATATGATTAACAAAATACCAAAAAAATGTACTCAAAATGAATGTGCTGTGGTTAATTTTGATATTTCAATCATTCCTGGCACTCATTGGGTTTTGAATTCTAAAGAAAATAATAATGTTTATTATTTTGATTCATTTGGTGGCAATATTACTAATAATTTAATTAATTGTTTCAAAAACAATAATGTTTATTGCAATGATGATCGAGTTCAGATTTTAATTTTGTTTTCTGTGGCCATTTATGTTTAATTGTTTTACACATTTTTTTTCGAGAGAATTTAAGTATCATGATATAATTTCTATGTTATTAAATGATAGATATATTTGGGAAACCATTAATCAAATTTTTCAATAAAAACTTTGATAATATTGCTGAAGATTAAAAAAAATTTGTACATTCAAAATAGAATTCGAGTGTTTCGTCTTTACAAAGTGAGTTAAGCACTTGTTTTGGTTTTACAAAATCGCATGTCTCTTTTCTGGGGCGAAGAATTGTTAACATAGGAGAAACTTGAAGTTATTCTAATATATATATATATATATATATATATATATATATATATATATATATATATATATCAGATTATACATTTTAAAAAAAGATGTTGATCCAAAATATAAAACTATTGTTTCTGATTATGCTCTAAAAAATTATATAAAACGAATAAATAATGCAAAAGAAGCATTAATAAAAGATGTAGATTCAAAATATAAAACTATTGTTTTTGATTATGCATTAAAAAACTATGTCAAATCAAAAACATATTTAGATCCAAAATATAATACCATTGTTTCTGCTTTACGAGATCAAATAAGTAAAGATTTTGTTTACACAGCAGGCTATGTTTCTATTCAAAATCGCAGAATTAATAATTTAGCTGATCCTGTAGATGGAAAAGATGCCACCAATAAAATATATCTCGATAAAGAAATAACCAATAAATTGCAAGATTTCAACAAAGTAATTTTGAATTATTACCATACACTTGTTGATTTGAAAGTTGAAAAAAAAAAAAAAAACAAGAATATTATAATAAAGAATTAGATGTTAAATTACAAAATTTAAACCAATCCCATATATATTATTTACATGCAGAGTGGAATGAAATAACTAATGTTTTTCACTTAGATAATGATCAAATTTTCTTTACCTTTTTGATGGATTGTACTGTTTATAAAATAGTTACGGATCTTCTCATGTTTGATAATAATTTGGCCATTTTCCAAAGTAATACAAAATAGATCACAGCAAACCCTTTGATGTTAACAAAGGTGATGATTTAACTTTAAAAAAAATTAATAAAACATATCTTTATGCTGATGGCGAGGTGGTGGCAATAGGAATATTCATGAAATATAAAGATTATATATATAAACACACACACACACACACACACATGGAGGACACATGATGTTTGAAGTTCAAGAAAGTCACTAAAAATAATAATATAAAAATTTAGAATACAACAAATGGGCGATTAGTCCAGAAAAGTATATGCTCATTGTGAAATTCTGAAAAAACAACATTCTTAGAAAGAAATATTCGGCGATGTGAGAGTATGAATAATCAATGAATTATATAAACCTGCATGAAAACATTTTTCCAAGAAGAAAAGTTATTTTGTATGGCATTGATGATGATTAGTGGCAAATTTACCTTGTAGAAATGGATACTGGAAGTTTGAAAGGTATATCTCGCATAAATAAAAGCTATAAATATATTATGACAATTATTGATGTTTTTTTCAAAGTTTGCATTTGCTTTAGTAATCAAAGATATAACAGCAAAAAATGTAGCAAGTGCTTTAGAAAATATTTTGTTGAAAAGAAAACCAAATAATTTACAAAGCAACAATGGCTTAGAATTTTATAATAAAATATTTAAATATATTATAGAAAAGCATATTATAAATCATTTTTCTTTATTTTCTGAATTAAAAGCTAGCGTTGTTGAAAGATTTAATCGAACTTTAAAAAAATAATTTGGAAAAATTTTGCTTTGAATGGCCACTACAAGTGGATAAATATATTGGATGAATTAGTGAAAGACTACAACACAAAGCACAGCACTATTGGCATGAAGCCAATTAAAGTCAATAAGAAAATATAAAAAGACAGCTAAAGCAGCCCATGCTGCGCAAAATTTATTGCAAACAAATTTTGTCTTTATTAAACCAAAATGTAAAGTTGGAGATGTTGTTCGTGTGAGCAAACTGAAATTTTTTTTTGAAAGAGGTTATACTGCTAATTGGTCAACCGAATGGTTTACTATTTGTAAAGTTTTGAATTATGATATACCTACTTACAAATTGAAAGATATTAATGGAGAAGAAATAATGGGTAGTTTTTATGAATATGAAATTATGAAAGCTAACTATCCCAGTGAATATTTGGTCGAAAAACTTTTTAAAACTAAGGGTGAGAATAATTCATGGATTAATAAAACAGATGTTTTGTAAATAAAAAATAATAATTTATTACTGAATTTGATAAACATTATTGTCATTTATTAATTGTTGTTGAGTATAATTATTTCTATCAATGTTAAAATAGTTGCGAAAATTCTCGATTTGCCATTCATGGTTTCTTTCATTATTTGATCTAAATTGATAGAATTTGGAATAATTCTTCAAATCTCAATAATATTTCACAATTTGGATGTATATCTTCGATTCCATGCAACTGTTTTCGAAGATTTCGTCTTTTAGTTCTAATCAGATAATAATCATACTCACAATCATTATCGAACAAAGTTAGATTTAAATTTGGATCTTGTGTTTGTGGTACAACATGTGGAATCATTTCTCTAATTTCTTCATTTCTGCTATTTATTACATCGAAAGCCATATGAACCATTTCTCTTAAATGTTCTATACAATCATCTTTAATTCTATTTAAGTCTTTTAAATGCTCTATTTGGCCTTTGAATAAATGCATTATATATTTTTTGAAATGTTACATTCATCATGTTTTCTAATTGAAGGAATAACTTCATGTGTAAACCATTTTTTTTTTTTTTTTGCTTTTTACCGATTGATAATTTTTTAGCTCCTAGCTAGATCATAAAGACCATATTGTGCCATAAAAATTGTATTTTTTTCTTTATATGTTAGGGTAGGTGTTTTGCCAGATCTACTAATTGCTTCTAATTTAGCTTTATCTTACACATCTACATGTTTTTTGATAGCATTGTTAGTATCGTTATATTCTAAAATTTCAGCAATATCTTTGGCTTTAAACCATGGATTATTTTCCTCATCAACAATCACAGAAACTTGTTTACCAGAGTAAATAAGCTTGTTGTTATTTCTGTCTAGAATTGACTCCATTTTTATATGCGAAATTATGCACAAGTGAAATTAGCGAGTTTTCTAGCATTCTTTTCTATGAACAAAATGAAGAATTGAATAACATATTTTTATAAAATGTAGACCAAATTCATTAATAAAACTTGTGCGTGGTTGCATGTTTAAAGGGTGTAACTGCTGGTTACACCCTAAATTATAATAGAAATTTATATATTTTTCTATATTTATATAGCTCTTAAGGAGTTAAATTTTCAAAATAATTGACAATGTATTTCATTTTATTTATAATTTCATTACACGATTCGGACTTTTTACCAAACATTGAAATGCTATTTTTGCCAACTATTGTAAATTTTTTTTTCTAAATTCATTATATTCTGTGAAAGTTTCATCACTAAAAAAATACAGTAAACCATATGTATGTCTAAAAGCTGAGTCTATCATATTTGGAAAATTAGGAAATTTCTCACTAATTAGACCTTTTTTTTTTTTTATCTGGAAACGGTGTTCTTATATTTCTGCGTAATGCAACTTTTCATAAAAGTTAAAAGTTTTCCCCGAATATGAATTAAACACAGCATTTCATATTCATCTCTTAATACAAATGAAGCAATAATTTCTGGATAACCACTGATAATATTATAACTAGGATAATCAACCATATAAATTTTTTCATCAACAACAGGACTAACTTGCCTGATGGTCTTTGGAATATAAAAAAATTATTGAAAATGGTCGGTACAAACCAAAACCAATTTCTTATCGAAAATGGCTTATTGATTATTTTCTTGTCTCCCAAACGTTTTGTCCAACTATTTTTACTGGAAAAAACATAAAATTTACCATCAATAACTAAAAATGTTTTTTATATTCATCTTTGCATAAATCAATTTGTTTATTTTCATTAGAATTATTTTGTAGTGGTGGCACATGAAAGTTTTGAATATTTTGAATATTGTGTGGTTGCAAATCAACCAAATCATTGTTTAGAATTGGGTACATGATTGCATTTTTATCATTTGTGTGTTGAAGACCTAATGCATGTCCAATTTTGTGAATCATAGCCGCTAATAAATTAATTTTATTTTCTGGAGTGTTTTTACAATCATCATACCAATATTCCTGATTATTGATGTTAATTTCAATGAGGCTATTTTGTTTATTTGGAAAATATGCATGAGCCAGTGCACTACCAAATGGATATAATGTATAACGACAAAAACTCAGCGCAACCTACGATTATTATATAGGCCTTGTTTATATGATATAAGTATATCTGAAGAATTCCTATCTTAAACAGATTTAAGATTTGCGTGGTTTTGCCAAATGTTAAAAGCCTCTTTTGCTAAATTTTTAATTCATTTATTTGTATATGCAAAATTCCATTTTAGTGAGTTTTTAGTCCATTTTGCTGTTGACGAAAGGTTCACAAGTATCTCATCTTTAACGCCACATCTTGGCTTGTTGATTAAGTTAAGTGTTTCTTCATTGAGTTTACCATCAAATGAAGAGAAGTTGTGATATTCTTGAAATATCCTTACAGTATCAATTTTTGAAAGACAATTTTCATCACCTTCTAGATATCCTTATTTGTTTAAAAAGTTGATAACACATTTTGTCTGATTCTCTTTTTTGGATAGTGCAAAAATTAGATTTGTAATAACAAGTATAATTATACAAGTCTTCAATTATATACAAAAGTTTTAAAATATAACAAACTCTTTAATTTTATATCTTTACTTACCATCGATAATTTTTCTATTCATATAAATTGTAATAAAACCATATGATTCGCCCCAACATTTTGCACAAATTTCTTTAGAATTTTTCATAAGGCATATCTCCACCAAGAAAATCATTATAAATATGCTCTAAGTTAGTATCATCTTGTATAAATATAGACAAGAAATTTTTTTACTGTATCTTACCAATTGTTTAGGTACTATGGAATAAATTTGAGCCAAATTTGAGCTATCATACATCTAATATCATCAGGCAAAAGTTCGCAATTTTTCTTATTCTTGGAAGATTCCTCAGAAGTTAAAACACCAAAACCCCAGTCAACTTTTTTCATTTAATTAAAATATTTTTTGTACTAAATGGGTAAAATGACTTTGTCTTTGCAGCTTGAGCTGTCAAATAAAGTCTTCAAGTTAACGAACAATTGTTCTATACCAAAGAAAAAACTTCACTGTGATATAATTCATAAAGATGAATCAATAGAATTAATTAGTTTTCATGCAAAAATTTTAATGCCAAATATTAACAATAATACTATAACTACAATTGAAAAATGAGTAATGTCATTGATAAAAATTAAGTGATCACAATCACCAGGGGCCAATATGATATTGAATCTTTAAAGGAAAACTTAAATTCAATCGATCCACTTTCAAAAATAACATTGAATTGACAACAGATAATGTGAAAAAATAGAATATATATATCAAAACTAAGATTGTTATTAAACTTGATGATAGCTTATCTGATGTTCTTGGCTTTGAAAGAAGTATGACTATTGAAAAAGATAAAATTTTTGTAGGCACTAAATTACCTAGTTTTTATCCATATAAAACAATCAACAGTTATTGTAACTTGGCATATTGCATGTTCATAAAATATGACGCATCTAATCATTTCGAAACTGATATAATTGCTAATTTTCCACCAAAAACTATGTTTGGTTTTCGAGATTATATTACCTATGCCCCCCCCCCCCATAACCAATTTTTATAGAATAAATAAGAAACCTTTTAATTATATTGTCTTAGAAATTAGAGACAAAAATGGAAATTTAATTAATTTTTATGGTTCTGATATCGATGTTGTTTTGGAGAATAAAGAATTTTTAAATATAATAACATAAAAATTATTTAAAAATTATTCTTTTTGATATCCATATGGAATTGTATCGGTTTTATTCTCAAATATAATTCTTTTGTTATCATAAGGACTTAATGCAATTTTATTAACTTCGACGGTGTATATTTTGTGTTTTTTACTCCTTTTAAAATTTATTGATCTATATTAAATTTTCACATAAAAAAAAAACAATTTTATAGCCTTCAAGTGTAATTCTCTTATTAACAACATATCTATTCACACCTTTAGATTTATTTATTTTCTTTATCACCAACTCTATATGCATACATTTTTGCTCGTAGACCAACACATTCCTTCATTATTTCCCCATTACATTGGTCCTTCATTTTTCCTTAAATGTTTTTATTTATCTATGGCATGTTATAGATATTGTCATTTGGATAATCACTTGTATTAAATCTATCCAACATGGACTTCGTGTCCTCATAAAAATCATCTGTTTTTATGTTATAAATGTATGAATCTGTATCGTGATAACGTAATTCAATTTTATCATCATTATTTTGGTTTCATCACTTTATAATGGAAATCATACATTAATTATTTGGATGTGTCCAAAATTGGCATGCCCACATAAATTGGTTTATTAAATTTTTCATTTGTTAATATGTATAGCTGCAAGATTTTCATTCAATATAGTACTTCTTTTGTAGTTTTGTTTTGTTACCAATTTTTCACATTTTTCCGCATTTGATACTAGTTTTATATCAACTCTGTTGCTAATAGTTTCCATAATTTTACCAAACACTGAATTATTCATGAGCTTATAAAATCATTTTTAGCATTAGTTCTCATTGTTGTATTCAAATCAATATATTTATTGAACTAATCGGACTCATCAAACATTAATATTCTATGTATTTTTGTAAGTTTCAGTCTACTATTATTTAGACACTGTTCCATGTTGCGATAGTGAATTACATACTTTTGTTTATTAACTAAAGTTGTTAATAATTTAGATTGATTTGTTTTTGGAATAATTTTATTTTCAGGACAAAAAGGTAATAGATCTTTATGTAAATCATGTAGCTATTGTGGATATTCTAAATTAACTTCTAATATATAACCATGTTGTGAATCATCTTTCATATTTAATTTTTTTTTTACTCCAGTACTCTAAATAATTTAATGCATAATAATCCCATTCGAAACCACCATATAGTAAATATTGTGACATTGACCAACCATATAAATTATTAGCATCGAGATATGCTAAATAATTTGATTCTTGATTAGAGTTAAAAATCTTCCAAATATTTGTTATTAGTTTTTACATGTCACAATATTGTGATATTCGGCCTCTTAATTCCTTTTTCAATCATTAAAATCATATTGTAGTTATGTGGTTGTGTAGTCATTTTTAACATTGCATTCCATGATAAACCTGGTACTGTAAAATACCATGCAGGGTCTAAATCATATGAATTTATACATGTGTTTCTAAAATTTTCGAATATATCTGCTAACAATAATACACCACTTTTTAAATATAAATCATGGTATTCACCAAGATTTTTTATATTAAATTGATTCCATATTTTTTCTCATGTTTGTATTTATCATCAAATATACTATTTTCGTTTAATGTGTTATAACATCCACTCTTTGGCGGAAGTTCAGTTTCTTCAAATTTCTTCCGACTCTCTATATAGATATATGGGTAAATACCCTTTCTTATAACTAAATCAACTTGATCTTCTGGAAAATGTTTTGTGTGTGTTTCATTTGATATTTACTTAAATTAGATAATAATTTATCTAAACTACTGGCCATAAATTTAAATGTATATAAATTTAATTTTTATATTTTCCGTGTTTTTCCCAAAAGTTATAAAATTTTCTTCTTTATTTGCTATTAAATCTATATTTTTATCATCATATCTTAACTCTTGAATAAATAAATGTGCATCATACCCCAATGTCGCCAACCTGTCACACTACAGCACCTATCCCATCTTTGCTCGCGTCAGTCTGAAGATGCAAATTATTGCTAGCATTGTAACATGCCAGTGTTGGACACAATTTCAATTCACCCTTAATGTCCGAAAATGCTCGTTGCATCTCGTTCGTCCACTGCAATCTTTTCTGTGGTGACAAAAATTCAGTCAAGGTTGCGGTGATTGTTGCGAACTTCGGATATGTTCCTGTAGCCAGTTAATAAATCAGAAAAAAATTCTCAGCAGCTTGCGGGTTTTGGGCTGTGGGTAGCTGCCGATGAGCCTTGAATGTTCCGAATTCGGCCGGTTTCCCTCCTGATCGACTATGTGGCCTAGAAAATCGATGCTGGTATTACCCACATGGCATTTTCCAATCGAGCACATGAGGCCATTGATCACAAGCCTCTCCAGGACTACTGCCAAATTATGTACTTGTTCCTCCTAGCTGTTTGACCAAATAATGACGTCATCGAGATACACCAGCATATACTCTCCAATAATGCCATCCAGCACACCAACCATAATTGCCTAGAATATTGTGGGTGCACATTTAAACCCAAATACCATCGCACAGAATTGAAAATGCTCCCATTGGGAGCTGTGAATGCTGTTTTCGACCTGTCTTCGAGCTTTACCGGCACCTGCCAATATCTGCTTTTCAAATCCAAGGATGTCCAAACTTTTGCTTGTCCTAATGTACTCAGTATGTCCTTCACACTTAAATACAGCGAAGGCGAGCTCCATGTTACTTGATTCAACGGTCGAATGTCTACACAAAATCGCCATGTTCCATCCTTCTTTGGAGCTAATGAAATCACAGAATTGAATGGAGTGTCTGTCGGCTCTATCACGTCGTCATCAAGCATCGCCTGGATTTGCTTTTATGATTATCCACATTTGGTGCGGTAAGTAACCTTGTGGGCTAGTGTGAAATGGTTTCTCGTCTACAAGTGGTCATGGTGTTCATCAAGGACATATTGGAATGCGGCTTGGTACTCGCACGGGATCTGGTTATCGAAATCCCCTAACTTTACCACAGGTAGGCTATTCGTGGGGTAGTGGCCCAGATTGTACACCGTGTGTCTTTCTTTCGCGACAAAATGTATCCTTCTTGCGGGTGGTTTCACTATTGTGCATTGTTCGATTAACCATGGTATCCCCAAAATAGCTTCCTCACGTATTTTTGGTGTAACAATGACAGTAGTCTCAATATCACGGACTTGAACTTACACTACTGTCTGTCCTACGGCCGTACTACAATGCTCATTCGTGGTCAACAGAATTACATGGTTAGTAGGTGTCACGTCCTGCTTGAGTACAAAGTGCGGTCGTATGAAATTGTGTGAGACTGCAAAGTCAATCAAAGCGTGGCACAACTGTCCGTTGACGGAAACTACGATACTGATAAAACGTGCATGGCTGCTGCTAATTTGTTGTACTAGTGCCTGTTGTAGAGTTAATTTCGTGCATGGTGTTATCCGATTTTTAGTGGGTGGGGTGTCGGAAGCGTTCGGCCCCTTCACCCATGCAACCCGTTTCCTTGTTGTTTACATTCTGTCGCTTCCCTGATTTGTCTCATGTGCATTTATTATGCACTCGGCCATTATTATGCCAGTGATATTGTGGAGTTGGACAATACCTGGACGGATTATCCGGATACTATCCTTGCTGTTGTTAGTTACCATTACATGTTCCGCTTCGATATTGTGGTGTCTGAGCACCTGTCCCCATGGTTCCGCTCCTCTTCTGTTCCTTTTTTGTACGTGCTACCATGTGTTTGTTCATTATACTACTTCCCATTCTGTGGCCCATTATACTGTATTCCATGCATTGGTGCACTATTACTACTAGAATGATGGTGAAAATTTCATGATGTGCCAAAACTGTGTTTGTTTACATTTTCCTCTCTTGGTTTGTGTCGACATTTTACTCCGCTTACATCACAGTGGGATGCTTCATGCATTCTCTCTAAAATTATTAGAGCATGCATTAGATCTTTTAGTGTCCCATTTAACAAATAAATCAAAGCTGCTCTAAATTTAGGTCTAACTGTTTCTGCAATTACTTCAATTACTTCCCATTCGGGCAAATTTGGATGGTAATGTTTCACAAGTTGGTTTTTACGTTTAATGAAAGCAGTTTGTAGCTCACCCAATTGTTGACCTTTCAGAGTCAGTCTGCTCTGGGCCTGGTCAAAAGTGAGAACCTCTCGAAACCTGTATTGGAATGCACGTCGAAACTCCTCCCACTGAAGTCAATCGAGGTTGAGAGATGTCCACCAAAAGTACGTGTCAATAATACCAGTTGACCTCGCATCGAAGGACCGCATCTACTTGTGACATGGTCAAACCCTTCTTCGAGTACTTGTAGCGGAAATTCACCCACATCAGCAGGGTCACTGCCCTGGAGAATCGGCGTTTTGCACAGCACAGGATCATCACAGGCTTTACAACTTGAAGCCCATAACCAGCTGCGACTGCCGGCATCCTGTTATGCCTAGCGGCGTGACAGGTCCTTGGGGATCTGCAGATACCAAACGGTCACCAGTGAAGGGGGGGGGGGCATCTGACATATTCCAGAAGTTAACGCATCCCTTGTGCCCATTTGTACCACCGCAGATTCATAAACTACACAGCAATATCCGACATCATCATTAGATCGCAGTCCCGATCAGTGCATGTCGATAAGAACAGTGTGTTTACACTTTTTTTGCTGCTCTGTAACCTGGGGGCTGTAGGCCACCATATTTTTTTAATTTAATACGAGAGTAAACTCTTGTAGTAAATTGATATGTGGCCCAAATGGGTGTTTCCTGTAAATTCACGACAGTTAGATGCAACAGACATTGGAGGGAACACTGGGGTAAGCGGTGCCGCTTTATCCCAAGCATTTTCAATGTGCGCGATGTTGACAGGCCTTGTGGCCGAATCTGGAGTGCGACATTGCTCCAAGAGGTGTCAGAAGATGGGGAATAATAGTCCCAGCATAAGTGCAAAGTGGCTTGAGGCACACTAAAAGCATTCATTAATTAGAGCAGTTACAGTGAGTTTCAGCAACTATGGCACCATACTTAACTAGGGAAGCCACCCACCTTTCCAAAGAGAGTTTGCAAAATCCCACAGTGGATAGGGTATAGCTCCGCCCTTGGGGAGGCCTGACATCCTGAGGTAATATTCCAGGACTTTACGCGACAGGACGCGTTTCTCACTTAATCGTTTTTTAAGGCCCTCGCCTTACTTTTGCAGCACCGACCAACGGCAGGTCTCGAGTGCCGGGTCCGCATAAAAGTGTATGCATTAATTTTGCAGTGACCTTGGGTTGTAACCTTTTCATCAATAAAACTGTCACACATTGACGAGGCTGCTTTTATTGAGCTGACTCTCCTGAGTACACCAGGCACTGCACCCTATAGCAGAATCAGTAGTAGGTGTACTTTCAGAGTAAGAAGTTTTGTTCTTATGAGCTAGCCTCACTTAAGAATTGTAAAATCAGTGCTAGTTTCGGCATGCGAAGTAACCGACAACTTCGTCCCTTAGAAAAGGGTATGATAACAATAAGCATAATTTAATTGGTCGTTAAATTAAACTCTCCTTGAAATTTACTGCGTATCCAGAGATTGCCATAGGCTGTCGTCCGCAGACCACCATCATCATTGTTCGCTCTACCAAACATGATGCTGGGCAACATCTTCAGTTCCTGCCCTACACCTGCTTCCAGGTGGGGCACGAACGCCATGCATCATCTCTGGAGACACAGCCCATCAACAAAAAAAGTGGATAAATCATTTTTTTTCAAAAACAATTTTATGTAGTAATATTCTCTGAGAGAATCGTGTCAACATGGTTTTGGTTCGAAACAGGTATCTTTAAAATTGAAGCGATGTGAAGGAATCTCGTTTAACATTGATTCCTTATTTGAAGTTCGCGACTGCCGGCTTGTAGGCAGGCTCGTTAATCGCAGTTCCTTAATTTTTTGCATATGATTGTGATAGCCCTAAGCTGCACAATTTTACATGATAAACCCACTAATTCTTTTGTTAAGAAATACGTTTGCAACGAGACTATGATGCAGTGACTGGTTTTGTCTGCACAGAAAGATAAATCTGTAAAAGAGTGTGTGTTTTGCCTGAAAGAAAGCTCGAGGCAATGGACTTCACGTGGCATCACCACGCTGCCTGTGCAGAAATATGCGGGCTTGTCTGACCTTTACTAACCTTAGTTGATGCCTCTCCGCTTGCTTATGGATTCTTTGTATTATCTGTTCAGTTTATTTTTAACAGTTTTAAATAAAAATGCAAAATACAGTTAGCGATTTGATGAATTCTCTTATGTTATTCCCTTCCAAATTACTTACAGGGACAAGAATTTTAAAACCATCATTAGAATGTGATAAGATAATCGATTCTGTTGGAATTCCAATGTTGATTTATGTTTAATAAGTATTTATTCTTGAAACTACCTGTGGAATGTACAGCATAGACTAAATATGAAGTAGAGCGCTTATTCGTCTTCTGCACATGTACCTATCATTGACCTACTCCAAAGGACACAGCTGTCAAAGTCACATGGTTAACCGCGAAGAACGTGTTTATATCGTAATTTAAAATGACAATCACTATTTTATTAATGAAATAATTTTACCAATTTGAATTTAATCAAACTGCTTTTCAAATTGGTTAGAGGAAGTTTAAAAACGTCTCAAAACACTTGTTTACAAATTAGTTATCTAACCAAAAAACCAACCCCCTTATTTTTTTGTTATTTCTTCTGTAGCTACCGTCGTTGATGGTTCGGCTTTTTGGGTCTCTTTGTCGGAGTAGCGGTGTCATTTTGTGTTTGAACCTTTTTTTGTTTATATAATTTTCATGAGTTAAATGGACCTTCGTTTTTTGGAAATTTCGTTTCATGAAAATTTGTTGTCTTTCTTATGTTTATCATTGATAATAGTCAATATTTGCCGTGGGCGCTTATCGTAGGCCAACTCTGAAAATGTTTTAAAAATATTTTTGTGGTAGAAGGGATGACACGATTTGCATTGTGTATAATTAAGAAAGTGAATGTTTTCATTACCCGTCGTACCGATATTTATTTTATTTATACATCTCGTTAATCATGGCTGAAGAAACTGACGTGTCTGATGGTGAGTGCTCGTTTAAATTGAGCAGTAGTGGTATATTTTAAATCCAAAAATATTAAGTCATGGAACTTCATCCGAATTGGAATGCACTTTCGACCGTCGATTTCAAGTGGAAGCAGTTTGTTAGAGAAGGATGTAAGGAAAGTCAAGTACGCACAAGTAAAGCTATTGACAGCGAGCCCGTTGTTGAGCTGACAGGAGAACAAGCGAGAGCTGCGTATGAAGAAGTAGTCGAATTGCCTGTAATAAATATTCTGAGTGATGCAGACAAGTATAAAAGCCCACCGTTCATTCAAGGTGAATTAAAAATACCTGCTAGAGTTGAGCAGACACTTCCAGTGAAGGTGTTACCTCGTCAGCTAACTGATAAACAGCTCTGGAAAAGCCGTGTAATGAAAAATGCTGAAAATAACGATGTCAAGGGTCTTCAAGAATTGTTAACAACTTGTAAAAATGTTAACTTCACCGACAATTTTGGGTGGACCCCTCTAATGTGTGCTGCCTGCGCTGGATCTGTTGAAGCAGTAGAGTTCCTCATTGAGTCAGGAGCCAATACAAAAATAAAAGACAAACGTGGTAACACTTGTTTGTCCCTCGCAAGTAAAAATAATCGTTATGCTGTCGTAAAAGCTATCGAATCGTGGGTGCCCAAAAGCTTGCAAGTAGAAAAAGACAGGCGTACAGGAACTTTGAGTAGTGAAAAATTTTTCTGTGAATCATGCAAAAGAACATTTCAAGACACTTCAAAAGAAAAACATGTTACGTCTACTGTTCATTTATTTAATTCTCGTCCACACTTATCTTGTAAAACTGTGTATGGCATACCTGAAAGCAATAAAGGTTACCAGATATTGTTGAAGGGTGGTTGGGATAGAGAAAGAGGACTTGGCCCAGATGGCTCTGGGCATAAATATCCTCTGAAAACTGTTTTAAAACAAGATAGGGAAGGTTTGGGGGCTAGTAAACGTCGTCCAAAAGTAACACACTTCCAGTCTAGAGATACTGCCGCAGTAAGAGTCGAAAGCCAGAAGAAGGTAAATAAACGCCAGAGAGAAAAGCAACTCTGCAAGGAGCAGCAGAAAGAGCGAATGTTCAGGAGGGAATTCAGTTCCCTGTAGAGAGTTCCTATTGAGATGGAAGATAGAATGACAAAATTGTCCGAGTAAGATATTTAAATTATAGTAGGCTATGTAATGTTATGAATTATGCATGCATGTACAATAGGTCTAAATCTATTACTTACCTTTTCAATTAATGTTAAACTGTCAATTAGCCTATATGCGGATCATGATAATTGTTTCACTCATTACGTCAACGTATGAAAAAATTAACTCCCAGTAACTGCATTTACATAACTGTAATTCTTAAGAAAAAAAATTTTTTTTTTAAATCTCAGAAAGTGGTGTAATTCTTCTCTAATAATTACACAGAACACAAATTTACTAGGGGTATCAATATTTTGCCAATATAAACCCCAAAAACTATAGTGGGGAGGCCCATGAAGATCTGGGAAATTGTGGTGTAAAACAAGTGAAAAATATGTACATAATGTAATATTTATTCACAAAAAGATGTTAAATTACGAAAAAAACGTAACCAAACATTAACTAAATTGACAATATTACCAATACAAGCTGCAAATACGATAGTGGAGAGGGCTATGAAAATAAGGGAAGTTGTGGGGTAGAATAAAACGTGTTTGGCTATGCTCGTACAGTATTTTTCCCTGAAAGGGGACTATGCTTGCAAATCATTTCTGGGGAAACTCCAAACTTCGCTGATTGTGACGCGTCACGCCACCACAAAAAGAAATTGCCAGAGCACCTTGAATCGCTGTTTTGGGATTTACTCTCCTACTGGTGCTGGGACTCTGGCTCTGTGCATTATGTTTGGCCACACTTGTATGGTAATTTTCCTTGCAAGGGAGCTACGCTTGAAAATAATTTGTAGGAAAACTCCAAGCTTCGCTAATGCGTGACACTTAGCGTCACCACAAAATAAATTACAGGTATGCCTTGAATCACTGTTTTGGAGATTCACTCCCCTGCTGGCTCGGGGACTCTGGCTCGATGCATAATGTTTGACTATGCTTGAACAATATTTTTCATTGCAAGGGTACTATGCTTTAATACCATACATTATCACAGTTACATTTAAGTGTAAGTGTATCGGTAATATTGTGAATTTAGGTATTATTTGGTTAGCTCGTTTTGCAATGTAACGTATTATTGAGATAATCGTGATATAATCATAATATTTTATCACGAAAAACATGCATCATTGCCAAAATATCAAACCGAACATTTCATAAATTGAGAATATTATCAACACAACTTACAAATACGATACTGGGGAGGGCTATCAAATGGAAGGACATTGCAGAGTACAATTTTTTTTTTACAAAAACGTACATATTTCCCACTCATTTTACCCCACAATTTCCTAGATGTTCATAGCCCTCCCCACTATCGTATTTGTAACTAGTATTGGAAATATTGTCAATTTAAGTATTGTTTGGTTAGGTCTTTTTGCTATTTAATGTATTGTCGTGATTAAATTTGACAATGATGTTCATATTTTTCACTTGTTTTACACCTGCAATTTCCCTGTTCTTCATAACCCTCCCCACTATGTTAAATTTAATTTTGTAACGAACTCACCGACTACATTGCTGTAAATTCATCAAGACATAACATTTCATTTGACTCTTCATACACTCAAATCACAGCACAAATATTATAATTTCTCTTCCTGAATACAGATATTACCACAGCAACATGTGTATTCACACACAATTATTTTCTTTAACGCAGCTAATTGAATCAATTTAAATAAAACATGATTTTAAATATCATTTTACAAACCTACGACCATTAAAAACTTCAAATGTCCATTCAGCGACTTCCCAGAATGCATCTGTGACGTGAACAATTGACAATTTGTTGTACTACAGGGTTATTCAAATTAATGGTACACTGACACAACATTATGGTACAGTTCGTACCAATATTACTTGATCATCGTACAAAAATACATGTACCATCGCAGGCCAAACTTAAACATACAGAGTAAACCGCTCATGCAGTTAAACATACAGAGTAAACCGCTCATGCAGTTAATAATTTTAATTTCCAAGTTCTTCATAATATGTCACCAAGCCCCCGTAGGTAATCGATCAGCAGTTAACCGTAGAGTAATTTACCAGAATTACGTGTTCTTCCGGCACTGTTTTACACCTGTGTTGTTTATACCTGAATAACCCTATTTCCGTGGCACCCTGTAAATGGCATTTTAAACATTAATGATGCATTTAAAATGGTAATCTCACGTTTAATACAATTATTCAACCCGATAAAGGCTGTTCACTTCAGATAAAGTGAGCACTTTTGATATCAACTTTAGAAAACGGTCAGTGCTCCTACGTGCATATATTTCAACGGGTTCCCTGGGTGAAATGCATCCAGTAAAATTGGTAACGATGGATGGGAAGTAGTTCCGTATCTAAATGTGGAATAAAAATAGTTAGGTAACTATTTCTGACACAACTGAAATTATTTCCTTCGCTTTCTGTTTATTTTTTAATGTATCTAAGTGTACAAATGAGTAGATTTGTTCAATATTATCTTTTCAAATAATTTCACAGTTCATTTGACTGATACAGATGACAATGTTAATTTTACATAAGGCGGAAGAATACACAACGTCCTTACAAGTAGATTTTAAGCAAGTGTTTCAAAAATTGTAATTTTATAGTGAATAAATTGTGCATGTTTTATAGTGAATAAATTATACATGTTTTATAGCATAAACACAGCAATCTTGATAACCCTTATCCCTATTACATTTTATTTTTTTTACAGAAAACTACTTGAAGCCCCTCCAAAATTTTTATTAATTATGATTACTAATAATCACGTCTAACATACCCAGGTATTATTTTTCAGATTTTCGAAAATGCCCCTATTTTTAAGAATTACCTTTCCTGTACCTTTTTAGCCTTTCTGTATTACTAAATTTTTCAGGATGTTTGTAAACTCAAAAACACAACTCACAGAAAGCTTATGCAACTTTTGATAAGTTTCTACTTTCTGCCCATTGGTTGCATATCTTTCTGTGTACGTATCAAAATAAACATTACCATATGACTTTCTGCTGGTTCATATGTTTATGGTATATTCATTAAATAAACAACAAAAAACAATAGATATAATAATCAGCAGTATAAAACAAAATTTCGGTACAATTCTAGAATAGGGTCTTTTTTAAAGGAAAAAATCTTGGAAAGTGGTATAATTCCACTTTAAATTACACAGAACACGAATCTACTACACTCATCAATATATCTCCAACGCTAAAAACGATAGTAGGGAGGGCTATGAAGAGCAGGAAAATTGCGGGGTAAAACAAATAAAAAATATGTACGTTTTCATGATAAAATTTAACATCGCAGTTTCTCCAGTTCATAGCCCTCTCCACTATCATATTTCTAACTTGTATTAGTATTCTTGTCAATTTAGGTATTGTTCGGTTACATCTGTTTGCAATTGTAAGTGTTTTCATGATAAAATATTATGATTATATATGAAAATACATTAAATTGCAAAATGACCTAACTAATCAATATCTAAATTCACAATATTACCAATTCACAATATTACCAATTCACACACACATTATTTTTCAGTGCAAATGGGCTACGCATGAAAATCATTTCTGCGGAAAATTCAAGCTTCGCTGATGCGGTGCTGAGGACTCTGGCTCGGTGCATAATGTTTGGTAATATTGTAAATTTGATTATTGTTTGGTTAGGTCATTTTGCAATTTACATATTTTCCTGCTAGTTGTGTTAGTTGCAAAAATATTGAATCAAGCAGTACATAAATTGTGAATATTACCAATACAATTTACAAATACGAATTTTGGGTAGGGCTATGACATGGAAGGACATTACTGTGTACAATTTTATTACGAAATCATACATATATTCCACTCGTTTTACCCTGCAATTTCCCAGATTTTTATAGCTCTCCCTACTATCTTATTTGTAAGTTGTATTGATAATATTGTCAAGTTAGGTATTGTTTGGTTAGATCTTTTTGCAATTTAACGTATTGTTGTAATTAAATTTTACGATTATGTACATATTTTTCACTCGTTTAACCCCCGCAATTCTCCTGTTCTTCATAACCCTCCCCATTATCGTAAAGTTAAATTTAATTTTGTTACGAACTAACCAACTACAGCCCCATCCACCCGACACGTAACGTTCCATTTGACTCTTCATACACTCATATCACCACACAAATTATACGATTTCACTTTCTGCGTTCAAATATTACCCAGAAATCATCTTATTTTTGCATAATTATTTGATTTAACACATCTAACTGAATTAATTGCAATAAAACACCCTTTCAAGCTCTCTTTTGCAAACCTACGACCAGTAAAAACATCCCACAATGCAGCTGTCATGCACAACCCATATAAATTTTTTTGTTGATCCAAAACGTTTGTTCTGCCACTGTTTTATACCTGTGTTGTTTATACCTGAATAACCCTATCGCAGCGGCATAAATTTACCCTGTAAATTACATTTTAAACATTAACGATTTGTTTCAAGGTGTATTCACACTTTCAATAAAATTATGTGACCCGATATATATATATTTGACGTAAATTATACGTGTTTCAATGCATAAACACAGCAAACTTGATAACCCTTTTCACTGTCACATTTTATTCTTTTTGCAGCAAACTACGTGAAGCTCCTCCAAAATTCTTATTAAATATGATTAGTAATAATCATATCTAACATATCCAGGTATTATTTTCCCGATTTTCAAAAAAGCCCCTATTCTAAAAAATGACTGATTGTGTAATTACTGGGGGACACTGGCATGTGCGTAGTGTCCTATTTTTGCTTCTTGTGAGACAGTGAACTGGCATTCAGGCTTGCCATCGTACCATGTGTAACTATGGGACTAAGCTGTTACGGTATTAGTTTTAGTGATGCATAGTTTATAGCATAATTCTATCATTATGCAAGATGTCTCAGAAGATGCATTCCAGTCTAATTTGTATTTTTTTTTGTGTGTGAATTTGTGCAGTAGTTCTTTTAGAAAAAGTATTTTTAAAACCCTATGCCGGGACTGCTATGGCATAGTGGTCATACTGCACGAAAGCCAACCAGGTTTGATTTCTGGTGAGGTCTGTCCCGAATTTTCACACGTGGGAATTTTGCTGGATTCCGCTAGTCAGTGGGTTTACTCAGGAACCTCCAGTTTCCCCTGCTCTTGCATTTCAACACTACCCCATACTCACCTCACTTCACCATCATCTGTTCTCAAAACCTCAATGTTAAGAGGTCCATCCAAATCACTCCACTGCACACTTGGTAGGGAGGCACTGTAAATACGGTGGGATATGGGGACCTGTGAGGTTAAAAAAAATTTGTGAGTCACTTCAACAAACAATTAACTCACCCACGTTAAACTGTGAGTCTTATGTATGTTATAACCTATGATACAAATACATTCTCCATATAGTTTTAAATAATTCCAGTCTAAGAGACTTAGAATTCCAATCCAAGGACATGCTGACAGCATGTACTGCATAACTGTCACCAGTACTGTATTTCTATCACTTGCCTAGTGGTAACAGGATAAAAATCATTGCACTAAATACATGGGAAAGAATGTGTGTGTATATATATATATGTATACTTGATTAATGTGGCTATTTGCAAGTTCAGGTGGAAAATATCAGTATTCATGCACCGAGATAGGAGTTACATTGCCCAGTAATAAGATTAACTTCCTCGTTGTATGAAGCGTGGTAGTAAGGGACAGGATTAGGCAAAGATGGGATTGAACTAAACATTTCCTCCCACATATTCTTACTTTTAACATGACACAGAAAAATCACATATAACATGAAAACCATAAATGTGAACTCCATGACTAAATGAAGGAACAGGTAAGTGAAATATTTTGGACCTCAATCCTTGGTGTGCCTATTAAACTGAAGGACACGACACAAATCCATAGCAATTCTCTTCTGTTATGCGAAAATCTGTCATGCATTAAACCCTTTTAATTAAAGAAGATCAGAATAAATAATACTGGAAAAGAGGACATGTTCAAGTAACTGGCATTAAAAAAGAGGACACTTGCAATAAAATGATACAAAAAAAGTGGACACACAATATTACAATGGAAATATACAAAATCAGTATATTATGTCTGCAGGTCACTTAAAAATTGATTACAATGTTGCTAAATTGTGTCCAAAAATAGGTTCCTTACAGCTTTTAAGTTATACAAAATATTTTTATTTGCAACCAGATAATCATGTTCACTCTGAATATGAAAGTCAAATCCGTTTAGTTTACAGAATATTTTGTCAACAAATAATATGAAACTATTCACACAAACCACAGTTGTACATTATCACTGGACACATTCAATTGGCAGTTCATAATTTTCACATATCTCAGGTTCAGATATATTTCAATTGTATTTCTTTGACCATTTTATTTGTTCTAATAGGTTTCTGTTTCCTAGCAAATAGTTGTAACATTTTGAATATATTAGACACTTCTTCGACAATGACATGTAAAAATAACAGTAAGGGAAAATATATGAATGTTGATAAAGACAAAATATAAAATAAATATCTAGTATTCTCCAAAAAGTTTGTACTTCTGCAGGAAGTTCATTGGCATCTTTACTAACTGTTAAATGACATGTAAAAAAAAAAAAAACAGAAAAGTAAAGCTTTGCTGTCTTTCACTTTTACTGGCAAAGAGGGCATTAGATTTTTTTTTTTTGTAAAACCCTGCTGGACAGTTTACAAAGCCTCAAAACAGCTTGTGAAGTTTGTTAATTTTAGTTTGTTATTTATTTTTCCTGTTCATTTACCTTGTGTGGCAGGTCGTTTATTTTATTTAAAATATTTTTTTGTTAGCCCCTCGGGAAAGGTTTTGATGCCGTTGGGTGAGACGCTGAGACAATTACGAGACACTGTTACCTGTGGTTGATGGGTGCCAGAGGTGGTTCCTACACACCGCACTTTGAGACTCCTTGATCTCAGGGATGCTGTGGGTTCTCTGTGTTCGTCTCACCCATGTGTACTTACAAAACAAATTTTTCACTTAATACTGCAGTACAAAATCACTTTGACTAGGCTGGGTACTGACGCTAAAAAGAGACATTCACGTTTTACACTGAGAAGGTATGTTTACCAAATTCGTGGCAGGAATATGATTGATGCTTTACCTCTCGAGCGTGTGTAGCCAGTTCCGGTGGGTGATTCCCCCAAGCACGTTACTAAGCTTGAGCACTCCGACTGGATGATGTTCTGCTGTGTCTGAAAACAGTCTCTACAGAACAAGGGGCCTACAGCCACTAGGATGGACTGCAGGTTTGCCCAGAGACAGGACATCGAGTATGAAATGAACACATGCAACTACTTCCGCAGCTAATGTCTACTCGTCGGGACTCGTCCCCGAATTATGTGGTGTGTGGCGACGGTCATACAGATAGCGGGTTAGTGAAAAATAATAGCGTCGTACAAAAGGAGGGGCACGACATGAGCAAGGAAAATAAACACAAAGGTGTGGACTAGCTTTAGATGGATAAGGCTCGTAGCGGACCACATGTGCGGGTGTAAAAACACAATCATTTCTCTAAAAATTCCAGCAGGAATTATCTGCGATAGTTGGATCGGTATTGCAAATTTATCTCTGTTAGTAACTAGCATACAAAAAGCTCTTAGGATGCCGGATGGCGAGAAATACAAGTCCATCTGATGACCGCGTCATCATCAAATGCATCAAATACTTAAAATATAAGAACCCTTATTGAAAATATTACATAAAACCCTGAGATAAATAATGGCACACATGATGAAACAGCAATTAGTCCTCAGAACACGGTGATTGCGTACTTATAGACTTGGTGGTCTCTGACTACGTGGCTGTGGGCAGTGTGGCCACAAAACAAGTTAACATTACAAAAACCCTCACTGAAACAAACATATTACCTTTCATATTGCGCATTACAATTAAGCAGAAATTACATTGAAAACCCCTAAGCATGGGCGGATGACAGCTGATATACAAGTAGCACGGGCCGCATGGCCTCTACAACACAACTCTCTCTTATCTCGTTAGCATCTCAAAAAGGCTGCAAATTATTAGGTTAAGCTGATAGCATTATGCTGGATATCTGGCAAAACGTATGCAAGGCAAAGGTTAACCGGTAAACTAAAGTGAACTATTGAAACCTACATAAGTGCTTATGTGACAGCGTCTTACTTCACCAGCTCTCCTAGGATGACTGCCTAGAGGCAGGGGTCATGCGGACCTACCATGGCTGCCTACGGGGTTCACACAAGTGGAAGTGCTATGCACGCAGAGTAAAATATTATATTGCAAATTGAATTAGCACCAAAAGAATGATCAAACAATTTTACAGACAGAATTAAAAGTTATACTTTCTGGTAATTATTAAATTGTCTTTTGAAGGTGTCTTCGCGTAAGTATTACTGTCTTTCTCTTCAATGCTGCATGCACTTTGAATTTGAAATATCAACATTCCACATGACCCTGAAATAAGACATTTCACACTTTACAAACATTTTAATCCTCCCGTTTTGGGAAAGTCAGTGTAGCGGCACTGCACATGTGTCTACCACCACATTTAAGGTTAGCAGCGAGTGCCGTCATGGGCTGACTGCGGTTGGCTCTTAGCCGGCGTCATGATGTAGTTGATATTTTTATCAAAGCATGTGATCATTGACATTTCTTTGTCTGTTGTGAGGTACTCTTTTTACCTTCAGGTTCTTCTGTGTAATTTTTAGTTAGATCATTCCAAACAATATGTTGGTTTCAGCTGGCCTAGGTCTTCTGAAAGATGTCCACCAAAGCCTCAAGTACTTGTCGGAAGTTGAGGCCCTGGCAGAGGAAATCCTAGTAGATCGCAATGAAATTGTGTCCCTGGATCGGCGCAGGAATGAAGTGCGAGAGGGGCTGAGGTCTTTGATCAAGAAAGAGGAGGTAGAAAAAGTGTGGATTTCCGTGGGCTCTGTGCTTATGAAGCTGCCCGTCTCTGAAGCAAAACAATTTTTGCAGAAAGGTGAGTACACACTGGTTGCTATAAAAGTTTATATGAATAATTTTTTGGCACTTCAACACTATGTGTTTTACCATTCATGGAAATGACAGTATGTAGATATTTGTGTTTAAACTTCTCAAGTTGTAAAAACATTACAATGTCGCCTTACTAAATATTTATTTAGTAGCATCATATTGTCATGAATTTGGACTTAAGTAATTTTTTTTAGTTGTGTTGAAGTGCTGCTTATATGTGCCTGAATTGGATTGGCTACAAAAAAAAACTATCAAAATATTTTGGGGTCAAATTTTTTCCCATATTGGAACTTTTCTACTATGAAATCATATCATTGCATATAGAAGAAAAGGAATAGCAGAGTAAAGTATTATAAAAGGACAGCTGAAAACTACTTTAGATTCTAAGTTACATTTATTTGTATATTGGAATTCCATGCACCTGCTTGGAAAAAGAGTACCATTGAAAGTAAATCATTGTGTAAAATATGGTTAAATATAGGGCCACCTGTTTTTCATAAAAAGATTTATGTGGAAACTAGACTTCAGTATTCTATGTGCACACTTGCAGTCTTATTTTACTGTTAGCTACTTGTCTTTGTGTGAAGACAATCTGTTACATGTGTGAACCAATCAGAATTAAGTTTCTCCAATACTGACTGTCTGTGATTCGTGCGCAGACAGATAAGTCATGTTAAAATTCAAAAACACATTCCCCTTAGTAATATACATGAAACACTTTTTTTTGCAATACAAACTGTAATTTTTGCCTGCAGCACATTCATGTAAATGCCTACGTGTTAATGCATGTGATTATCAGTGTTGGGGATTAATTAATCACAAGTAATTAAGTTACCAGTAACTATTTCATTGCATGTACAGTAAACTCCCAATTAACCGTGTTAATCGGGGCCAGAGAAAATACGGATAAGCGAATTTGTATTTAAAAAACACGGAGAATCAAATTTACACATTTTTACTATTAATGGAACAATGATATTGACTCCGAAAATAGTGATTAAACACAGTACCTATTGTACATTTCAAAGCACACACAAATCATGCACTGTATGTGCAGGATTTAAAGTACTGTACTGTATGTAGTACAGTACATGATACTTTAACTGATATTTATGTTGCACAGAGTGTAGTGTAATTCATGGCACATTGAGTATACCTGCACCATGCGGGTGGCACCGAGTGATACACTATGCGTTGTGTGTGTGTCGCTTCCTCAACGGGTGTCATACAGACCCGTGCTTGGTGTGACAGAGCGAGTTGAAAGTTTGACTTACACACAAAAAAGTTTAAAAATTCTGAAATGTAAAGTTTTTTTGTAAACCTTCAAACACTTGATATGAAAAAATGTAAGAACAGTTAAGCCATGCCTTTCGTAAAAAAAAAAAAATGTTTGTTTGGCACCGGGATTGATGTACTTTTCCACGATAGTTGAAACTGTTCTTTTATACCTTGTTAATGTTGCAAAAACCACACTACAAACAGTGAACAACATCCATGCCCGAGCGATTGATAAACTTGCAAGACGTGGTGTTGGGGTGATAACTGAGGCCATGTCCAAAATGATAAATTCGTTATTTTGTAATTTGTCATTTTGTAAGTTTCACTTGGGACGTTCTCAACAGTCACTTGTTTAGCACTCGTGGCAAAACATTTTTACATTAACAGTGAAAAATATTTTTATCTAATTTTATTGCTTAAAACAGACGCAATACTTGTACAATCATCACTGGAATGCTGCGAATACGTTAATAAATAATAAATTATGCAATGACGAGTTAAAAAAAATTAGTTGCTAAATTTATAACGAAAGCACAGCTTATTTATTGCTAACATCTGCTAGATACGAAATACTAAGTTACCAAATACGTCACCATTTTGGTATACAAAATGGAGTCATGTATTCATTTTGTCAACCAAATCTGCCATTTCAGACATGGCAGAATGAGTGTGATCAGATATGCGCTTTAACGGACAGAAATGAATGACTCACGCAGGTCTCTGTGACAGGCTGGCAGTTTAAAGAGATAAACGTCAGCTACATGGCACAGCGTTATAGGCTAATTCACGGTAAAGTGAGCAGTTTAGAAAGTCCTCTCATTTGGAATAATAGTCAATAAATATATTTTATTTTAGCCTTGTACGTTAACTCCCGAGTGCGGTGAAATATACGCACTGTGTTTATTATTTGTATGGTAATATTTATTTAAAAAGGTGGTTAAAGGATAAAATATGACTGAAAGAAAAAGTAACTAGGGTTTCGAAAGTGCTCACTTTACCATGAACAGCCTATATACGTACATGGTACCGCTGCTTGTTAAAGGACACACGTTACAGCATTGCCTTGCAGCAGAAGTTATAGTAGACTTTTAAAAACGCCAAAAAACTGCTCGCATGGTTAAACTCAAAAGTGTTTAAGCGAAGCACGAATAAACAGTGTACTGTAATTACAGGCGTAATCATTACATTTCAGAATTTTGTAATTTTACACTTTTAAGCTATGCACAGTGTTCTAACAGTAAGCATTACTTTCAGTAAGATGTGGCAAAACTTGTCACTCTACAGCTGAATTTGGCCAAAATTACTATGGTCGACTCTTAATGTATCTTTATTAAGGGGACTGCCAAATAAATTTCCATACATGCAGGATTTCATTAGATGAGATTTCTGACATGTACATCAATAAAATGCAACTTCTAACCTTATCAAACCTTATGTTGAGTATAGTAGAGCTGTACATTATCTGTGAATGAAGTTTAGCTAATAAACACAATAAAAATGGGAATTTTAGAAATAGTATTACTGTAAATATTACATTAAAAAACATTTCACCTAAACTCTTTTAAATAAAGAAAATAATGTCTCAAAATACTGTATATAGCTGATTTTAATCCGATACCAAATGTAAACTGACCTAAAACTTTCAAACCCTCTGAAAATGAACATAATATGACACTGAATGCAAGGCAAATTTTTAATATCCCACATGCGCTCGATTAGCTAAGAGCACGCAGGGAAGTCATCAATCGGGCAGTGTGTTCACGGCAGCTGATGGAGGAGGGGTGGCGGCGGAAGGATTACTCCTTCATGCCACTACATGTTGCCAGGGCCGACAGACACCTTGCGCCTGTGGCTGTCTTTTAAAGTAATTAATTATATTTTTTTTGCAAAGAAAACTTGTAATTTTGAGACACAAATGAATAAATAAGGCAATTATAATTGATTTCTTCACTGTCTTTAATAATGAATCATTCAAAGCCACTTCCTCTGATTTTCCCTGTTGTGAGTTACACTGCTCTAGGCTTGAAGCTTACCTACCCATTATTAGATGGCAAAAATTATCAAATAGGCCCTTACATTTTATCAGTTTATTCCAAAGATGCATGTCTATTGAAATAAATCAATATAAATCCTCAGATTTATCCGCAAAAAGTTACTGGAAATGATCTTTACACGTATAATACAAGTCACTCTATGTTCAAACAATTTTTGGTGACAAGAGCAGGTCAAGTATATGCTTCTAGGCATATAATTTTATTTGCTAAGGTGCTGCCCCTTGAGTTAAATAAATATTACGTTTTAAAATCATGGTAATTTTACACAAGATACAATGAAACTTCATCCTTACAGGAAAAAAACTACCATTAATCAGAAAAGAAAACATATTTTCAAATAACTGACGTATGGTGCTTCCCATGCTGAAGAGGAAGCACGTCTTACATGAACGACTTCGCCCCATCTAAAAGTTGCAATGATCAAGGGGGAAGTCACCTCCAAGAAACGGTAATGGAGGCAGAACACGTGGTCTTATTAAAGTTGACAGAGCCTCAACACAACCTTTAACCGCATGCTCTCTGCTTTTACCGTCCACCTAATCTTTACAAGAAGCTGTCACGTCAATGCCCCTCCCCGAAGAAGCAACTATTTTTACTTTGTCACTCCCGCTAGACGAACAGCGTGTGATTCAAATTTTGTGCCACTGTAGGGTAACGAGCCATCCAGCAGAAAGTCACTGCCTCCATGAGAGCATGAGGGTAAGATATGTAAATACCTCATACCAAACACCGCTCTTGATAAGGATCCAGAGACCCATGTGTGACAAAATAAGCTTCACCCTCGAGAGGCGGGGCTAATTCTGCCGCACCCCTCTGAGAGCCTACGAGTGGGAAAAATTAGTATAAAAGGCACCCCAGCCTAGGCCTCAGAAGTGATTCTGCTGCATGTCCTAGTAGCTGTCAAGGCCAGAGGTGCTAGCTCAGGCAGAGTCCATCACCCACACCAGTGACCGTGATTAGCCAGTGATCATAGATGCTGCTGACAGCTCCAGAGAGCCCTTCCTCCAGAAAACCTCAACTTCTTCAGCCACCATCCAGAGGCTTCCACCCCTTTGGCCTCCGCCAGCTGTTCCAAGCTGTAGCCATCGACCACCAGAAGGCATCAACGACGTCCCACCCTTTCCTCAACTTCCTTCCTCCCTCAACACCAACCAGGTATTGAAGGTCACTGCTGTTGCTTGGATACTGTGGTGAAAATATCATGCAAACTCATTTCTAAAATGTGCTTTTATTAAGAAACGAACGGAACACACATCTGACAGAGCACACTACCATTATAAAAACTTACACATGCCGGTGTCACATACAGCACTCATGCGGAGCCATCTGTGTAAACAATACAGAACTATTACTACTTCTTAATCAAAATTGTCACACACAACACTCTCCCCCAATTTTTATATACCTAGGCCCTCAACAATTTTATTAACTTACAATAAGATAAGGCCTTGATTAAGCAATCTGCAAGTCTATCAGAAGTTTCTACATAAGACAATCTCAAAATCTTCCTTTCAAGTACAAAGTCTTTCACAAAATGAAATTTGACAGAAATATGCTTTGACCTTTTTGTTTCAAAAGTACTGCATATTTTAATGCATTACTGATTGTTCTCGAATATTACAATACCAATCTCAGGAAGAGCAAGAATCTCTGTTAAAATGTTTCTAACATACAGACACTCTGTGGCAGCACTAGCAAGAGCCACATATTCAGCCTCAGTGCTAGAAAGACTCACACAACTTTGTTTCTTGCTTTTCCATGTGACATTGTTACCAAAAACTCAGACAAAATATCCCGAAACACTTTCGGTCAACAGTGTCATTAGCAAAATCTGCATCAACATAAGATTCTATCACATCTCTACCATCAGACTTAGAATAACAGAGACAATAATCTTTTGTTTTGTTAATGTATCTTAAAATGTTCTTCAAGTGTTTAAAATTAATTTCATTATAGCTATTCTGAAATTTACCAAAATATGTAATGGCAAAATTCAAGTCTGGACAACTACCCAACATTAAATACATAAGCGATCCTAATAACTCTTTGTAAGGTAGTTCCTCTTTACACTCACTAGGTGGACTTAGTTCAGTTTGGGTTCCATAGGGATATTTTTTAAAGTTTACTATTGCACATATTTTACTTCTGCAAAATTTTTTCAATTAACTTCTTTTAACTGATCTGGATCAAGTTGTTTTCAAAAAAAATTAAATAATCCCTTGTTGTCTTACATTTTAAATTGTTTCTTTAATTCCCCCTTAAGACAAACAATTTTTTTTTAATTTTTGTCAGAAAATTAATAAATCATCTATATACACAATGATGGTTAAATTATATTTCATAAAAATGAATGGATCAACCAAACTTCTTTTAAAGTCCAGAATAATTAGGACTTCCTTTAACCTATCATACCAACACTGAGATAATTCTTTAAGGAAATACAAAGATTTCAACAGTTTGCAACAAGGTTTTTGTTACCATTCTCCTCTTTCACAATAACACCTTAAGGCACTTTCATGTAAATCTAGCTGGTCGACACTCCATTCCTTCCGGACTGCAATTGATAGTCAAGTTCTTAGGGATGTCATCCGAGCAACTGGTGCATAAACTTCTTCCATCGTCTTCGAGTCCTGGAGACATCCCATCGCAATAAGTCTCGCCTTCTTGATCTTCTACCCCAATATTTCCTTTTCAGTAAAAACCCACTTTGAGTCAATTATATTTTTGCTGTGTGCTTCTGAAGCCAGTTCTCACACATTATTTTTCTCTAAAGTCTGAAGCTTCTCATCAATAGTTATCTTCCACCCGGCTTCCAATGCTTTTTTTAATGTATCTGGTAACTCAGATGGTAAAAGACTAGTATCAAAAACTTGCAATTTTTCTGGTTGTTTCTTCTTTTGTTGACTCAGTCTTGGTAAATTCTTTTGGAACAAATTTTCTTCATCGTCCGGAAAACCAAGGAAATCTTCTTCAGGTTCTCCTTCGAGAGTTGTACTGTCTGTCAATTCACTTATCCATTTGAGGAAGACCTAAGATAGGTATAACAGATTCATAAAATTTACTCTCAACATTACATGGTTCTATTTTGTTCAGAAATTTAACGCTGCAAGCAGTAACTATCTTGCACTTGCTGTTGTCCCTCAATCGGTATCTGTTAGCAGTGTAATCCATCATAATTAGTGATTTTGATCTTGGATCTAGTTTTCCTTTGACATTTGGAATGTGGGCATAAGCTACCGTTCCAAAAACCCTCATCTTTCTTGAATCACAGTAACCATACCATAAATCAGCAGCAGGTCCTTCTTTCAGAATTCTAGTTGGTTTTCTGTTCAATACATATATTGCAGCACAAACTGCTTCTCCCCAGAATTTCTTTTGAACTGTAGAATCTAGCAACATGCATCTGATCGAGTCCAATAAGGTCCTATTGAAACGTTCACTCAAGCCATTTAACTCTGGATCTCTTGGAATAGTGTACTCAATTTGGATACCTTTTGGCTTACAAATTTCAATAAATTGTCTTGAGCTATACTCTCCCCTATTGTCACAACAAATACGTTATGTTCTAGTTTCAGATTTTGCTGTTACCATAGCCTCATACTCTTCAAATTTTTCAGGAACCTCTGACTTGTAAGAGAGTAAATAAACCACAGCAAAATGGGAAAAATGAATTATAAATGTAACTATGTACTACCTCTTAGAATCGTGTATCGGGGGAGTAATAGGCCAATTGCATCTGAAGAGACCACTTCAAGGATTCTAGTAGGTTTCTTTTCTAATGGTAAGCTTTTGAAACTTTTTCTAGTTCGTTTTCTCTGAATACAGGTGTCACAAAAATTTTTTGGAGGGAAACGAGATGAATGACATATTCTTCTGTGCATCAGATCCTCATTACTCGTCAATAAGGCAGTGCTAATATCAGTTTGGAATTTAATCATATAGAGATTACCAATCAGAATTCTTACTCAAAATCTTCACTTTCGCATTATATTTCTTATTTGTCATATGTTTACTAGCACCCAAATCCACGACAAAGCTTATTGTAGACACTGTTTGTTTGCATTCTGGTTGTGGTTTGCCGTAACGAAGGGTGTGCCGCCATCAGATTCACACCCCTGGTGGTCACTAGTCGAACTAACATTACGTTTTCTCAAAGAAAATTGACACTCACTTTTCTTATGACCTTTGCATCCACAATTCGAACAGTTAAATCTAAATGGCACGTTAGCTTGGGTTTTATTTCCACTATTACTCATGTATTTATTCCACCTGTTCGAGACAAACTTTCTCTATGAATTAAACGCAACTAACCTTTCTTCATTACTTGTTTTATCACTCTGCCGTAATTCTTCTTGAAGGAGGGTGTTATTCACATAATTCAAGTCATCTTCTGGATGTTTACTAAAGATTGTGTCAATGGCCCGTGGCACTGCATCGTAACTTTCCGGCATCAATGATTGAAGAGTTATTATTTCAGCATCTGTAATGCTACCACCTGAACTTTTGAGTTCATCATATTTTCAAAGATGATGAATTCTTTTAAACTTCCCCCAGTGAACTTGAAATTTCTTAATTTCCTCTGGAGATGAACTTTTCAGCTGAGTCCCTTCTTGATATAGGTGGAATTCAACGTATCCATTAACTCCTTGGCCGTTGTTTTGTCCATAACGGATTTCAGCACGTCCGTGAAACACTGAGCAATTATATTTCTAACCTTGGTATCACCCATTTTGTATTCTTTCAATTCCTTTTCTTCTTCAGGAGGCTTCTTCATAAGTACTTCTGCAACACGGGACTGTTGTAAAATCATCATAATTCTGTGCTCCCAAAACGTGTAGCCCGTACCATCAAATGGTTTGATGTTTCTGACCTGTTGCTGAAACGAGGCCGTCATTTGCCAAAGTAACAAACGTTCCACAATTTTCACTCAAATGACCTATTCTGACAGATATTTTTACTGTTTCTTGGTCAACACTGGGCCCATAATCTGTTGCATGGATACTGTGGTGAAAATATCATGTGAACGCATTTCTAAAATGTGTTTTTATTAAGAAACGAACGGACACACATCCGACAAAGCACACTGCCCATACTAAAACTTACACATACCTGTGATGTCACGTACGGTGCTCATGCAGAGCCATCTATGTAAACAATACAGAACGACTACTACTTCTTCAATCAGTATTGTCACACACAGCAACTGTGACGTCCCTTCTGGACTCCCCTTTAAGGCCTTGGCCCGGCCACGTTTTTACCATTCTGGTAAAGAATCCTTTGTGAAATACACATCTAGGTCCCTTCCAGACAACCCCCCCTTAATTCAGTTAGGAAAATCCTGGCCATTTAAATTATATAATTTTTCTCATTAGCTAGGATGTCATCACTTGGCAGTAACATAACATGCTTCCTCATTTTATTAATTTATTCAACATTAAACTTTCACAGTTTATTAACATGAGAATTGTGAATATGATGCCACATTACAATGTCTCATTTATTACATGTCAATAAATACAGATTATACCAGTGCAAGTAAATGTTCCTTTCTTTAGTTTTGAATACATCCCGTGTTGCTGACAATAATTATTATCTCAGTTGGATTTTAGTTTTGTGTCACATGAGGTAAAGCCAGCAAACGCATATACGCCACAAAGGCAGTACACACACTCCTTAACAGGCAATCCTGAGATTGGTTAACCCACCAATTTCGGCAGAGCCCAAAGCACTAGGAATGCTATTTCATCCTTGGAATAGAGATGAATTGGTAGCTTCCTACTCTGTCTCGATGGAGAGAGAACTACCATACTCACTCGACCGAAACTCAACTAGGAGTATCGGCTGCTTGCAGGAGCTTCCAATACTCTGTACCTCTCGCCGGGCTGGAGAACGACCTTGCGAGGGAGACACAGTGGAAGTGACGTGCAAGACGCACTTCACACCTCCCATCTGAGTAAGGAGTCGAATCTCTTTTGAACACTTATTGGTAGTTCACTGTAACATTAATGTCCTGGACTTGATTCCAACGACCTCCTACTAGACTCACACAGTGCCATTCCTCCACACCAACCTCAGGAACCTATTATCAGCACCAAATCGCTCCGCCACAATCAATGTCGGTCGCTGTTCAGCCACCGGCCGCACCCCAGCAACCACCAGCGGAGAAGGGTGTCAGCGCCATGTGGACAGCAGGTAAAAAGGTGGCGGATCTCAGTGCCAGTGTGTTAAGACTTCATTCCTGCTCGTAAGCCAACAAGGCCCACACTATACACCAGTAGCCTGTCCAAGATAGAGTAGAACCTCCTTGGAGCATGATCCCTGCAATTCGGGCATCACACTTATATTTGAAGGTCACCTCCACTAAAGTACGAACTGTCTACTGTAGGTCTTGGGAAGTGAAGTTAACCCTAGGGGTTGTAATCCCCAAGTTTCCAACACGTCATAACGCTTGCAAGGCTTCCAGAAAAATAAATCCTACAAGTGTGGGGAAGCATGGCTCTCTGACGAACTAGCAGAGTGATTTGTGTGTGATTACTGTCGAAGTTAGAGTTACTCACTTTCCTACTGTAGTCACATCCGAATAGAATGGGTACCGAGGTTCAAACCTTCACTCACCACTCCTACAATTATGAGCACAGTATCTAGCCCGTTCTACGTACAACTGATATTGTGTCAGTGTACCAGGTGGCTTAAAACACTTCAAATAAAATTCCACGTTAAGATGTTTTGCATAACATTTTCAGGCGAGACTATTTGCTTTGAAATACAACTGATGATAGGGTGCAACTATTTTGAGCGACTGATAATCTTGATAAAATATCTGTATTCACCAGCACACATTTGCTCTGTGGAGGTTGCCAATGTGTGAAGGTAAGCATGCACAGCCGAGACACTTGATTTTTTTATTCTTGCTAGACAACAGCTTCCCCTCTCGAAGGTATGAGGGGAGGAAGGAAGGTGTGTGGCTGAGAGAGACAGAATAAAGGGTGAAAGAGAGGACACTAGGTTGCCTGGCTGGTTGCTAGGTAACCACTTCCCCTCTCGTAGGCGTGTAAGGGGAAGTAGCAAGCCAGTCTCGCACGGTGCACAACGCCACAGTGTCAGACAGACAACGTACCCTGCAGGGCTGTGATAAACGGTGGTGTGCGTGACGTTTGCGTAAACAACCAGCTTAAAAATTATGGTTGCTGGAAATACTAGGTGATGGGATCCAAAATATACTTTGATTGATGCACCATGTGATAAACGATAAAAGCAGGTTATGTTAACATTATTTAAATAGGAATTTCGCCGGGACCACAAAAATTTGTTTGTGAATGCGATTTATCAGTACATGCGATAACGATACATAAGAGTCTACTGTATATCTTTATTTATTTAATCATGTTTCAAAACAAAGCTCTGGTATTGTAGTATTGCTATATACTGAGCATCATGTGTATATTCTTCCGTATAGTTTTTTTCCAATAGAGTTGTTCTATTGCTGTGAGTATACCACTTGAAAGACTTTTTAACGGGGGAAAATATTTGCTCTCTTTAAAATGAGGTCACACTGAAGATAACACTTTCAAAATGCAATTATTTGCAAAGTCAACAAAAATTTGTTTTAAAATGGTAAACATAGTTACGTGTACAAATTTTGAAAGGGATTTATTTAAAACTAAGCAAAAATTGTTACATTTTTTAAACATATTTTGAATTCTTGCTTCTTTAAGTCAGTGTGATATTTTGATGTTCTGGTCAATGTACAGTTATTAGAAAGTGATTGGGGGAAATCGTCACTGTAATCCACTTGTAATTGTGATTGATTACTTTTAGAATTTGGTAATTAGCAACTATAATCAATTACATTTCCTTTAATGTAGTTGTAATTGAGCAGAATTACAATTTATTAGTACTTTACTCATCACTGGTGATAATTTAATCAACAAAATCATTGCTTCTTATTTTTTGCTTACTACTATATCTGCAACATTTGAGTAATCACTTAATATGAACAATTTGATTTGTAACATTATACTTTTGACAAATTTTATATTGTTTACATCCGTAAGTTTAGCTTGGCACCAGTTACATCCGTAAGTTTAGCTTGGCACCAGTTACATCCGTAAGTTTAGCTTGGCACCAGTTACATCCGTAAGTTTAGCTTGGCACCAGTTACATCCGTAAGTTTAGCTTTGCACCAGTACTGGAAACTTAGCAGTATGAGGGTCAGAAGTGCTCTTTGTAATGACAGGTTTCAGAATATTTTGTTTATGTTTCTTCAGATGCACTTATTTTATCATATCTACTAATTTCTTTAAAATTTCTATTGCAGTGATATCCAGTGGTATGGTTTTTGTGCCAGCCACACTAAAAGAAGGTCCGTTATTAAGTATTATATTTAAAATCCTTAGAATGCCAAAACATGTGCAGCATTAAATTGTCAGAAATTGGTGCAAAAATCCTAATTTTTGTGACTTTCAATTAAAAAATGGTAGCATTTTATGGTAAGTGGTATACACAGTTAAGTCATACTAGGTGGAATGTAATGTAGTTTGGTACTATTGAATTTTTCCTGTTGTACACATTCAGTCATGAAGCGGTACATTCATAGAAGTTTGGTTGATTGTCGTGCATTTGTGTACTTTCAAACACACCACTGGAATGTATTATTTCTAGCTCAATTACCATGTGCATGTTTGGTTGATTGTCGTGCATTTGTGTACTGTCAAACACACCACTGGAATGTATTATTTCTAGCTCAATTACCATGTGCATGTTTGTGCTGAAAAGTGACTTTTGGCACAGTGTTGCAGTTTTTACAAATGTTTTTTGTTTGGCTCACAGACCAAGTGCAATTTGATGTGGAGGTCAACAAACTACGCAGTGACCTGAAAGTGAAGGTAAACAAACTGCGTGACTTGGAATTCCAGCCGCCAGTGCCAGGACTGATGCTGAACAGTATGTCTCGGGATGAAATGATGGCGATTAATCAAGTGCTCACAGGCAAATCATCCTAGACTCACAATCGGTGGAATGTGTAGCAAAGGTACCCAAGTGTGAGGCAGTTTGACCATTTAAGACTGAACATTCTCTGTAGAGTAGAAGCATCAAAATATGTACAAAATGTGTGCGAGTGCAAATAAACTTGGTGTTTCCAAATTTTAAGTTGCACATTATTATAGGCTGTTCATGGTAAGGTGAAGACTAAAGCCCTAGTTACTTTTTTTCTAGCAGCCATTTTTTATGCTTCCACCACATTTTGACATAAATATTGCCATGTAAGTAATAAACACAGTGTATATATTTCACAATACTCAAAAGTTTATGTCTAAGGCTATGAGAGGGCTTCAAAAAGTGCTCACGTTACCGTGAATGGCCTATAACACGTAACGCATTGTGTAAGAGGTAATGCAAATTTGTGAGAATTATTTTGCTCTTCCCTATGACTTGATATATACTTCATTTAAAAAGTTTGTAATAGAAATACAGTTTTCAGTATCTGGACTGTTCCAAAATTGTAGAAATAAAATTGTCACCATGAAATGACTTGTAATTAAGTAATGGCCATCAAAATTTAACATGCAACACATAATTGAAGAGATGAACTCAATTTACATATTGTCACTTATACGTTTGCCAGAAGAACTAGTCAAACTTTATTATAAACCAGACATGTTTGTAAGAAGTGAATAAAAGGTTCCATCATAATGAATGTGCAATTAATTTTTCAACATGAACCCTCACTATTTTAAATAGGATGTTATGGAGGCAAGGTTGTTATAAATAATCTGGGAAATTCTGGGTTGATTTTGAACCCCCAAACCTTATATATCAAAATTTGTATTTTTTTAAAACATGAAGTATGTGTTCAATTTTCTCAAGCATGAAAATAACATTTTTTTTTAAATTGATGTTTTCTGAAAAAATTTATATCAGAGAGGTGTATACTTAGCCTCCCCTTGTCTCCTAAAATGTTATTATAAACACATCAAGCAGCCTGAGGTTTTACAAAGCATTAAATCTGACATGCCGCTTTCCAGTATTATAACTAAACAACTACGACTCATCAACCATCGTGTATTTTTCATAACCCGAGGAAGGGTCGAACCCAGAGCAATCAATTCACGAGTGCCTACATGATCACTCCCTGCCTAGTGAGTGATGACAGACGCAAATAAAACCAACCAACGCCTTTCACGAGTGCCGTTTAGATTGCCAGTATCTTGGAAGGTGATTCTAGACACATAAATGAGATATTGCGAAAACCGTCAAGATCAACCGCCCCCCCCCCCTTTTTTCCCCCCTCGCTCCGAGAGCCACCAAGTCGTCACCTGCCGTGAAGCATCCCGAGCGTGGCCGAAGCTTGTCGAGGGTAGGAGTTATCTTCTCCAGTAGCTCGCTTCAACACTTTGTGTGCTGGGGCTCTCTACCGACTGCCAGGTCTTCTAGATCTTCAGCAGCCATCACCAGTTACCAGAGGCTTCTGCAGCTTCTACAATTAGCTACCAGAAGCTCCATTGGCTTCAAACCACCATCTGCATCTACCAGATGCTCTCAGTCAGCAAGCCTGAAGACACCATCACACCTTCCGTTGCCATTCCTCCTGGTTCAGCAGCTGCCTCTTACTTGCTGGTAGAGACAACTACACGCACTGCCCTTAAAAGTAGTGGCCTCTTTTTGTAAAGTCTCTTCTAAAAGTCCCTTGGTTAGAGTAGCTGCGACTGAGTTGTTTTCATAGCCGTCAAAGTCATATGCCATCTTGCTTAGTCTAGGAGTAGGTCGGTCACCTACACCTATTTACCGTAGGTTACTTCCATATCATGCTCTACTTGATTAGGAGGGAGTACACGTCACCGAATTATTCCTAATAAATATGTCTTGTTCCTATCCTGAGTGTGTATCTGTTCTAGAGGTAATAAGTACAATCACTAAAAACTATATCTTTGTATGCCGTCAACCGAGACCAAGTGTTACAAGTGTATGAATCCTAGAATAGGACTGCAGATTCCCTTCAGGAATCTGTAGGTCAGAACACACACCAACTTTCGATGGACATCTGTTCTATACACTCTGGTAGATGGAAAGGTAGAGCCATAACCACTAGGTACTCATCCAAGAGGGATGAGATATTGGGTCCAGGTTTGTTCTGCTACCGAAGCGCTTATGGTGCTGGAAGGAGTATTTGCCTGGGTCTGAAGGCCTAAGCCCTGTTGTGATCACACACAGTAGTGGTAGGAAGACGGACGGCCCACACAGTTCACCGCTCCAGGTTCGTGCGCCAGTGGTGCAGGGCTGATTGGAGCACCAAACTCGCACCATTAGCCACTACTGGAAGTACACCTAGCTAGGGTTCTGTCTCGAGTTTATGCCGATCGAAAGTATGCTTAAGTATCAACGGAGACATCTATGCCTTTTGGGAAAAGGTACAGATCTCAGTGGAAGGCGCAAAATGTGACGTATACCGCCACCAAGAGAGTGTGCATAACTTACCCAACTTCACTTAGCAGAGAAGCCGACCAGCCAGCATCAGAACCGAAGACTCAAGCAAATTGTAGGAGAATCTCCCTATCCCTAACTCTATATTATACTCTTCACTGTTGCTCGTATGCCAGTTGGCTGCTGCTAATCAGCTTAATATCAGAACTCTGTAGAATAGGGAGGCCTACGGGGGTTAGTAGCTTTTGATGGCTAAATTAATAAGTAAGACTCCTTACATAAACACACGTTTATTACAACCACCTCTATACTCAAACGGGACAATACAGTTAACTTTATAATAAGCTACAAACATTAATCACTTTACTTCGATATACTCTCACAATGATTGATACAATAATAAGTTAATCCCTAGCCTTGCCAGATGATTATAATTCAGCTAAAGGATATTAACGGAGCCTCGAGATCTAGGATGACACCTAACCACCAAGCCGGAGTTATGCTCACCAGATATTGTAGAACAGTTGGGTGAAGTATGGTTACATTTGAAAATATTAAAGAGTTGAACACAAAATGCCTATGCATGTTGCGTACTGAGACCACAGGATAGAGATAAGTACATCCATCTCCACATTTAATATTAAAAAGCCCCCAAAGACTAGGCAGTGGATGTGGGTAAGAGGGAATTCAAATTTTGGACACGCTTGTGGTACTAGTTCACTCACAACGTGCTAGGAAGTTACTTTTACCAACTTGTATAATATAAGAATTTGTACATGCCTGCTGGCTGAAAATGGAATTGAAACTTTATAATAGGTATTGATTGAAACCAATGTCTATACTTTTTAAGTTGACAATCATGTCCTGTAACGTGTCGTTTGGGAGACCGATCAGCTTGTCAGCTATTGGGGTAAAAGCTATTTCCACAGGACATTGAGGAAGTCTTGGTCTGACGTGTGTGTTATACCTGTTGCGGTAATATTTCATAGTTTGAATGTGTCTTATGGTGTCTTCGCCCACAGCTTGTCATTTGGTGTAAATGAGGTGATGAAACTGATCTGTGTCCGCTGTGGAGGTAAAGGTGTCATTGAGTGTCTGTTGTAATGCCGACCATGTGAGTGGTTGATCGTGTGTTAACCTTTATAGACCAGTGACGGTAGGTCACCCAAGGTTTGTTGTACAAACAGGGGGCTCGCAAGGAATCTATACTGCATGCTACCTTAGCTCGTCGTGTGCGGCCCCCTGGCGCCCGCCATAAAACCCTGGCAAGACAGGTATACCAAGCCAAGCCAGTGTTCCAGTCTAGCACACTGTTGTACCCGCTAGTGCTAATTGTGTACCCTGCCGCCAACCTACACGTCAGATCCTAGTTTCTAGCCTGAAGCTTACCAATAATTAATACCTTCTGTTATAATCTGAGCGCGTCTAACCTAACGCAAACAAACCACATTGACCGTGTCACAGTTCCATAAGACGACATGCCTCAAGTCCATTTTCAATCTTCTCTGGTGTAAAATCAACATGATTTTTGCATGGAATATTAATTTAAATCAATAAGACATCTTCAAATAAAATATCTCGGATATGTGTACTTATCTTCCCTTGTCATAAATATTTAAATATTGTGTTGCGACCGAGCATGATGTTGAGTTTTCAGTGACTTCTAGAGGGAAAATCAGAAGATTTGTTACTGAAGTATTTATTTCAATAAACACATGTCTTCTGAATAAACTGATATCCTGGAAGGGCATATACAAAACCTCTTTGTCACTAAAAAAAATGCTTAAGCACAGAGCACCTGCAACTCATGGCATGTGTGAAGTTTGAGTTATTAATTACTGAAGGTCGTAAAGAAAACCATTCTAATTGCAGTATTTATTCACCTCTGTCTCAAAAATTACAATTTTTGTAAATAAATCATTTCTTTTATTATATTTTTCACTCCAAAATTTTATAAAGAGGTTGGTAAGGTTGTATTGCTACGAAGTAACACATTCTGAACATGCTGGTCGGGTAATGGGAGGGTGGCTGGCTTGCCTCCCGTTCCTCAGCAGACTGCGCATGCAATCAGTAAAGCTCACCAGGTGCCAACCACTACAACCTTGGACTGCTTATATGTTCAGTATTAATTATTTGTACATAAATGCATACACAATTGCAGATATTACTACCATCTTAATACAGTCGACTCTCAATCTGTCGTTATTCAGGAGACTGCCAAAAAGTGTCCACACATGCAGGATTTCAGTAGAGGAGGTTTCTAACATGTACATCAATAAAATACAACTTCTAATTTTTATGTTAAGTATAGTAAGAGCTGTACATTATCTGTGAATAAAGTTTAGCTAATGGGAATTTTAGGAATAGTATTAATGTAAATAATACATTAAAAAACATTTCACTTAAGCTAGATTAAATAAAGAAAATAACGTCTCAAAATACCATATATAATTGATTTTAATCAGACACCAAATGCAAGCTTACCTAAAACTTTCAAACCCTCTGAAAATTAAAATAATATGACACCAATGCAAGTCAAATTTTGAATGTTCTGCGTGCACTCAATCAGCTGAGAGAGCGCAGAAAAGTTATCGATTGGGAAGTGTGTTCATGGTGGCTAGTGGAAGAGGGGTGGCGGTGGGAGGATTACGCCTCCACGCCGCTACATGTTACGCCAGTGGCAAATGTCTGTCTTTCAAAGAAATTAATCATATTTTATTGCAAAGAAAACTTCTAAATTTGAGAAAAAAAATGAATAAATATGATGATAATTGACTTCTTACGATGTCCTCTGATTTTCCCTGTTGTGAGTTACATTGCACTCTGCTCAGTGCTTACCTGCCCATTATTAGACAGTAAAAGGTGTTGAATAGGCTCTTACAATTTATCAGTTTGTTCAAAAGATTTGTGTCTATTGAAGTAAATTAATATAAATCGTCCAATTTCCCTGCAAGAAGTTACTGAAAACAAACCTTACACTTATAATACAAGTCGCTCGATGTTAAACAATATTTGGTGATAAGGGGAGGTCAAGTATATGCTTTTGGGCATATCATTTTATCCACAAAGATGCTGCCCCTTGAGTTAAATAAATAATAAGTTTTAAAATAGTGTTACTTTTACGCCAGATACATGAAACGCCAACCTTACAGAGAACAGACCTTTAATCATGAAATAAAACATCTTTGCAAATAATAATTCCTCATTAAAATGTTTTGCGTAACATTTTCAGGCAAAACCATTTGCTTTGAAATACAATTGATAATAGGGGCAACTATTTTGAGCGACGTGTAATCTTGATAAAATTTCTACATTCAGCAGGCACACATTTGCTCTAGGCCAGCGTGTGAAGGTAAGCATGTGCAGCCGAGAGACTTGTTTGTTCTTTGACACCAGCTTCCCCTCTCGAAGGGGGAGGAAGGTGCACGGCTGAGAGAGACAGATGGGTGAGAGAGAAGATGCTAGGTCACCATGCTGTTTGCTAGATAACCACATCCCTCTCTTCAGGCATGTAAGGATAAGTAGCGAGCCAGATGTGCACCACGCTGTAACAACCTGCCTACCTAACACTATGCCTTCAGCTAATACTCCAACTATTCACTGCTCTTCTTACCTCGTTTCTACTACACTCCAGTTAGGTAGGGGCTTACGTGGGGGTAGCTAATACTAAAGGCTATTCAATGAAAGATGGGGAATTTAACTAAACACGTTTATTACAATACTTTAGATATAATGGAACAATACTTTAACACAATACTACACTAAGATTCTCCACACAATACTGACTTTAATCTGACTGACAAGATGATTATACGAACATAAGGAAATACAGTTATACAAGAAATGGTTAGTTAATTATAAGAATATAAGAGAATACAATAATATACAGACCCTAGCCTTGCCACGTGATTATTACTTCTTTAAGATGGGACCTCGATATTGGAAATGCTGCCTGGTCGGAATTATACTCACCAATGAAGACGTTGAATAGCTTGCAGATGGGCCGCTCACCGGACCCTTGTGTTCGTCCGTGTCGCTCTAACACTGACGTTGACACCTCACACTCTGCCAATAGCCTGGGGGGCGGGGGTACTCGTTCAGATCTTGTATAACCTGCCGCTTCAGTAGGTCAGCCAGGCTTGTTGATTAAACAGGGGGCTCGCTCAGGAATCTATATCCCATCCAAGTTTAGCTCATCGTGTGCAGGCCCCCTGGAGCATGCTACACTACCCCCCAGGCCAAACAAGCAGTCAGTCCCGGCTGCTATAGGGTAGCTGTTCCAATACTTCCATGGTTAGAGGTTATTTTCACAATGTTGGAATCCGGGAGTTGAGACAAGCCTTGATGGGGTTGTAGGTTACAACATATCTTGAAGACGAGTGTTGGCATTCGCGAGTTATACATTAAGGCAGTATCAAGGGTGGAGTACCCAATTCGAGGCCCCGTGGCATTTAAACTGAACATGGAATAATGAGTGAACTTTGAAAATTTTGTGGCAAGGCAGGAAGGTTAATCAATATTACAGTTAAAAGATTTTACACAGTTTTAAATAATGGCCAATACCTATGCACGTGATGTAGTGAAACTACGGATTGGAGGGAGTTACGTCCATCGTCATATTTAATGTTTAAAAAACCCCCTGAAATACTAGGCGGTGGACGTGGGTAATCGGCAGTGGGAAATTTTCGTGCACGTGTGTTATTTTCATCCACCACATGATTGGAAGTTAATTTAAAGTAATACGTTTAAAACACTTAGTTATTTTATCAATAATGTCTACTGGCTTAAGTTAGGAGGTTACATTACATTTAAAGAAAGATTAACAAACATGGTTTGATGTAAAGGAAGTAAGTTAGTACATATTAATGTTTTCCGCGTGAAAAGAAATTTTCATATGCCGCAGTTGGCTATACTGCACGTGGAAAGTGTGCATTGTTAGATGCAGAGCTATTGAAATGGCTGGCCTTTTGCCGCTAGTTGGCTTATAACTTATTCTTACTTACTCACCCTATTGGATTACATGAAAATTGCACAACTAAGTATATTACAGTAGTACGATATTATACTTCACTTGCACAGATTAGAATTAATAACATGTATTGGTTATTAGTACCACATGGTTGGCGTTTTTACGTTGGAAATGTTTTGGCACTTTGTAAAGCTGTTATAAAATGTTAGTTCAGTTTACGTCGCACCGAGTTTTGGAGATTGTTTTTGTGCTACTGCGTAGAATTCACTGTTTATTTTGTTTGGCGTGGAATTTATAAATAGGCACTCCTCGCAGATGGGGTGTCCTTATTTCAAGTACCACACTTACACTTTTTAGTTTTAGACTGCATAAATGTAGTTTTACTGTGCAAGGTAATATTTAGTGAACATACAAAATAAAAGGCATAATAAATATACAGTTGAACCTCTCTATTACGACCCCTCACGGTTCCCAAGAATAGGGTCGTAATAAAAAATTTGGAAAATTTTGAACCACCCCTAACCCCTATGCCTCCAAACTTGCCATTTTTTGCATGAAGTTTATGTTCAATCGTCTCTAGCGCATAAAAAACCACTTTCTAAATTAAATATAAATACACATGTGTATTTTAATAGCTGGACATTTCCTGATTAATTTGATACCCAAGAAAGACATATTGGACCACCCCTTGTCGTCAAAAACAAAGCCTAAACACAGCATGACTAGACTCTGTATTATTAAAATATAACTAAATACTGTTGGAGATGCCTTGTGTTTGAAGTAAAACACAGAACTATATTTATTGATAATATATATGAAGTTACATTAGACCACTTGTGTGCTGGGGCTAGCAGCGAATACATTGCCGTGCACACGTAGCTGGGCGAGCGCCTAGATCCTCTGCAGCGCAGTGACTCGCTAGCCGCCCGTTATATTAGACCACTTGTGTGCTGGGGCTAGCAGCGAATACATTGCCGTGCACACGTAGCTGGGCGAGCGCCTAGATCCTCTGCAGCGCAGTGACTCGCCAGCCGCCCGTTATATTAGACCACTTGTGTGCTGGGGCTAGCAGCGAATACATTGCCGTGCACACGTAGCTGGGCGAGCGCCTAGATCCTCTGCAGCGCAGTGACTCGCTAGCCGCCCGCTACAAGATTATTCTGGCCAGCCGGCCGCCGCCGTGCCGTCGTTACAGGGCCGGTTTGCTGGTCCAGTTGCCATGATGACGACTGGCACATGCACGAGGCGTAACTCGCGCTGGTGCATGTGTTTGTGTTGCCAACTGCAGTTGGTTGTGGTAGCTCACTGCTGTTGTAGTAGCGCTGCTCGGGACGTGGATTGCCCTTCCAGTCGAGTATCAGACTCCTGTCATCCTACAGGGAAATCTGATGCCACCCACAATCCAGGACGCAGTGTTGCATTCGCAACCAAGATGACTGGAACCTTCAGATTGGGTGCAACCCAGAAAGTGTCGTGGATAACTCTCTGATCAACTATCATGGAAAGAGTAATTTTTTACATATAGCAGAAGGATATATAACCATCACGTAGAACTTTGGCAGGACTTCAGAAAAGTGTGAACTTCCTATGAATGGACTAAAGATATCTCTGGCAGTGGCTAGACATGCAGAGTTTTCATTCAGCATTAATGCGTACTACAAAATAAACAGTTCAAAAGTAATAAAATAAAGAATTTATTTAAAAATCAATATTCAAATGTATAAAAATGCTACCCTAAAAATGACGCCAAGAATCTCCTCACTGCTACATACTTGCAGAATACTGCCCATTAGCCATGTTTAATAATTTGTACAGAATGTTGCAAATTATCTGTGTACCACTTTTGTAAGAAACTGTACTCAGACTGATCAACAATCACATCCGCCCTGACTTTGCTCTGCCCAACCTTCCACTCAAATTTGATGACAGAATCTGGGCTGTTTTCTGGCAAATATTGCTGCGTGCTCTCTTTAACAGCTCCAAGGAAATTCTTCAAGAACTTCATGCAACTCATGGGGGTCCAATCCTGAAAGAAATAAAAAATTTGAAACAATCTTAGTTAAAATTACATAAAATGCTTGCGTTTATGGACATATAAATTTATACGTTTTTACTAGCAGTTATTTCATCTCTTCACATTTTAATGCAGTCTGCATAGTCATGAGGCCTTTACATAGGGTTACCAAATTTCCAAACTGAAAATATGAGCAATTTCGAAAAAAACTGCCAAAATCACACCCTTGTTGCATTACTCAAGTTTTTACTTTAGGTGGATGTCGCAAACACACAGACTTGCCAACTTTTAAAATTCTCAGTGAGTACAATAGGTTAAAAATTTTAAAAATGGCATAAATGGCTTGTGATAATTTTTATATAAAATTATCTGTAAATAATTTCTCATATCTTGAAATTTCGAAGAAACAAAATTCACCTCAAAGATAAAAGGACAGTGAGCAGTTTCTTTCAGCAAACCTTATAGTTTATGCATTCAAATACAAGCAATCTCTATAGTAATGCTATTTCTTAAAAGGATATTGTTCAGTTGACAAGCAATTCAACTATTAGAAAACAACTTTCTATAATTATTATTTGGATGAACCACTACATTTCATCATCTGTAATGAATTATGCATGGGAAATCTCTGGCGTATACAGTAAGGAACACTTGTTTCAATTTTAGAGGCATTTTCTGTCTGTTGTGTCTCCACAAATGCTAACCACATAACCGCACAGAAAAAAATCTTGGTAAGAAAAATCATCAATAGTGAAAGAAGAAAAAAGGGCGCACACACGTGTAAAACAGATTAACAAACGCAGCACAAAAACTAATTTCTGCATCTCTTAGCAAAATAAAATATACTACACGTGTACAACCGATTTTGAAACACCGCGATCAATATACATGCTTATGCGAGACACCATGTTGTTAAACAGCTGCTGTGGACAACCTCTGTGCAGTGATGGCCACCACAGGTACATGCACAGTAAACAAGACCTGCATGGTCCAAAAACTTGTTTTCTGTATAAATATTTGTATTGGTTGGTGCAGCGTGTAAAAACTACAGCCAAAAACAATCTGTACAAAAAATAAGCGACATGAGTTGTGTGCTTGAATTTACTGTCTTTTCGTTGAATTCATTGCTCCTTCATTTTAACATTTATTCCAACTGAGGCCATCCTTTTAATGAAATAACCCAACACACATCAATAACAAAAGAGTAAATACTACCGTTCATTCCCCCACAGTTGTAACAGAGTTAAACACAGGCGCTGCCAAAAATTAACATATATTACGTGTATTGTGCTATGTCACGTATAACAAATATTAACAATGTTAAATAAAAATAACAACCGTAAGAACTATAGTCAATACAGACATTGTTACAGTCATAAAGCTAACCTAAAGCCTAAATTGTGAACATTCGTGTGAAATGGTTTCTGAAATACAACAGGATTCTTTGAGCAGCTGAAAACAGTAAACAAAACATTCAACAGTTAAAATGTTGATGTCATATGGCAGTGTTTATATTGACATGGCGGAAGGATACGTAATCGGTAACCAAAAGTAGGACTTTAGCTGGGCCTCAAAAAAGTGTTAAGTAACCATGAATGGACTATATATAGCCTTGTGCTAGACAATTTACTGTATACTTCCTAAAGTGTGCATGCTAAATAAATTTTTTATTACCTGGGGCGAGGTCATCATGGTATTTGTTTTTTGTGTATATATGTAAATAATGTGTGTGTTTCTGTTACATGAACTATTAGAATATCGTGACAAACAGCTTCCAAAGACAAGTAAGAATAAACTCACAAAAGACTCATTGAGGATTTCATCCATGTCAAGCTGGTTAAGATATCTGACAACACCCTTCTCACAACGATGTCCAAAGAGCACGTGGTCAATCCCAACTGGAGCCACCTGGCACCACACACGCCTTAGCTTGAACCTGCAATCATACATTTCTCAACCTAAATGTTTACAACACTGTTAGCACAATTTGCCTGCATGCTTCTACAACATTGCACTGATTGTACAGCCACACCTACACTAAAATGTTACGAGAAGTTAATATATGTTAAATACAACGAACAGTTTCACTTCTCTCTAAAACTTTTTCCAATTAAATACTACTTTATTTAAAGAACTTCTTAAATTTTTAGTGACACTATGGACCCCAAACATCAAGTTATAAAGTGAATAACATCAATACAACACTTCACCTGGAGAGAAAAAGAACAGGGAGAGAGATGGACACATGTAAACGCACACAAAATATTACAAACAAAATTTCATGCACATGTGGCGAAGACCCATTGTTTTCCATTGTATTTAACGTGTTTGTAGTTAATTATCAATAACATAATTTCATTAAACTGTTAGCAACTGTTTGTTGAAACTTAAAAATGAATGATTAAAAATATAAAATGAGACTTTTGTTGCTTGTGCCTGTTATTCGCAACTACACTGTTAATCAGATCTCTTTAAGTGCCTTTTCTTTTGGCCATGCTAGATGGCAGCTTATGTACTGTTTGTGATGTTAAAAGTACCTTTTTCATTCACGTAATGTGCATCATTAGGTAAAAAGAGGGTAAACAGATATTTATTTTTAAAAAATGACATAGGTATTGTACCAGTGAGAACAGCATGGTCATTCGAGATACTGAGTTGCCATGCAGTAATCGTCAGTTGCTCCAGCAGCTTTGGTGATGAGTGTGGCTTCTTTCTTATAATCACACCACCATAATGCAGCTACAAACATTTATACTGAGAAAGTTATAATCTGACTTATTATGTCATATCACTGCCATTGGTGAGTGTATTTTGTTTTCTTAATGTTTTTCTTATGTAAATTGCATTATGTATTCCCAGTTATTTTAATTTTGACAGGTATTATTCAACTGTAGTGTGATTCATGGCTCACATATCTATAGTCCATTCCCGACTGGAAGCGACTTATGAAAATCAACCTTTGAAAAAACACTCTAGGCATAACATGTCAACCTATTTTTTTCAATAACTAGTATTCCACAAATATATAACACTGTGGTTAACTTTAAAGTACTGTTTATTAAATAAATGAAACTTTACCATAAGATCTTCAATAACTTGTTGTTAATTCATATTTAAACGAAAGAAATATTACAATGAGGATGTGTGTTGGCAACAACCGATAAGAAATAGTTCACAGTTAAAATATTATTTTAACCTAGTTTTTAGTATACTATTTGTAAATTAAACAGTGCCTACCGAAACATTTAGGTAGCCCCGATGGCAACATATCTCATTTTTACAGTTTAAAATAACAGCGGAAAATATTGTGAGTAGGCCGTAATGGTACGATGTTGTTTTATTGAGCGAGAAAGTAACTGTCTGCTGAGCGAGGCTTGTTGCTCGCTCTATTTCTTTGTCTCAAGTTTCACTTTGCTAGCAATCAAAAAAAATTATACATGTTTTCAATTGTAGCATATTTCATACTTATCATAGCAAAAAAAATGATTTTTGAATTTGTAAATTACAACTGAAAAGAGATTTTAATGTTTGGGGCAGAAACAAAGTGAATTTGGCAGACGTGGCGAGCCATGACATGGCGTGTTGCTTTTTACCAAATGAAGCGTAAATTATACTTACTCCGAAAAATACTTCAAATTACCACATCACGTTTGTAGACATGTTTTTAAACCTACCTCAGCAATTTACGATCTGATAAATCTGTGTGAAATATATACCTAAATCTAAACGTATTAAAAACAAATATCCTATCTGGTTTACACAGGATCTCATAAGTTTAATAAAAAAGAAAGAACACTTACGTAGACTTTTTAAAAAAACCAATTCTGATTCACATTATTCTAATTTTTCCGAATTAAGGAGAATAGTTAAATTAAAAATAAAAGATGCTAAGATACATTGACAAACCAAAATCAAAACAAGTCTTAAAAGTGGTCCAAGTAGTTTTTGGAAATATGTCAAAATTATGAAGAATGGTTATAAAGAACAGCTTACTTTAACGGTAGATAATAAAATCATTCAGGATCCTGACATTTTGATAAATATATTTGGAAACCACTTTGCTACAGAGTTTGCACAAACTTTTGTCAGTCAAAACGCTTAATCTAGTATACACGCTAATAGTGTTGATATCAATATTCTGGACATCACTCAGGGTTTAGTTCTCTGGGCTAGTAAAACATTAAAAAGTAGTAAGGCAATTGGCTATGATGATATTCAAAATTTCATTATTAAAGGATGTGCTGATCTCACTCCTATTTTAACTCATATTTAATTATAGTTGAAAAATTAGTATTTATCCTAAATTATGGAAGAGAGCAATAGTGGTTGCCATATTTAAAAAGGGTAATAAATGTGATAACAACTATCGACCAATTTGTTTGCTTTGTAGTTTGTCTAAAGTATTTGAAAAAGTAATTTATAAACATTTATCAATTTTCATTAAAAATCAGCATGGGTTTCAAATCGGAAAACAAATACCACTAATTTCTTTAACTTTGTTGGTAACTTATATTCGGAAGTTACAAATAGAAGTCACGTCAATGCCATATATTTGATTTACAAAAATCTTTTCATACTTCTCAGCATCATATTACATTACAAAAATTAAAAATTTTTGATTAATCGCGCAAGGAAGAACATTAGGACCACTACTTTTTTATATATTTATAAATGATATTGTCGGTGTAATAAGACACTCAAGTGCTCTGCTTTACGCCGATGATCTAAAGATTTATAGAAGTATTAAAAGTAGTGATAAGTGTATTAAATTACAGGACGACATCTGTGCTATCTATAATTGGTGCATTTCAAATTATATGACTTTAAATTTAAATAAAATACTTTGTAGTACTTTCTCTAGAAAAAAACACATTCCATTTGTAACAAATATTTTGTAAATAATGTGCTTATTAATATAGTTGAATATGTACGTGACTTAGGAGTCATACTGATATATTCATATTGATAGTTTATTAAGTAGTGTTAGTCATACTCTAGGTTTAATCAAGTTTATTACTAAGTATGCTTCCTCTTATGACTCTTTATTATGTTTATATTATTCATTAGTTAGATCTAGATTAGAATATTGTTCAGTAGTTTGGAATCACATTACATCTACAGATTCAAATCGAATAAATTCAGAAGAAGGTATTTAAATTAATTTTTCTTAGGTTTCCTGAACAAGTAGACTTCAATAATAAAAATATGTTAAATAAACTTCAAAATTTAACTTTAAAACAGCCGTGTGATATTAATGATGTTTTATTTTTAATTAACTCATTCTTAGCATATTCCTCATGTTCACTAGTTAATAGAAAAATATGTCTTAAAACTCCAATTCACAAACATAGAATAATACATAAATTCTCTAGCTCTGGTTGCAAAAAGGATTTAGTAAACATAAGGTGCGTTAATATGTACAATAAGAAATTTTTTGATTATGATCCTTTCATAGGGAGAAAAATTTCTTCGTTAGATCTTGGTAAACATTATAGTAATTAGACTATTGTTTATAGATTTTTTTCTTTCTATTTTCATTCATTTATACGTGTTTGTTTCATGTTATTTTTCTTACTTTATTGCCCTGTTCTTTATAGTATCGTGTATGTGTTTATCATTTGTTCTGTTTTTGTAGTGTTTTGTATGAATTTCTGTGCCACCATGTTATTAGTCTAGTACTGTTGGGTGGCACTAAGCATGAATAATTAAATAAATGAATTAATATACTAAATTATTCTGCTTGTGAGGTCCCTGAATTACTGAAGATTTAACCTAACAATTTGCATACAAAAATTTGCACACACCTTACCTTTTAAAATTACTTTCATGGGATCGATTTTGTATTGTCCTATGGGTCTTCAGCTCAACAAATTTGGCTTTTCGAAGATCCTCATAGGAACGTATTTGTGTGTTGCTGTCCACACCATCAATTTCGGCTCCATACAACATGTTAAATCCACTCGCTTCTGAGCCGAAGACCACACAAAGTTCTTCATTCTCATCAACAGGTCGATCAACATTAGGCGTGCCATCAACAGTGTCTAGAGCAACATATAAGGTACTACAATGTTGCAACTGCCATTTGTTAATTATGTAGTAAAAATTCTCCATTGAATGTAATGGGCTCTTATACAACAATATAGTTATTGCTAAAATGTTAAAACTAATTACTTAATATTACTTTGCATATATGAAAAACACAACCATGCATTGAGCACAATAAATAAGTTTAGAAAACACACCACTACAGTAAACAATACACCTAAAAACAAGTCCACGAACATATGTCCTAGATTTAATGGTTCCCAAAGTTATTGGCCCATGACACTGTGTCTGCTATTGGTAGTTGGTACACCCCTGTTTGTGTACAGTGTGTGGTAGATAAAAATGTCGTGTGTGTGTTACTAGGCCCATTTCACTTTTAACATCAAATGCATGTAGAATAACGAACACTATGGATACAAGCTGAAGCCAGTTCAGTGCGGGTCTCTGCAAGGCACTATAATTGTGGAAACTTATTCCAATGGAAAAATGGTGGACATGCCTCTAAAGTGCAGTCTTTTCAAGTGTAATGTGGTGAAAGTTAAAAAGTGTGGAACACTTTTAGAATTGTCATCTGCCAAACAGGATAACATTTCAGAGAATAGACAAGTAGTTGAGAGATAGTGATTGACTCACTAAACGAGGTGGGTATACTGGTTGACCCAAACGAACACAAACGGTGGCTTTGGAGGAGTGTTTCCTCACTATCACTGATGGGCATCCTGGTGACAGTGCACAACGGATAATGACAGCAGAATATATGGATCAATGAAGAGTTTGGGAAATTTTATATGAACAACTGATTTGCCCATATCAATTTCAATGAGTATATGTCCTTGCTGAAGCTGACTTCCCAACATGAGCGAAATTTTACATGGTTGCAATACGTGTCGTGATAAGCAATTTATACTATCTGTTTTGTTTACTGATAAGACATCCTTTGCAAGGGATGGTGTGTTCAATTTCCATAAATTCATCACTGGGCTACACGAATCCACACACCACTATGCAGTTGCGCCACTAGCAACAGCTCAGTATTAATGTCCGGCCAGGTGGCAGGAATAGTTGGAGACATCTTAGTCAGCCCTTATATGTTACCTGGATGTTGGAAGGCAAATCATACTGTAACTTTATGC